>JBBJLR010000040.1:17013227-17039583 GCA_037577145.1 Brachypetersius gabonensis | reverse complement strand
GTGTGTGTGTGTATGTGTATGTGTATGTGTATGTGTATGTGTGTGTGTGTGTGTGTGTGTGTGTGTGTGTGTGTTATTTTTGCATATTCACACTTACACGTAGGCCCTCGTGTTGACAGCTTGTTCTTTTCCCGAAGTTGAGACTGACAGTAGCGTAATGCTGCTCTAGCATTAGCATGAGGCTAACACTAATTATCCATATACAACTGAGCTGAGCCTTCAGTTAAGGGGCCAAGGGGCTCGGACAGGATGGTGAAGTTTACAAGAAGGGAAGCAATTGCATTAAACATCAAATTCTACATTGGTTTAAGGAGAGCAAAAGACTTCAGATGATTTGTTTTGAGATGTTTTCCCATGCAGGAGTAACCCATCCTGACCCGCTGAAATGTCCCCCAGGCCTGCCATTAAAGTGACCATTCTCTCTCATGTTCTAGGCTAGTCAAGAATCTAATTACTCTGAAGACAGGGCTGGTCCCGCCCACTATCCTGCAGTCTACAGCAGGAGGAGTGGACATTTACAGTAACACTGGTATTCATTGTAATCCATACAGGGATGAGAAGGAGAGGGGTGGAAGTGACATTTGGATGATCCTGCCTGCAGGCAAAACTTAAATTGATGCCCACTACAAAGCAGCCATGAAGCAAGATCCTGCTTTCAGAAAAGGACTCTAAACAAAATTTGTTGTCTGTTAGGTGCAGGGTCTGAAAAATTTGACCTAGGATGTCACTTACACCTCTCTTTTTCTCAGACATGGCAACCAAATGTGAACGCCCGCAAGGCATCGACTCAGATCAAGCGTGGGACATGGGAATGGGTTGATGAATGGAGAATATGGCAGTGGAGCTGCTTTTCATACCGTGCTCAATTTTCTTTTGGTATTTTTTTTGTTTGTTTTTTTTTTTTTTTTGCTTGAAAGTAGAGCATGATGCCATTCTTTCAAGCATGCACTTCATTCCATGATGCCTGGCCTTGCTGTGTTCACAGTTTTGCCCAACCCGTTTACTCGAAACGCTGCTCTTGTCATAACAAGTCGTTGTTGTGGATATCAGATTGCCTCCTAAAAGCTAAGGCAGAGCTGAAATGCTGGTGTTACCGTCAGAGCAGGACATGTTGCTTTGATATTGTGCACATTATGCTTCATGCTTCACCACCTTTGCTTACTTTTGTGCAATTTAGCCATGTGTTTTTCCCCATTAAGCATTTGCAAATCCTGGTAAAAACTGCAAACACTCCCCAATTAGGGATGCACCGAAATTTCTGCAGAAAGAGGTCAAAATGGCACCAAATGAGAAATCAGTCAAAAATCTTCACAGAAAAAAGTTAAATGGGCCTATAACACAATCTAAGACTTTTAACAAGGTAATAATAAAATGAAAATGAGAAATAATAGTGCAGGCAAGTTCTAAAAATCAAAGCTTTATCATATAATTGGTGACTCTCACGCAGGACTATTACACCGATTCTCTGATGGACATTAGATGTTCTAAGGGGTTTGTAATCATCGGTCATTCAAGTATCAGTAGTATCAGTGGAACAACACTCAAGAACTTCTCTGCTACAGGTTTTAGATAACTTAAAAACACTTGCTATGCAGATTACACACTAATATATGCCCTAATGCCTCTGTAACCATTTTATATCTATGCTAGTCACAGTTTTTGTTAATATTGGCAAAATTCACAAACTACAGTGCCAGAGTCAAAGAATAGCTAAAAATGAATATAGTGCATGAATATAGGATGCTAGATTCTATGGCATATTCTGCAGTACTTTGTATGTTAACTTTATATTATCTATGTACTGTCAGCCTTTTTTAAGTTTTTAGTTCTGTTTGTTTGGCCTGTGAATTTTGTGTCCACGATCTTTTATTTCGGTGCATCACTACTCCCCAGTGACTTTTTGTGTTCTTTTGCTATAATTTTGACTTTGACATTGCTGATGCTGTTGCTTTGACTGCAGAGCTTGTTTTACCTGTAACTGCCCACCCCACAGCTGCCTGTTGTTTGATATTCAAACCCAGAGAGCCAGCTTGATAAGTGAACTGTTTGTTTTCCCCCTCCTCTGCTTCCAGACATCTTCAGTGACCTGTGCACTGCGGCCCTCACAGACACAGAGGAGATGGAGGATAGCGCCGGGCTGCTCCAGGCCCAGGAGAAGAGGATTGCATGTTGAACATGTGCATTGTGTGTCATTTCCTATTGTTGTTCTCATAGCTGTCTTGCTATAGTGCCATGCATCCATGAAGCGTGCAGGATACTTCCCTGCAAAACTGCTTGGACCGAATCCTGTAAAGCACTAGAATGAGCCCCACCATGGTGGAAAAGCGGGAACCCTCTACTGCTGCTAGTCCCAGCTGCACTGACAAGAGAGAACTCAAGTGCACAGGAAAATATCGCCTCCGACTTCGGCCTTTGGACTCTAGAGCAAAGACTCTGCGTCAGATGAGACCGCCGGTCACCGTTAGTCATCATTAAGTAATCTGCTGTGCCTTAGCAGCAATAAAGATACTGACATCTTGAATGAATAATTCAGAGAGAATCGTGTGGGACTGAGAGGAAAACTGGAAGCCATGTAGTATTTTTGGTGAAGTGGCAGGACCTCCGTGCACCAACAGGCCTGATCATGTCACCTCATTAAGATAAAGAAAGAAAAATCCTGCTGAAATTCCTACTCAAAAGACACTGAAATGGAAAATAACCCGTCTTAGGAAAATTACTTTTTTCAATTCTGTCAGTCAGAAACGCAGCACTTTTGGAAAAAATAACACTATTATGTGTATGTGTATTATATAAAATTTATATACTCTTTTTTTACATGTCGACTGTTTGTTGTGTAACAGTTCTGCAAACGTCCATTTCTGGTTGATTTTAGTGCTCCATATAATCTTTGGCAGTTACGCTCTTGGTTGCCTCACAGGTCTCAGTCCAGTCTGAGCTTATTTTATCTTCTCATGTTTGATCATTGTAGCACAAATATCCAGCCGTACTGTAAGAACAGATCATATTGTGTTATTGAACCTGGATCTTTCATGCCTTTTATGTTTGGTAAACTGACTCAATTCCTGGTCAAGATTCAAAATCGAATTCAAAGGCCTTTCATGAATCAAGTGTACTGTACTGAATGTGACCTTAATGTTTGATCTCAAACTTTCAATGCGAGGAAAACACAATGACAGCTTGTCACTGAATGTATAAGCTCCTCTTATAACATTCCTATGAACCATGAACCACAATTTGAAACCGGTTGATTTTTAAACCAGAAGGCCTCTACTTTGCCCTCTGACTAACTTTTCTCTATCCTGTTCCATTATTGGTGCAGATTGTAAGCACAAAAATGAGGAATGCAGAGCATATTGTTGACAATGTATCATTATTCACAGTTATTTATTAAGAGGACAAACTGATTCTTTGGCATTTTTCATATGGTCAGTGTCGGCAAAAAGACAAGTATATATTACCAGTCTACAGTTTTAAACTTGCGATTAAATACATACATTGTAAAAGCCAGCGGTAATGATTTTTTCTTATTGGTGTTTACTTGTGTGCTGGAGCTGGAGACAAGAGTACTACAGTTTTCCTATTTAACACCCCAAGGGAAGGTATAAAACCAGAGTTAGGTCTAAAATGTGATGTATTCCCACAGCCAGTTACACTTTTTATCTGCTTTTGTCCAATGAGAGAAAATAAAGTTTAACTGCTTAAACGCAGATGCTCAGTATGCTTAAACATAGTCTGCTTTTTTCAGTCCAATACAGAGTTTATATATATGCAGTTATAATGATTGATTGTTTGCTTACGCTATGAGACCTAAAATCTAAAACTTAACTGAAGAAAAATCTAAAACATAAAAACAAAACTAAATGCCCTAAAGGCCTGATGATAGTAGAGGTCACAGAACAAGCAGTCTGAGACTACTCTGATCTACCTACACGTGTTCACGTGTATGGGTGTACAGTGTGAGCAGCCGGTCGCATCAGAGCATCGGGCCGTATAGTGTGAGAACATGAATCGTGAGTTACTAACTTCTAACCGCAGCGATTCAGGCATACAGTTTGAGCAGAAGCTGAATAACGCAACTGAAAAAATCGCATAGTGTATCCAGCTTAACAGTTTATTTGTTCCAGGATCGCCTTGCACTAGCTTGACTTTTGCCAAAAAAGCTATATTTAGAAGCCAGTTCCAATCAAAGTTCCAGTTGTGTGTAGCAAACTCCAGGCACTTATGTTAGCAGTCAGATAAATAAAAGGAATGACATACCTTCCAAATAGTTTGCTGACATGGGTGTGATGTTTAATATAATAGTTCATAGTTTTGGCCTGGTTAACTGAAAATGTAACCCAAAATCCTCAAACCTACAACCCTGGTAAAAAATGTTGCCTCTCAAACTATACCCCTCACTGTGCGTGGAAGTCAGATAAACATGCATCCTGCTCTGGAACTTCTCCCTTAAGTTCTGGTTGTTTTCTACTAATGATTACCCTAATAGTGGATATGAGCATTTACAGGTATAAAGCTTTTTAGAGAATCTTAATTTCCATAATACAGCCATTAAGAAGGTCAGTGCACTTTTGTCTTAATTTTATTTGTGTATTCCCTAAGCTTCACTATATCGGCAAATGTCTAAGGGAGTTAAGCCACTCCGTCCACTCATATTTGACCCTAGTGAAACAGAAGGTCATGGAAGACCACAGGAGGAATTTAAAGACTCATAAATAAATGGGAACATGCTTTGTGTTATATTTTAATCATAAAAACATCCAGAGCTGGTGAAACCTCTGACATGTTTTTATTTAGGTGAGACTAAATTTACATCAAGGTTACTTAAAGGTTTGATGGAGCATATAAACCACATGTGTCTTCATAACCTTTAAACCGATCATTACCAAAAGTGCCAATGATTAATGTAGAAATGACGTACATGTTCCAAACCGCAGAGAAGAAAAGTAAAGCAATGTAATTTTCAGTTTTATTCAGAGCCAAAACATATTAGGGCTGAACCTTATTCAGTGTGTCACTCGGTGTGCTAACTTCATAGTGAGACATTCTTTGCCCTGAAACATGCCACTTATAATTCACCTAATTTCACTTTACTGCTAACAGAAGGCAAAGGCAGGACTGGATTTTTTTTCTTTCTTGTGTGAAAAAGCATTCTTTGGCCTCGATGAAAGAATTATAAAAGACAGTGTATTATACAGTAAGGATGTGAGGCATTAACACAGCAGGTGTACCCACTGTGTTAATGGTTCACACTGTTATAGGCTACATTTTAATACTTGGCAAAAAAAAAGAAGTGTACTTTTATGACAGTTGGTATTGTATCACGCTGCTCTGTTCCCCAAAGGATTTCTGTACGCTCACAAATCTTCTGAAATCTCAGAAAGGCCACTGTGACTTTGTGAGCTCTGCGGGAAAGGCGCTCATCTTTTGCCACGCAACCATTTAGTCCATGTCAGACGGCCTGCCTGGGGGGAGACTGAGAGGTCTGCTTCTCAGGGAATGACCGAAAGGGACGGGTGCAAGGCAAGCTTCACTGCACTTTGTTCTACAGAGGGGAGCTTTCAAGCTTCAGAGGGCCTATGAGGAACGAAGAGAAATGGGGAGAGCTCACTGCCACCACAAAGACCTGGATGTGCCACATGTTCAGAGCCAGATGTGAAAAAAAAAATGAAAGAAAGAAAAAGGGAAGAAAACTTCACCAGAAATCATCAGTGTGTCCTTCAGACTGGGCACAGATTTCTCGCAGCCCCTCTGAAGCCAGTCCCAGGAGCAGCCCCCCAACCACTGTCTGGGAGGAATTCATTATGAGCCTCCTGCCTCTTGAGCCACTATGTTGGAGGAAGCAGCTCTTGTTTGAGGAAAAGAAGACCAGTCTTTTTCTTTGGGTAATGATAGCGGAGACAGGCGACAACTTCATTCTTTAGACACCTGTCATGTGTTGTATGTGCTGACTTAATATTTGGAATGCACAGAGCAGTGAAATCTCACCAGCGGCTTAATAAATATTCATTCTATGAAGTCACTGACTTTCCCACCTCGCTTAATTTTCCTTCAATAGTTTAGCGTACATACATTTAGAAGTACATAAAAAATAGGCCATGAATCCCCCAGTTTTACGTGGATCAGGAGTCACACATGGATTTTTTTTAGAACCGAACTCATAGTTTCATGCAGAAATAACAACAATAACACAGAAACTGCAAACATCCTCAGTCAGTTGTTTTTTTTTTTTGTGTCATTAAATATATTTTTTCTGGATGTTTTCACATAATGAGACCCGTTCATGAGTTGCATATCTCGGCCGGGAACTCACTCAGACACTTCAAACTCCACAGTTCAGTAGATCTCCAGGAGACCTTTCCAACGAGTAGATCAGGGGTTATTCTACGAAAACCGTCTGGTGGAGCGCATTCAGACGCACGTCTCTCTTAAAATGCGATCTGGGTGTAAACTTTTGTCCCGTAACCTTCCAAGTTGCATATCTCGAC
Organism: Brachypetersius gabonensis; assembly: GCA_037577145.1. Classification (NCBI taxonomy): domain Eukaryota; kingdom Metazoa; phylum Chordata; class Actinopteri; order Characiformes; family Alestidae; genus Brachypetersius; species Brachypetersius gabonensis. The sequence goes on along the minus strand of JBBJLR010000040.1, from coordinate 17,033,098 downwards.
GGGGAATTTTAATTCTAATATGGGTTTGCCTTTCCATTTTCTTTAAGGGTAGTGCATGAAACTGAATTTAAAATGACAAAGTGTATTGGGAGCAGATTTGGGGGCATATTTAGGATTGACACCATAAAAATGGGCATTTTAGGCTTTTTTATTTTTAAACCAAAACACAACAAAGCGGGTTTTCACTATACGCGGGTGCTCTTGGAACGTAGCCTCTGTGAAAAGTGGGGGATTGCAATATTGTTATTTTAATGTATAACAAAAGTCATTTTTACATTCTGAATTCTGGACACTGTCCAGGGAATTGGGAAGTAGGTCAGAGATCAGGCATACCATAAATACTCTGTGTTGCTTAGGTGAATGGTGGGTGGAGTGTACAGGAGGCAGGATATGACATGGTCATGTAATCGTTTCATGGTTTGATCAAAAACAACCAAAACGTTTCTCTGAATGCATTCTTCTCTGCATTTCCTGTCCCATGATGTAATCAGTCATGGTCCAGATTCTAATTTAAAGTTGGAGGACTTGAGTGGACTTGCATAGTTATGTTTCCCAGAATGCATTTCACACAATTAAGCAGCATTAGCGAAAGAGGAACAAGCTCATGTCTGTATGTTTTAGGGGACCACAGTCAAGCTGAGCCGTGATGTCAGCAAGAGCACTGCTGTTCCAAATGCAAATTGCGCAACTGCTTCCTCGCTTGCTGTGAATTCCTGGAAGATAACCTGCTCTGTTCACATATAGATTTTGTCCAAATAGTTGAATAAAACTTCACACTTTCCTTGATTTTGACTGATCTGGTCGTCAAGTAGACCCATATGCTTGTCAGCCACGGCCAATGGCTGCAGATCAGAGGAAATCAGGGCCAGCAAGCAAGAAAAGATGCTTCATTCAGCTATTCAACACAGACGTTTTACTAGTGGGCTGGAAGCCTATACTCTGTCGACAAATATCAAAAAATAGACAAAAGGTTGAGAAACCCGCCCAAGCGGGATCCCGATGACATCCTACTGACCGATCCACGTTCATCCCAACAATACCATTTTGTAGGCAAGAAATTTTTAATTTTTTTTATAAATACTAAGGTAAGAACAACAAAATAGAAATGATATATGTAGTGAAAACACAATCTCAAGTTATTTTCTTAATTAATTAATTTTTTTATTTATTGAAATAAAAGAAGTAGGTTGGTGTGGAGATTCTTCTGCTAGAACAGGTTTGACACAATGTTATGATGTTAAGACTTGTTTACAGCAAGATATGGTCCTGTGCACAAATTCACCTAATACCTAGCTCTTTAATAATCCAATGCTGGACACAATTAAATCTGCAAATAAATCCTTACATTTGGTCATTTCATTATAAAAGGCTGGGGCAGCTGGTGATCTGGTGGTTAAGGAGTTGACCCTACAATCAGAAGATCATGGATTAAAATCCTAGGAGTGCTAGTAGCACCACTGAGGTACCCTTGATAAAGTTATTGTCCCCACACACTGCAAAGAAGGAATTTTGTGTTGTTCAAACTGTAATGTGTTCACTTATAACAAAATGGACACTTTACACATGTCACATATTGAAAATTGGGAATACTGTGTTCAAAAAACTGGTGATAAAATATCACACAATTAGGTTACCCAGGCTTTTACACATTTTATTTTAGCTTAAATTCAGCATATGGTCATCAAGCATTAAAATCAGAAGAAATATGCTATATTTATTTGTTTCATTGAGATGTTGTGTTATCTGTATTTCACTTTAATTTGACCAGGGGTGCTCAGACTTTTGCACAACGGTCTATGCTGTATTAATCTGATTTAGTACATTAGTCCTTGTACAGCACTTGTCTGTTCAGACCTAAATCAACTTTCCTTTACATACTTATCTAATCTCATCTAAAGTCTGTATCCATAGTCCTTGAAGTTAATCTCAAATCTTAGTAAGTCATTTTAACAACCTTTGCCATACTTAAATCCGCTTGTACATACTATATCAGTTTAAAATGAAATCATTAATTAACATTTTTTTGAGTCATAAACAATAACTTGCTGTCATGTTAAGTGATGATGAAGAGTGAGTGTGATCAGTGTTCAGAGGAGCTGAACTGAAAAACTGGGAAAGTTTTTTCCCCCCGTTTATTCCACATTGATCATTTGTTCTCCATCATGAAAGGGTCCATCCAGCATGTCCACTCCATCACACAACCTGAACAGAGGAAACAGTTTGTTTTTCTATTTTCTGCTCAGAGCTGATATTAAAACTTCCAACCTTAGTAATGGGGATAAAGAAAGCAGTAAATATTCTCGCCTGTCCATTGCCTTCCGTTCCACATAATGGGTTGTATTCTGATATTTGAAACAAAAATGAAAATGACTAAATTGGGAAAAATAATTGTTGCATATTTTGTCCGGTTGGAGCTGCTGCACTGACCTCACCCTGTTGCATCGCGGTTTGAATTGAACAGCCAATCCGGACACACTTCCGCCGCTCGCTCCCTGCTCAGCCAATCAGCGCGCGGATCCACAATGTGCCTGAGTTTTGAATTCGAAGAGGCGAGAGCTGCCGGAGGTACAAAGCCCTGGAGATGGATCTAATGTTTACATTCGCTTCATAGCATGTTTTTGCGTGCGCGGACATATATGACACATTTTTAAGGCATCTGCGTCTTTAATATCGCAAGAAACGTGATTGTAGTTGTTTATATTCGTTATACGGCCGGAGGGAAGGGAGGTTGTGGCCGGAGTGAAGTTTCTGCTCGCCGGCCTGCTGGTCACCCAGCCAGCTGAACCGAAAAATAGTATTTTTTTTTTCCACCAAGCCCCTACTCACTACTCTTCACCATCAGTCAGTCTGTCGGTAAGATTATCTCATATGTCGCTAATTCTTTGTGAGTGCTGCAGAATTGTTCAAGAAGTTCTGTTTTGCATGCTAGCCATGTTTGCACTAGCTTTGACTGTTCCCCACCTTTGCTTCAGCTACTAGGCAGGTGTCACTGTGGGCTGCAGGGGTTTTTTTTCTCCAAAGTTTCTAAATTAATTCCCGTTTATATTTATGTTTTAAGAGAATATCAGGGCACTAACCTGGCAGTCTAACACCTGACAGTTTTAGGTGCGTTTTTTGTGTCCAGTGTGGTTTACATTTGTTGAGCCTTTAAGGCAAGATGTTTAAATATGTTTGTTCGGGCACATTTATCCTCAGTCACTGACATAAATGTTCTGTACTGCTGATTTAAGCTGAATTGACCAACCAAATTTATTTAAGCAACACTGCTCCTCTATCCTGTTACACACACACACACACGCACGCACACACACACACTGTCTTTAAACTACTGAAGTTTCTTTGTCCTCTTCTCCTCTTGTGGGTTAGTGCTTGCTGTCAGTCGATGAAAGGGCACAAGACATTTCTTTCCCCTGGCCTCTTTTTCTTGATCTCAATTTTTTCTTTGGACAGGATTGGGACACGGCACCATGGCTGACAGCAGTATAGTTACTTTGGGTATGGCCCGTAGCCTGCTTGTGGACTCATCTGTGTATGACTCCAGGATGACAGAAACCTCTAATGTACACACTTTCCTGGGCCTGGCCTCTGATGATGCTGAGGGTAAGTGAGGTGTCCCCTATGTCTGATGGGTTTTTTTTGGGTTTTTTTTTAAACCACGCTGCGGTCATTTGAACAGACTAGATGTCTTTTACTTCGATCTGACAGAGTTTTATTTCCTAGGAGACTTATCTTGCTTCTGGTGTTTTAAACTCTTTCAGAAATCTTGCGCAGAGTGGAAACCAGGGTGGTACTTGTGGGGGAAACTGGCAACAATGCTGAACTTGTAAAGGCGATTGAGGTAAAGTAAAAAAGGACATTTTCTCACTGACAGGACACACGCTCATGCTTTCAATATTTGACAAGGATGTGCAACTAAAGATTTTATGCATTTTTGCTAATTGTTTAAGTAAAGTTAATGTTGTAGTTAGTAGTTATTGTTGGCTGTTTGCTGTAAGTTGGGAGTTGAAAAAGCTGCATTATTGTGCCTGTAGGCCTCATAGAAAAGCAATTAGCAAAAATCCTTCCCTTTTGTACCGTTTGGGGATTCCTGACTGCTGGAGATTGGACTGTTAGATCTGTGTACAGATTTGCACAGACAGCGTTTCCTGTTTTCCTGTGGTAATTTGACTTTTTCTAGATTTTCTGCTTATGTGATTTGTCTTAAAGTGTCAGCACAATATTGTTGCAATTAATAACCCTTTTTCTGTTTACCCAAAGACAGTGAAGTTTAATGATGTTTTTCCTTCTCCTGTCTAGTGAATACTGTTTTTACATCACTTCAGTATATTTTGTCTAATGAATGAACGTATGCAACTTTTTTAACATAATTATTTTCTGTTGGACCCAATAGTCTCTGACAGCAATGTAAGCATTGCTCCAACTTTTTTTTTGTTGTAATCCATAAATTATGGTAATATTATATATACTTACAATAGATTTCCTAATATTGTATGTTCAGCTCTGCATTTTGGAATATCAGAGTCCATAAGATCACACTTTTATGACTCAAAAAAAAAAAAGCTAAAGCTAACTAAAAACTTTAATTACTGTGTAACCAAAAAAATACAAACCTTTGCTAGAATTATTTTGGTTTTTTGTGTGTGTTTTTTTTTTACAGTGACTTACTTTTGTTTTTGTGGGTGACCATGTTTTTACTTTTGGACATGATTCATTTTTTGAGGGCCCTTCGTTCGTTTTCTTAAGTTGATTTATGTGTTTGCTTCTGTACCTCATGATGTTGAGTACACACAGTTCTGAACTTTATTTCGGTCTGCTTCCTCAGTGTTAAGTGTATGATTTAGTTTAATAAATGGATTTAAGCAAGCAACTAGAGATGGTGATATTTAATGTCATAGTGTTGAAATATGTCACAGACAGTATAAGGAATATTCTATTTTTGCTATATCACCCACCACTAAAGAGACTAAAATAGAAAAGGTTTTCCTGCTTTTAAAAGAACATAGCTCTTTTGATCTGCATTTCACCTCTGCTGCATGTTTAAGATAAAGGGCATTAAGGCAAAAAAGAAGTATGAAAGTGGGATTTAAATTTCCCCATATCAGCTGTTTATCTACTCCGCTTCCTCTCGCTTTTCAGTTGTATTGTATTATATATGCTGCAGGGCAGTATGGTGGTATTAGGATTTGAGTGCAGGTGGCATGTGTGAGACTGTTCATAGTGAATGTTTATTCCAAGATCTGGTCCAGAAAGCCTCCCTTTTTTGTCCTTGAGAGGGTACAAGCGACCTGTCAGATGGACAGACGTCACAAAATTATCTATTCCTCCTGCCACTCTGCAGTAGCTGCACATCCACTCACAGCTTAATCAGGGCCAGAGTGTCTGCTGAGTGAATTGACAAAAAACGTCCCTTGCAGCTCTGAACTTCATTAATTTCCCTGAACTTTCCTCCATGGACCATGGCTGACATTTGTTTGAAGTTCTTGGCTCCTGGGTTGCGAGGATATCGAGCTTCATGTATGGCGAATTTATCAGCATTAGGTTGCCAGGTTGACTCCAAATGCTTCATTTTTACAGGCAATCAGAATAATGGAAGTCCCGGTGGTAAAGATTAAAGAAGGGGACCCAGGCTCCGAGTCTGGCGAGAAATTGATAAAATCTATTGTCAATATGGTACGTCTCGAAGACTGTGATCTTTGCATGCTCGAGTTCACACTGGAGGGTTTTGCTGCATGGACAATGAGATGGGGACTGGTGTGACACTAAACACTACAATTTCTGCTTAACACACTGGTGAACTAAATGCTTTTTAATGGTGTTCTCTAACAATGTTGTGTGTATATGTCGGTGTTTGCTAATCTATATATATGGGTAATAATTAATCCATGTGATGTTCCTTTCAGGAGTTTAGATTGTCTGGTGATTTTGTGGGTTTAATTTTTAGTTTTTCACTTCACTGTCTGCTCAGCATTGATATGTGGAAAATGCACATTGTCTTAAGTATGGGCTTCAGCAAAAGCCTGTGAAGCTTCATTCTCCTCATGCCTGCCTATATTTCATCATACAGTGCCTCCTTCAGTAAACATCATGCAGTTGTCCCTCCCCCCCCACCACCACCACCACCACACACACACACCGACTCACACGAATTGTCTTTTGACAAGCAGCTCTGCTGCTGGGTTTTGAATCTGTCATTCTGTAATACCTCTTTTGATTGGAGATGGAAGAAATTTGATTCACTTGAAAGTTGAGCTCTAAGAGCCAATTCAGTGTTTAAAATTGTGTTTTTCTAGCCGAACAGTCCCATATGAATATTTTGTGTATTATTGGTAGCAGAGTCTCTGTCTTTTTCCCCTACTGGCGTTCTTTACAAGCCTGTTTGACTTTGAAACTGTCTCCTTGTCCCATCAGGACATAAACATCCCCTGTATAAAGACGGACAATGTCAGAGAGTTTGGGGACGGAGAGAATGCAGAGTTTGAGACTGTCTTTGTACTGAAGGACTTCGAGTCTCCAGACTACAGCTATTTATACAAGAATGACAACCGCATTTTGGGACCTCCTGTGGTACTGCACTGTGCTGGCAAGGGAGAGGTAAGGCCCAGTGTTTACCCACATGCAAGCACTAAATCACACATTTGTGTGACTCAGACGTTTAGTAAGAATTTGTTTTCTCCACTAGTAGTGAAATTGTTGTAATTCCAATATTGTCAAGGCACAATTCAACATATGCTTGCAGTCAGCGTAAGGTAAACGTGATAGTGGAACAATTCTCCTTTGGAGGGAAATTGATTCATAAGCTGCTTTTTTTTATTGTTACCATGAAGCCAGAGAAATACATTACAGTTATCTCTGTGTAAGCAGCAACACCTGCTCAGCTCTCTGCGATAGTTCCCAGTGCTGTGCACACACGACTGGCCACGCAACTGTGGCCAGATTAATTCTGATATAGAGTCGGTTGCCTCACAACTTTAAGAAGTGAGCAAGGGCAGCTCTTCTGCCTTAAAGATAAAGCTAGGATGCTGGGCGGGGCCAGAAAGTGAGCTGTGTTTTTCCAAATAGGAATACAGTAATCCCCGGTTTAGTGCGGAGCAGGAGTCACAGAATCAGTCAAACGCAGACTTTTTCTGAGAATCAGACTGATAATGTTACACAAAAATCTCTAACAATAACGCAGGAAACGGCAAAGGACTTTTTTGCTTTTTTAGAGCTAAATCATCAAGAAAAATCTAATTTTGTAACAAATATGAACGTAAATTCAGCTACAACTGTATAAATATAAAAAGTGTGTCTTGGTAAAATACTTTTCAACTTGAAAGTAGCCAATTCGAGAACGTTATGTAGAGGCTTGTCTTCGTATTTTAGTGATTTAAACATTTCCTTTCCCCAATTTAACAGTTATCTCAGTTTGTTTAGTATTAGTAAGCTGTGCCCTGTCTAAACATGTGGGTAGAGAGAGTTATTTCAACATTTCTTTTGTGTACGAGTCTTGGTTTTGGCTCACTGCAGATATCCTCCACGTCTCTTTTGTTTATTCTGTAGTGATATATAATTCTTTATGTATTTTAGTGCCAAATTATTAACAAAGTTTTATAAATATTAACATAAATTCAGCTACAGTTCCATGTAAAATGTATTTGTATAAATGTTTTTGTACTGTCCAGAGAACACAAAAAAGCGTGTCTTGGGATGGTTAACTATTGCTTGTCTTCTCTCTTGTTTTTTGTTTTGTTGTTCTTAAAGCCCTGTGTTTTTATTACTGTAAATTACATTTAAAAAGGCTGTTGAGCTCAGTCAATGTACAGTGTCTGCTTTAACACGCGGGTCACTACAATACCACTCCTCCTGAAGCGCCTGAATAAGATGTGCCATTCTTTACCTGTAAAAATGATTGGTGATTACTCATACATTATACTGTGTTTTTATTACCAAAAAATTACATAAAATTTTTACTGTATTTACCCTGCTTATACAAAAGAAAACGCCCATGTATGAATTACAGTGCCGTCTATCCGGGGGTAAAATCAGTTTTTACGTTGTGGCACTGCAGGAGTTCAGTGAAAACTGTACAGTCCGGATATGGGTTTACCTTTACATTTTCTTCAAGGATAATGCTTTTAATAATGAGTTTAAATGATAATGAGTTTAAAATGAAATTAAAGGGCTTTGGGAGCATAATTGGGGCATATTCAGGCTTTACACTCTAAAAATAGGCGTTCTGGGCATGTTTTTTTTTTTTTATTATCCAAAACACAACGATGCAGCTTTTCACTATACACAGGTGTTTGAGCGTAACCACTGCAAAAAGCGAGGGGTTACTGTACAGAGAAATGAAATTTTGAGGTTTTGATTAAAGAAGAAATTCTCTAAGAAATGTATTACCACTCAGATTGCATTTGTTTCATGTATATAAAATAATGTTTTTTATTTTAATGTTTGCAATGTTATAAATGGATATTTTGTGACATTTCTATGTTACAATGCCTACATTTTATTCATTTGACTGCATTTGTGACTATTGCAACCTAGAGTGTTAAAATCCATTGTGATTTGTTTACTGTAATCTAGGTGAATCTTGATCTGATTTCTGCATTTTATGAATGTTTATTAATTTGATATTGGTATCGGGATGTGATGACATCTACGTGAAATACTGAGTATTGGCACACAATTCTCATATTAGTGCTTTCCTAATAAATTGCATGTACGTGGTACTTAATTTATCAAGAATCATCACTGGATTACTAATGTAATTAAGAATCTCAGCCTTTATTTGTTTAAAATAAAGATTAATTATAGTTTTCATGCTAGCAGTTTGTTTCCCAGGTTTGTACTAATGATAGTAAAATATCTCTTGTGTCCCATTTTCTGTCTAATTTATTTATTTCTTCTACTTTCTGTAGCCTCTACCATTCTCATCACGTCCTCTGTATTCCACCACCATGCTGAATTTGTCACTGTGTTTTACTGGTTTTCGAAAGAAAGAAGAAGTGGTGAGTATGACAGTCAAGCATATGTTGTTCATACCTGCCAGTGAAACAGCTCTGAACTTATGTCGTTTCTTTCTTTCTTTCTTTCTTTCTTTCTTTCTTTCTTTCTTTCTTTCACTACTTCATTCTATTCTATTCCATATCAGGTAAACCTGGTCAACCTGGTGCATCATATGGGCGGTACCATCCGCAAGGACTTCAGTGCTAAAGTCACTCATCTTATTGCCCATTCCACTCACGGAGAGAAATACAGGGTCTGTATTTCAACAGACCTTCATATGCACCTTGATTAGAAAACAGGGATAAAACTGATGGATGTTCAAAGCAGTGATATTCTTGACTTTGGCTCCACTGACTTTTAAATCCCATATTCAGTTTATTGCTTTAAATATTTCAGCGAATTTGTAGTTTGTGCTTGGTCGGCTACGGGCTTATCCTATCAAAGTATTCATCCAAATGACTGTATTGAACTTTTAGTAGCCCAAAGGTGTCGCAGAAAAATTGTTTCTCTAGTGTGGGGATGTGGGCTGATCAAATATCTGGGAGCTCTAGCACATAAGCCCTATTTTAAAACCCATATAAAGAGTCTGTCTCCTCTAGGAGAGACTTGGAGAACGGCTGTGCTCTGTTTTATTGATTCGCCTAAATTCCCATTTTGCCCCCTTTACTTCTCTGTGCTGGACTGCACTCTGAGTGTGCTAAAATGCACGTCAAGACATTTGTAATTGACAATTGACCTGCAGGCAAACTGTTTGAAGATCCAAAAATGCATTATACATGCATTTGTACTATACAGCCATTACCGCGTTGTCTGGTTGGCAGAGAATTAATTTACACTTCTCACAAATGTGTGATGCATCCTACTACCTGAACAGTTTATACTGATCATAAATGCAAATTCTGCTTATGGTGTTATTTTGTAAATTGCTTTTTTTTTCCATTTTTTTTTACTGGCTCCAGTTTTTCCTCGCACTTTTTTTTTGCATTGTTTCTAAAAGAAATATAGAAGGAACGTGTCTAGTTCAGGTAATTGTGCTTACCCATAATGGAGGCCGTTGTCTGCATTGGTTTTCCAGATGTTTTACAAATCTGTTCTGCAGCTGAGTAGTCCTGAGAGCTGGTTTGGAGAGTGTTCTATTAAGGGTGTATACATCACGCTTCACAGAAAATCAAAATAATGCATTAGACACCTATGCACAGTGCAATAAAAGGCATTAAATGTATTCATTATATTTCCTTCTTCCACTTGTTTCTCCTGGTTCTTTTTTTTACTCACTCTCTGAATCTCTAGTTGTCTGTTTGTATGGGAACGCCAATCCTCACCCCTGACTGGATTCATAAGGCTTGGGAGCACAAGGATGACATGTGAGTGTGTCCCATAGGAGAATGACGACTATTTGTTCTATTAAAAAAATCTGCCCCAATCATGTTGAAAAAAACAGCAGTGTTTTATTTACTTGCTAGCTTTAATGTTGAGACAGTAGTGAATTACACTTTGTATGTTAGTGTTTTCTCTGCTCTGAACAGGGTGCCTTATGCTCTCTGTTCCCTAGGGACTCATTAGAATCAGTCAAAAAGTATGAATTTCATGTTTTCCAGGAGCATATGTTTATGCCAGTTTTTGTGACACATTTGTGCTGTGGGGGCTGATGCAAACCTTCTGCTTGCAGCAATTTTCATGCAGGCGACGAAGAGTTCCGTACGGCCTTCAAAGTACCTCCGTTTCAGGATTGTGTTCTGAGCTTTCTTGGCTTTTCTGAGGAGGAGAAAAATAACATGGAAGAGAGAACACTGAAACATGGTACAGAATCATCTCTAAACCTCTATCAGCAACCTCCACTGAAGAGTTACAAAGTGCTTTTGTGGCTCAGTACTTGAAGGCTTCTTCCCCCATATATCTTTATTTTTTTTTTACTTATTAAAATATAAATATTTTATTTATTTAAACTTTTATTTAAAAGTGAGATCTAGTTTTGTAAAAGAAAATTGAAAGGTCATATAATTCTGCTCTTCAGTGCAAAGGGCCTGTTTGATCTTTTGCCGTTCTATAAAACTACTTGTTTTCCTGGGAGGCATCTCTCTCAGAAAATACATCTGAAGTGCCTTTTTTGTGGGTGTGTGAGACAACAATATCAATATAACAATATGATTTTAAGGTCAATTTGTGAGCGTGTTGTGTGCTCCAGGTGGCCGGTATCTGGAGGTCGGAGATGAGAAGTGCACTCACCTGGTGGTGGAGGAGAACTCCATTAAAGAGCTGCCCTTTGTGCCAACCAAGAGACTATACGTTGTAAAACAGGAGGTGAGGACCTGCACTGTTTCAAGCAGATGCCCCAAGCTCTTGAGAATGAAAGTCGACAGCCTAAATTCACTTGTGCTGCTTTACATAACGTGAAGGGCTGCTTGCATTGCGTCACATCGTATTTGTGCTCTAAACAGATTGTTTTAGAAATGCCAAACAATTACATTGTATGTAACATAGCAAAAAGTTATTGCATTGCCTTGCCAAAGTATTACAAATAATTTTATAAAATATGAATGTGATATAAGAAATTGTTGTGATGCATTGTAATATATTAGATTATTATAATTGATTAACTTTCTTTGAGTAACCATAATGGCTTAGGGAGTGTTTTTCTGTTAACCTTCATGAGTATGTATTAGAATTTTTGTCTATACTTAATTTCTTTGGTTTACTCGTGTTTGCTTGTCCTTCAAGTGGTTTTGGGGAAGTATCCAGATGGATGCCCGTGCTGGAGAATCTATGTACTCCTATGAAAAGGTAAACTAACAAAAAGAAATCAAAGCAGTGCGATGACAGATCATCTATCTCTGAAAAAGCTTTATATATACATAATCTTTTAAAAAACATTTCTTTCAGTCGGACAGTCCTGCAATGAAGAAGGCAGTGTCCCTTCTTTCACTCACCACACCTACAAGTAATCGAAAGCGGCGGCGACTACGAGATACTCTTGCTCAACTTGCAAAAGAGACCGAGATCTCACCTTTCCCCCCGCGCAAGAGGCCCTCAGCAGAGCACTCATTGTCCATGGGTTCCCTGCTGGACATTTCAAATACCCCAGAGACCTGCAAGGCTCTGGCAGGTGAGAGTGGGGGTGGGGGACAGCAGCGCAGCCCATTATTATGTACTGTCAGTTTTCTCAGCACTTGACCTCTGTGCTGAACTTGTAAAATCCCAGAGGTTTTTTGTCTCTGCCATCTCTGCTGGGGGTTTTGAACATGCCTGAGAGATATTGGACGAAGGTTGGAGCCTAGGCAGAGGAAAGTATATGTGTGTGTATGTCAGAGAGGGAGAAGGTTGACAGAGCAGAGAATGTGAGGCTGAACTTTTGTTGCAGTGTGTAGCATGGAGGGCAAGCACAGACAGCGAAGGCCAGTAAGGAGGAGGAGGAGTGAGTGGGCGATAAAGAGTCGGACAAGCACAGAGTGGGTCTTCCACTGTACTAGCACTCCACAAAAGGCCTCGGAGCAGGACACACACCTCCAATACTTCTCAGGCAGGCCAACCAAGCATGCCCAGCACACACATAGTGAGCTCTCACTTGACTCCTCTGGAAAGTCAGGACATGTAGAAAGCCAGCCAGCTGATTCAAGCCCAGCAGGTGAAGTCAGGCTAACCCAGAAGCAGTTAAAGGTTCTTATTCTAGGTGTATATTCAGTGATATTTCATACTTAACGTTTTTTTGATTATTTGATTAGTTTAGTGTAGTAGCATTTAGGTTTTCAGTTTATCTATATGTGCAACTCATCTGCCCTTCTGTTTAAAACAAACTGCAGAGAATGTGTGCAAACGGAATTTAAGTATTACAAATCTGTGGACAGAAATGTAAGGTAATACATAGATCATCTCAAGGATCATACATGTTCTCACCTCTCTGCATGTACCACCAATGAATTTCAGAGAATGTCAAGCCCTCAAAAAGCTCCACACCCGTCCTGCCCAAGCAGTCAGCAAGATGGCAAGTGTCCAAGGAACTGTACCAGACCGAGAGCAACTACGTGGATATCCTGGCCACGGTTCTACAGGTTTCACACCCACCCTTTCTCACTCAGATCCTACACACACAATGGCAAGCCAGAGTGGCTGCCTGTGGCCTTATCAGGCTGTACCAGTGCTCCAAACCAGTGGGGGAGAAAATGAATTAGATTTGCGTTACAGTGCAATGGTCAGCAGAGCCCACTCTACATCCAAACACCTGTGCCCCATGGAGCCTGCTTCTCTCTCACAGAGACGCATGCACCAACTCATACAAATAGTATGCAGGAATGATATTTGATGCATCATAGGTTTGTAAATATTGCTGCAATGTTAACATCAAAACAGACTGATTATTCCTCTTCCATCACTTTTATTCTCTCTTTCACACACTCTCTCACTGTGAGAATTAGTTAAAATATCTTACCTGGAGCTTGAAAATTGCAAATGACTCAAATTAGCTCACTTGTTAATAAGCCCCTAAAATTTGCTTGCGTTTCTGTTGTCTCTTTTTGTTTTACAACTTTTCAGCTCTTCAAAAATCCTCTGGAGAAGGAGGGCCAGGTTGGAGGCCCCATCCTGGCTCAAGAAGAGATTAAGACCATCTTTGGTAGCATCCCAGACATTTATGAAGTGCACACAAGGATAAAGGTGGGTAGGCAGTTATTTGAACCTGTGACTGAACAGATGTGGTTGCTGACTCATCCAGAGAAGATAATAACCCTGATTTAATGTCTTTGGACAGTCGGACCTTGAACAGCTGGTGATGAACTGGTCGGAAGACAAGAGTGTTGGAGACATAATTCTGAAATATGTGAGTGTGACAGAGTTGTGATCTTTTGGTAAAGACTAGTGTATTTGTAATAACCCCCCTCTTTTTTTCTCAGTCTGGAGAGCTAGTGAGGGCTTACCCACCGTTTGTCAATTTCTTTGAGATGAGCAAGGAGATGATTGTGAAGTGTGAGAAGCAGAAGCCAAGGTTTCATGCCTTTCTGAAGGTATAACTTGTTTTTGTGTCTGTTTGTGAGCAAAAGGAGCACTGTTGGCACTCTGTATTCTTCACTGCCTTACTTTTTGTGTTCCTTTTAAAACTCCTGTCTAGATCAATCAGGCCAAACCTGAGTGTGGACGACAGACTCTGGTGGAGCTGCTTATTCGACCTGTGCAGAGACTACCTAGTGTGGCTCTCCTGCTAAATGGTGAGAAACAAAAACTTTGTCACACATGCTTACTAATCAGTAGCAGGCTGCTTAGCGCTCATGGATTTCTTTATTTTCTGTATTCCTCAAGACGTCCACAGTGGCCATTTAAAAGGCCCACATTATGGAAAAACTAAATTTCCTTGTCTTATTGAGACTTATATAATCACTGTTAAATGTACACAATCCCTATGGTCCATGTATGGCAAGTTGAGCTTTTTTTGGATCATCACTTTTTGTTAGGTCATGAAAATAAACACACATACAAATATCTGCCTATTAAACCTGCAGTATCTTAGCTCTGCCATTCACTTTGAAGTCTTGAGGAGCCTGGACTGCCTTTTAAATGAGACACAATGGAGAACAGAGGTTGTTTACATATATCAGTCTTAAAGAAACAAAAACAGCCTGTTGAATTCTAGTGGCTTTAACGAGGTTGAAAAATGAATGATTTAGAAAAATGAATGATTCGAGTAAACCTCAGGGTGAAAAAAGAAACACAGGAAATATGTAGGATGTGGGATGTTAAGTAGGTTTTTGCCACTGAGTCCACATTCTGGTTTCATCTTTATACACAAATATGAAAGTCTGTCTCCATCATGTTTTTCATATTGTACAATGTTTCTTAGATATAAAAAAACACACCTCTGATGAGAATCCTGATAAAGTCACCCTGGAAAAGGCCATCGAGTCCCTCAAAGAGGTTATGACGTGAGTTAATAAGTTAGAAATAATATTTTAAATGCATTGCATGTTTTCCTGTACTGTGCCATGTGCTGAGTCTTTCTGCTCTCAATTCAGCCATATAAACGAAGACAAGAGAAAGACGGAGGGCCAGAAGCAGATCTTTGATGTGGTTTACGAAGTGGATGGCTGCCCTGTAAGTCGCTTATGTGTTTACTCACCCGAGTTCTATGCATGGTGACGATCTGCTAATCTCTAAATCACAGTGCTGGCGCACTATGCCTATCCTCTGTGCAGTCAAGCTTACATCCCTATTTATTTCACTTAATTAAACCGTGTGCTCCTTTGTGCTCATCTCTTTCCGTCAAGACATGTAAAAGCTTTGCGCCTTGTGCAGTCAACGTGATAATCTTGCTCCTCTCTTCTTTTGAGACCCATACAGAACGTATTAATGTAGATCCATCTTTTTCAGGAGCGCTTGTTTTGGTTCAATCAGTGAGATTGTGACTCATTAGAAAGAGGCTATGAATAAGCAAGTCTTGCCTCTTTGTTATTCAAAAGCAAATAAGGAGAAGAATCTTGCATCTTATCTGATATGCATGTTGGTATGTGTGTTTTGCAGGCCAATCTGTTGTCGTCTCATCGTAGTCTGGTGCACAGAGTGGAAACAATTGCTCTGGGAGACAAGCCTTGTGACCGTGGTGAACATGTCACACT
Source organism: Brachypetersius gabonensis (assembly GCA_037577145.1). Taxonomy (NCBI): domain Eukaryota; kingdom Metazoa; phylum Chordata; class Actinopteri; order Characiformes; family Alestidae; genus Brachypetersius; species Brachypetersius gabonensis. Next base: position 17,017,514 of record JBBJLR010000040.1, on the reverse strand, counting down.
CTTTCTCTTCAATGACTGTCTCGAGGCAAGTTCACGGCTGCACTAATTAAGAAATATAGCTTAATTTTGCCTGTGTCAAGTAATTATATAACTTTTTAAGAAGTTTTTACTTCACATTTTCAATCGTTTTTCTACTGACAATATAAATTTTTTTAGAACTACTGCTCTGATTGTGGCTCACATGCAGTATAGAAAATATATAAAGTACATTACTCATGTATTCATTTCCACGTATCAATGTCTGTGCTGCTGTCTGATGAAGATATTCTTTCAGATGACACCTTTTCTCACACATTTCTTTTAGCACTGCCACGGACTACTTTTAGTAAACTTTAAGGCACATAGATGCACTTATACTGTATAGTATATGTATGTATACACTATCATTTATGTTGAATGCATTGTTTTCAGTCCTTCTCTCCTCCTCCTACTTTTTCACCAGTGCCACCCGCTCTGCTTTTCTTCCTATCACACAGACTATGACGTGCCATAAGCACTCACTCAGTTCATGTGCTGGGTAAAAAGGAAAGAATAATTAATGCATGTGCAATCCTTGCTTGCTGGCTTGACTGCTGTCTGATTCCTGATTAGTGTGGGGTCGTGTTTGATGGGGTGGGGGTCTGTGTGTGTTGTGGCTGTCCTGTTTGCCCAGCTCTAGGTCTGGCCTGTTAATGAGGGAGGGGAGAGCTGGAGCTCCATCTGCTCAATTATTCATTGATGAACTCCTCTGTATTCATATCTCTTGCTCTGCATCTTGCCGCGTCACTTATCTGGGCCCTGCGCTGTAGGATTAAAGGGCCCCTAATGAGCCTGGGCGTTTAGCTTTGGAACAGCACAGATCAATGATTCACACACTTGACAGCCTCCACATACAGCTACTGTATAGTCAGCTGCCTTGGGTACATGGAGGAGGTACTTATATTAGTTTGTGTGTGTGTGTCCAGATTGCCAGGAAAAGGCATAAGGTGATCAGCACATTCAAGAGCCCTCTGGGACAGACAAGGCCGCCAGCCCAACTCAAACACATCATGCTTATGCCCCTCTCTCAGATACGCAGAGTGCTGGATTTGCGAGACACTGAGGGTAAGATCACAATCGAGTCTACTATTACTATCTACTTCACTGCCCTCTGCTGAGCACAGAAACTGGTAAAGAGGTTTTGATTAAAGTGCTCAGCTTTAACTCTGTAAACTTTACACACTTATGAACTGTCACACACTGTAGTGAAAGTTGCATTTATTCTCCGTCCTTAACCCTTCTTAAAACTTGCCTTTCAGTCTTAAAAGCTACTAATGCATAAACGCTTTCAACCTCTCATAATAGTTACATAATCCTCTGTTCAGTTCAATTTGAAATTGTAATTATTTAAGATGCTCACAAAAACGTCCACAGTAAATTACACAAATATATTGCACTGTACTACTTTACATTCTCATTCTGTTGACTACAAAGTAAAGACAGAACCACAATGGCCAAGTGATGCTCATACTGTCATAGAATAAAACAATCAATAACACAGGTCAGAATCATCATGTATAAGTTTCTGTAGTGTTTTTCATGCTGATTTCAGATCTGTTTAGTTTTTCCCACATGTACAGTGTTTGTAATGAAGCTAGTTCTGTGCTGCATGATAGTTGATATAATTAGCAAATAATAAACATTTGCTGAGTGTTTTTGAAGAAACAGTGGTAGCTGACTGACACTGATAATTATATCTATGCCACAGTGTGGCCTTTCTGACTTCACACTGAAAATATTGACAGTTCTTGATTGGTGCTGTGGTTTAATAAAAGCGCATGCAAGTCTATTGCAAATCTAATATTACTCATAATTCACAAAGATGTTTGAAAAACTGAATGCTGATCTGAAATCAGCATGAAAACTGGTTTAGAAAAGTGTTGCAGTTTCTGATGATTACTAAAGTTTGTTGACCTGTATTATTTAAATGTGTTTAAATTAAATGTGCCCTAATTTTACTTGATTCTAAACAAGCCTTGTAATCCATGCTGTATAGACTTGAGATGTGATTTCAGGCTAGATATTATTAGCATGTTCCTTTTGAACTGCCAATAGAAGCTATAAAAAAACAATTATTGAGCACCTCTGGAAAAAGCAGTCATTATTGACGTGCTCTTTAGACTGCTTAGCAACTGGTATATGTTTAAGAGCACTGGATTGGTTTTAAAGAAAGGTTTGAATGACTTGCAGACCCCAGAATGTCAGGTGGCACTGTCTGGGCAATGTATGAGATTCAGAAAGATCTTAGAGTTCAGTTGTAATGGGTAATGTAGAATGGGGAAAAAAATAAAGAATGAAAAATATTTAAATATTAAGAAACATGAAGTGAATTGTGTACATCACAGCAAGAATAGTAGCACACTGAAATGTATATTAGAAATACACACATGCAGGACTTCATCAGTTTTTTAAATGAATTCATAGAAATTGCCCTTTTTAAAGAAAATTGACTCCTCTGAAAGAGTTTGGCTTCTGCAGATTCTCCCATTGGCGGACCTGTACAGCAATCAGCTCTGCTGACCTTGTTTTAATCTGTTTTAACTAAACCTTTGCCTGTGTGTCTGGTCTGTTCTTGTTTTACAGAGTGTCAGAACGCTTTTGCGCTGGTCGTGCGTCCTCCAACCGAGCAAGAGAACCTCCTCTTTAGCTTTCAGCTCACTGCCGAAGATGCGCTCAAATCAGCCTGGCTGAAGACTCTCTGCCGCCAAGTGGCCAACACGATCTGCAGAGCAGACGCGGTGAGTGCATGTGCTCGTCTGGTCTACCCCTTGAATGACCTCTTCCTTAGCTTCTCTTGTCTGGAGGCTGACGAGGCCCCTAACGTAATTATTTATTTTATTAGGCCCTGCTTCGTTTTATTACAGCAACAAATTAGGTGGCACGCGTGGGCCTTTTTGGTGCTGGTTAATCCTATTAGATTGTCCAGTGTGGTTAAGCCGGAAGACAGATTAATGTAATTAGAAGTGGAATTGTGCTTGAACTTTACACCTTGGAGGCAGATGGCTTTATCTACATGCTGCAGCGCCACAGGTCCCTCTCACTGACGCATGAGTGCAAGCCCAGACCTGCCAAATGGCACGTGTAATTGGCTCCAGCCAGACAGATGTATATTTCCCTTTATAATTAAAAAACAAGCTCCACTAAGCCCTGCAGGTGAATATTGGTCTGGCTGACCTGCATGCTGTGGGTCCTCCACTAGGTGGCGATGCATACCTCCTTTAAATATTTCTTTGAAACCTCTGTCTTTTGACATGCCAGCAAAATAGCCATGAATTCTGTTAAATATTGGAAATCTATTTACAACAGGAAGACCTCATCCAGTGCTCTGATCCTGATTCTCTTCAAGTAAGCACAAAGGATATGGACAGCACGCTCAGTCGAGCCTCCAGGGCCATCAAAAAAACATCAAAAAAGGTAGTGGTCGGAAGAGTGTGTAATATATCCATACAGACACTAATTTGTTGATTTGAAGAGAATCTTACCGAATCTTACTGACCCTGATTTCACATCAGCAGATGCTTAGCTCTGCCCGAGTTTCGTCTCTGTGGTTTCTGTGAAGTGTAATTTAAGACACTGGTGTTTTTGGAAAGCTTTGTCAAGTTCATCTGTATCAAACTTTACAAAATTGGTATAATTTGCAGGTCACGAGGGCGTTCTCATTCACTAAAACTCCTAAACGCGCCATCCAGAGGGCTTTTATGGCCAGCAGTACCCCAGATGACAAGAGTCCTGGCGCAGGCCCTGATCACATGTCCCGAATGACTAGTAGCTCTACACTGGCTGTAAGTGTCTCTTGCTCTCTCACACTCATTATGAATAAATTGAATTACATTTTATTTTAATAGCACAAGAATACATTTTCACAACACTATATAAACAACAAATCCACAACCCACATATTAGAAAAAAAATGTACCTGTGTTTTAATCAGTTTCTGTTGCTTTATTGATGTAGAAAAGAAAGTTTGTTTATCATTTGAACAAGCTCAGTGACACGTTAACACCCCCCCCAGCTCTTCCGTCAGCTTTTTAATCCATGCATTAAGCAAAAGAGGAAAATATACCCAAGATGCGTGACTATGTTGACTCTTTATATGCAATCTTTTTATTTCTTGAGGCCTTTGATCATCTATGACTGTCAAGTTAAACAGTACAGGATCAAATAAGTAACATTCATAGATAACTGTATGTAAGGGTAGCATCAAAGAAGTGAATAATGACTTGGTTTGGTTGATCACTGTTTAAATTATTCATCATAACAGATGCTGTA
>JBBJLR010000040.1:16993581-17013127 GCA_037577145.1 Brachypetersius gabonensis | reverse complement strand
GGGTAGCATCAAAGAAGTGAATAATGACTTGGTTTGGTTGATCACTGTTTAAATTATTCATCATAACAGATGCTGTATGCTCTTAGAATGTGATAGAGGTAACATCTCTGCTTAATTTACTTTTTGTTGAAAGTGATCAGGTGATGCTAGGCTTTTACGTAGTCTCAGAAAAAAACTGGGACCTTTTATCATAATATATGCTATTTGCACAAAGTAGTGCACAGAAATCCTTATGAATCCATTGATGTAACAACATACATAGTATTTGAATGTTGTAGACATAAGATGTTCATGTTGGTGAGTGGTCTTGACTTTGCAATCATACATACGTAAAACTGATAGTGCTGTTGTTTTTTTTTTTAAATAAACTAAATGCTAATAATAGCAGATGAACTCCTTACTATGGTAGTCCCTTCAAGAAGACATTAGACTCTCTTGTCTCAATGGCAGATAATAAGTAATCAATGTTTCTTTAAAATGATGTAGAAAAGGATACCCTTTAAGCGTGCAGACACAATAGGGGGTGAGTTTATTCAAATTACTGATGGCTAAAACAGCTACAAATAAGAGCAAGCGCCAGAAAAATAATTGAATCCTGGATACCACCTTACACAGTGATACAAGCCTTCAGCAAATTTGCTAAGGAGAGTGAAGCTAATGAGGCTATTGTCACTTGTTCCATGCGACTGTTTGTATTTGTGGTGTTTTCTCAGTGTAGCCATTTAGTCTCCAGCGTCTGCCTGCCTTTCATTGGTCTGTTCATTCTACAGCTTCTTTTAGAACATAATTGAAAAGATCTCCCTCAAGATGTTTTTGCCTCGTAGTTTCTTTTCATTTAATAATAATGCTAAATAAACCAGGCTTTCAGACTTTTATTTTCTAAAGTCTGAGATTGAAAGTTGGGATGCAAGCATAAGGCTAATGATCTCATATGCATATACGCATGTGTGTGTGTGTTTGCGTGTTTGTGCACAAGTTGCAGATGTCTCGCGCCGCCTCCACATTCAGCCTGAGTGGCAGCAGTAAGAGCGCCGTAGTTCAGCGCTCCAACTCTCTGGACAATGCTCCGCGGCCCAGGGTGCCCATGTGTGTGCGCACCCCATGCTGCCCAGAGAATGCTAGCCAGCTTGCCCTTCCAGAGACCCTGCCTAAAGCGTCCACTCATGCCCAGCAGGCATCCCAGGTCGTGCTGCAGCCCGTGAGGCCATGTCGTGATCTGTTGGTTCCCCCGGACCAGCACAGGCCCCCCAGCACCCCTCGCAGGGAGACTCTCCTCTAGGTGTCCGTATGACGTGAGCACAGCACATCTGGCTCTCTCATTCACTAATTGTTAACTGTCTGGGAATCTTGGTGGCACTAACTAATAAGGGTGGATTAGATATGATATTTGATACAGTCAGGTCCATAAGTATTTGGCCACTGATGCTATTTTTGTAATTTTCTCTGAAGCGTTGTCAAGTGAACAAGGCCTTTATTAGGGTGATCAAACAAACCTGCCAGAAAGACTTTAGTAGTGCCAAAATCAATGTTTGGTGCATTCTTAAAAAGAATGAATTCACTGGTTAGCTCAGCAATACCAAAAGCACCTGGAGACCACAGAATTTAATTGAAGTCGATGATTGCAGATTTTTTTCTTTTCAAAGAAATCTGAAATCCGGTTTACCTCTAGATGCACATCAGCAATGACACTGAAGAACAGGAAGGCTAGAACAGATATGCCAGAAACGCCTTAAAATCCTGGCCTTTTCTGGAATATGTTCCTTGGGACAGATGAAACCCAAATCAGCTTGTACCAGAATGATGTGAAGAGAAAAGTATTAACAAAGAAAGGGCTGCTCATGACCTGAAGCATCACATTGTCTGTCAAACGTGGTGGAGGCCGTGTTGCGGCATTAGCATGTATGGCTGCCTGTAGAACTGGGTAACTGTTGTGGATCAATCATGTGCTTCAGACAGGATTAACTGGATGAATTCTGGAATGTGTAGGACTATACCCTTTGCTCAAGTTCATGACAAAACTGGTTAGAAGGCACTTTATAAAAGAACTGAAGGTAAAGAACTGGGATGTTCTTAAATGGCGAAGTTGATTTCCTGATTTCAATCCGATAGTTACAAAAATGACACCAATGTTAAAATACTTGTGGACCCAACCTTTCCTTCACTGAACAAAATAGAACATTTTGCCCAATATTGAAATCATGGCAGATAATTACAGCCGACAACTTGATCTGCACATACCTTAGAGAATATATTGAGAACTTATTTTAAATGTAAAAAAATATTGGTTGTTGGTACTAAATCAGCCACACCAGATGTTAAAAATCGGTTGTATTTATTGGCCCAACAGTTCCATATCTCTGCACCCATGTTTACTAACTCACTACCCCACAGCGGTTCTTTGGTGGCAGGCACTTACAAAGAGGTTTTCCCTGGAAATGTTTAGGGCTGGGCTAGCTTACCTCATATCAGAAGATATATATTATCATGATTTTTGACAAGAAATATATTTTTCTCAGTATATAATGGATATTGTCTGAACTTAAAGGACGCAGCATGTGCGGTATTGTGAGTGAAACATTGAATAAAAAGTTGTACACAGTTTGATATTTATTTTCTATGTGGAATTTCTGTCTTTTTTTTTTATACATTCCAGTCCATCAGATGTCAGATAAAATAAGTATTGTGAAATAGAAATATTGTGAATCATAAACAGTGTGATGCTGCTGATTAAATCGCTCCACCAGTCGTTTAAGATGATAAAAAAGGCATCTTTGTGCTGAAATGTGTGCTTTATAGAGCACAAGGACTTCAGCTGTAATCCCTGCCGTTCACGAGTATTTGAATAAAACTCATTTGGTGTGCCATCGATCACCTCTGTGCATTCAAAGGCCAGACTGGAAGTGCAGTGCCACCTTAAGTCTCATTAGGCCGGGCTGAGAAAGTGTGTGTGTATGTATAAAGGTTTGTGACTGGTGGTTATAGCAACAGACAGTAAGAGCAAGAGGAATAAATTGGGTTCATGTCACTGCTAACCTCTTTCACCGTCACATTTCCATATAAGATTGCAAGGGGAGAATTCTCTCTCTTTGTCTGTCTGTCTCTCTCTCTCTCTCTCTCTCGGTCTGTCTGTCTCGCGCACTCACTCTGTCTCTTCTGTCTCTCTCACTGTGTGTGTTTGTGTGTTTAGTTAAGACTCCTGTTGCAACAGAGTAGGCACTTAATTTTGGTTATTTTTAAAATAACCAGAGCACCCTGTGAAGCCATCGCCGTTTCTTCAAATGCCTTTGTGCCTCTTCCTCCGCTCTCTACACATATAGCTTAACGTATCTGACCTATTTTTTGGTAAAGGCAGTCAATAGCAGTGGGCAAACCGGTTACGTTGCTCGAATGGCTAGAAAGAAAATCTCTAAATTGAATTGGTCACTTCATTCTCTGCCTATGTAGAGTGATAACTTAAAGGTGAAATGTAATTGGGCATGATTGGTTTATTGTCTCCTAGGAACATCAGTCTTTGAGCTTCACAGTGCGGTTCCGTCTGAACTGCTGCTGAATGCATAAATCCAGAAACTCGCTGACCCCAAATAACCTCTCCTGATTTTGTTCTGTCTCATTTGTTTTAGGCTGTTCATTCCCCATCAATGGTCAACTTGTCCTCTGCGTTTGAGAGGAAGTACCATACCTTCAGTCGGTCCACCACCCATTTAATCTGACCTACGCAGTCTGTCCTACTTCCCTTCTGGCACTACAGGACTCCAGTTAACCTCACCACAGTAGCCTTGCGTGTGTTTAATTTACGTTCACATCTCTCTGATTTGCCAAATGAAGGATTGCTCTTGTAATGTGTTTCTGTGTCTCACTAATATTAAATGTTTGGCTGCTTTCAGTTAACGAATAGAGATGTTAATAACTGACATTTTCAAGCTATTTTTAGAGGAATAGATTTTTGTCCATTCAATTATTAACCAATGAAAGTGTTTCTTAAACTTTTATGGGGAAATCTCTCTCAGCAACTTAGATGTACAGCTTTTATAAAGCTATGTAATTGAGTACTTTTAATAATGGATTACACTTAGAAAAGCAGTGGTAAAATCCATAGTAAATCCATTGCTAAAGTTTAGTGTCTTCTAAAAGTTTTTATCTTCTTTATTCGTTTTGACAGGATAAACGAGTGGTGGTGCATAAAGCTTGCATATTTATTCTCCACAATCGAACAATATAAATAGTATGAATCCTATACTTTTCTTTCTGTCTTTGTATTTATGTGTAAATATGGTCCTTTTTTCTGCCGTGGTAGTGTCATACTTATTTATGTTTTTCTTCATTTATTGATTTGAATGTTCTTCACTCTCTAGCTGCTGCTTCACTGTCCCGTCCAAATATATACAAACCGCTACTTATGTGTATGCAAAGCACTCTTCAGATTTATATTTAGGTCTTTTTCAGTAATTTGTTGTTGATTGTTGGCAACTGGTTTTGTTTTAAACAGCTCATTTATTCAATTCTAATAAAAGAAGGATGTAGCCAATGAATTATGTATTTTTGTAAACTCTGTAAAAGTGGAATTGTGAGTACCACTAGATGCAACTAGTGGTTAACATGTTTGATGCATCTGTTTCAACCAGTTATAGGAATAAACAAACTTGGAAAAAGTAGAAAGTAATCTTGGCGAGCCAAAATGTTTGTTTTAGTCCGATACCACAAATAAATGACATTGGTACTTTGTTGCAAAGCTGACACAACTTTGATGTGTTTTTGGTATGAAGTAATTGGCTATTTTTAGAATCTTCCATAAATTTTCCATAAAGTCGAGGGGAGACGTGAGTGTCAGTCCTCAGAAATATATTACTTATTTTGAACAAAACTTGTGGATAAGGGGATGTAAGTTATGTTTCTAAAAAGTACAACCAAATTTAAATTTTTACACTGACTACGTTTTGCAAGAAATTTTGCAAATAAGTAAAATAATCGTTATTTAAAATAATGTCAAGTGTTTAATAAACAGCATGTACTGCACACATGGTCTTGGTTTCCTGCCAGGTCACAGCTCTGCAGCGTTCAGCACTCTGCCTCAATACACGATTCAAGTCTGCTGATTAGCAAGTCCTTCATAAGTGCAAAGTTGAAACTTCCTCTGTGCAGCGCTGTGGGCTGGGAAGAATTGAGGGATCTGCAGTTAATGGTAAACCTCCATGCAAATAATGTGCTCTTCCAACAGTAACCTGTAAGGCTGAAACAGCGTATACAGAGGTTTAGTGGGATATACATTAGTGTTGGAAAAACAACATGCTCCTCCAAGCAGTAACGCGTTTGGCACAAACTGAGCACATACTGTACAAGCAGGTTTTTTTGGGCTAAGCACTGGTGTGGGAAAACACAATCTAAGTGACTTTATCTAACTTATTATAGTGATGTGGTGGTTTCAGCATCTTAGCAACAGCTGCTCTCCTGTGATTTTTCATTTGGTGGACTTTACCGGAATTCTTATTACAAAGAAAGTCTGAGAGGCTGCAGTAATACTGCAGGTGAGAAGTAGGTCGGGAGAATTGACAGATTTTACAAAAGTACTCTGGATTTTCCATTGAAAAAGAAATAGTCTGTTGTAATCCCTGATTTGTCCTAATCCCTGTCTGAGAAAATGACCCAACAATTTCTGAGAATGTGTGTCATTTAAAGTTTGTTCTTCAACTCCGCAAGTTCTGCAGTACTGCTCTCGATGAGTGGGTTGTGAATGTGTCATTGCCTGGATTGACCATAACGAAGTGTGGAGTGATGAATCAAGCTTTACTATCTGGCAATCTGATGGATGAACAAAAATGCATTGCACAAACAGTGAGGTTTGGTGGTGGAGGAATAATGGGCTGGGCCCCTTGATTCCAGTGGCTAGTGGAGGATAATGGTAATGCTACAGACTACAAAGACATTGGAACATATGCTTTCAAACTTGTAGCAACAGTTGGGTTCCTTTTCTTTAGAAATGCTAAATTTGTTAGTCATATGATGTGTACTTTTTTATGCTTACAGGTGTGCTTGTCTTTTCTGTAACTTTTGTAATTTAATGGAAATATAATGCAGTATATTGCATAAAACCCTGCATTAGCACTAATAATAAAAATGTAAGTAAGCATAAAGTTTTCAGTAACTTTACATTCCGGTATCTATTACTGAAATTGATGCCTTGATGAAATTTTAACGTGTTTTAGTTTCCTGAATACCAATTAGGAAATTTGTCTGCGAGGAGACTGTCCTCCCTGTCTGTTAATTAGTTTGTGAATGCGGATGAGTTATTGAACTTGTCTCATTTGGAGGTAAGCCTAGGATTACAGTGCAGTTGGAAGCAAAGGGAGGAAAGCTGATCTGAGTGTTTGGTCCAGAGCAGAGTGAAAGAAGTTGTCCAGTAAGGCATTGTAGGAAAGGGAACACAAGATCAAACACTAGTGACCAGGGCTATTTCTAGACAACTGATTATACTGTGGGGGCAATGTGGGCTTGTGGGGGCTAGTCTAGGACTCCATTTGCTACTTTTTTTTTTTTTTGGTCGGCATTATTGTGATTAATACTTTATTCTCATATACTTCCCATAAGTTGCAACCTGGCAGCATGAAATCATTCAAAGGAGATGGCACTGTGGGAAATATCTGTAGTGATTATATGTGGCCACGACGTGACTGATTATATAAACACATGCCCAGGTAAACTGTGTCTAGGTGGCTTTTCAGCACCTAGTAGATTCAATGGGTTTGAAAACTGATTCTGAGCTAGCCTTGCTGTGGTGTAATCTATACTCCAGAAATTGTGCGAGCTGTTGTACAGCCAGGTTTACTTGGTATCTCTAGCTACGTTGGCCACACATTAAGTAAACTGTGATTCCACATCCGGGGTGCCATATTTCTCTTGTAGCTGAAAAATTAAACTGTATTTTTGTAAACAATGTTTTGAACACTAAATCTAAGAAAAATATTTACCAATTTCAAAAAATCTTTTTGCAAGGTTCTTTAGTGACAGTGTCTTAGGCGAGTTACAAAAGTAACAGGGTTGACTTTGGCAAATCCATAAAATGCGATTTACCAGAATATTGGGGGTCCTCGAGTGACAAGGATCTCAACGTACGACGTTTCGAGTTCACAACGCTTACATGGGCACGGCAGAAGAATACGCAGACTATATGTGGTAGTTCTTTTTTTTTTTTTTATATAGATTTTACAACTGCATTAGGGCAGGTTATTAACATAGGCTACGATGTTGTTTCAACTTACACCAAAATTCGGGTTACATCACTGTTGTAGGAACGGATCTCCATTGTAACTTGAGGACCCCCTGTACATGGTAATGGCATAAGGCCATTCTAATGGTTTAATTCTTAATTAAATAGTTAATGTCATCAGTACAGTATTAATATCAATAATACAGACTGAACAGCAACATCCACAGACAGTCTCAGAGGATCATTAAAAAAAATCTGGATGATGCACATTCCTGCTAAATATGTGATGTGTGGAACATTCAAGATATTTGATTGGGGGTAAATGTTCAGGGTTATACTGATGTGTTCAGTAATAGGGCTCAGTGAGGGCCGAAGGGCACGACTAAAATGTCCCTTTTTGTTACATGTAATAGACAACTCATGTAATAATATTTGTTAAATGGGCTTAGATGAAAGCTTTCTGAAGTATTTTCCAAGGAAAAGTGTAGTTAAAGGACATACAAGTGCTATTTCTATAAGTAGCACAGATTGTTGTGAAGGACACTTTACCTGTGTGTAAGTCTTTTACAAATTTTACTGTAAATACAGATATGCAGCTGAACGATCCGTGTGACACATATGGGGCCCATATGGCACCCAATTACAGTATCATTCATCTGCATGACTAGCTGACGCAAATAAAGCCCTGCTATGTCTGATATGTGTCGGTGATTCTGTCTTTGAAGTGAAATAAAATGAGTAACTGCTGACTTGTAACAGAATACACTTTGTGGTCCCTGTGGTCTCTTCTGTGTCTCCTCTAGACCGACACTTACAGGACGTACTTCTCACCATCAGCGAGTTTTAATTTCTGTAATATGAAGCAGGTTTGGTATATGCTGATAGAAATTGGCAAACATTTCACATGGAGAGCAGGATTAGTCTAATGGAACCAATTCACAGAGAGCTTCCCATCAACACCCAGACCTCATCTCCACGCAGCCTGCGAGGTAGTTACAGACAAGGGAGAAGCTTTACCTCAGGGTCACAAATTATTCCATGTTCAGTGAACAGATGCATATTTACATAAAGCTGTGCTCTCTATGGTATGTTAACCCATGCTGTGAGAGCTCATTTACTGTGCCGGTATTTATTACTCCACGCCAGCAGATGGACATCGTTCTGAAAGGCTTCTACAATGTAAATTAATGAGGGGTTGCTGTTTGACTTGGCACACGTTTGACAGTAGTTCACATTTGAGTGAAAAGCTCTCTTGGCTGGGTAAGGTTTAGTATAGAGGGCACAATTGCAAGGCATGAGCAGCAGGAGGCTAAGCAGCGGGGCATATAAGCTTCACCTCCGGCTAATGACTCTGCTGTTGGCTTGGTGTCAGCCCAGCAATGCTAGTCACTGTGGATTTACCTTCTATTTTACCATCGGAATGCACGGCAACATTCCCCCTGACAGCTGTCTTTTTCATGTTTTCTGGCAGATCAAAGGATGTAAAGTCAGCAGAGAGATGAGCTGCCGAACGGTGTTGTAATATCTTGTCATAGGTATCGGCTAAATGTGTACAGTTCTTGGGTTTATGTCTGTGTTTGAAGAAGAACGCTACTCAAAATCCACTACAAGCTTTAGGGTTTTGATGATCATATTGCTTGATGATTATGAAAACTGTGAGTGATAAAACCTTGGTCACCAGCCTTCCTCTTGGAGATCTGTTTTTTTGGGTTTTTTTGGTTTTTTTTAGTGTTTAGTTAATTTTTTTCACATACAAAATATTACATGAAAATATTCTCATTTTTATGTAATATTTCTTTTCATTTCCAGAATAAAAGAATATTTCTGCTTGAAAGATGAGAAATAATTACATTCTTAGCCCCATTTGCCTCCTCGTGTGCGCTCTCTAGTAAAACCTGGTTTGTGTCCAAATGAAACTTCCTTTCTCATCTGGTTGCCCTAATTTTTCTGATCTGTAGTCCACGGCCCTGCTAAATATATTGGTAGAGCTGACTAGCTTTTGGCTTGATGGCCAGATTTAGTGAAATCAAGGAAAGTCAATACATTTTATTCAACTATTTGGATGCAACTGATTTACTCGCTTCTAACCAAGTAGAGATTAAATACACAGAAATGTTTTCAGTTTGTGGGTTTTATCAATTATGAATCTGACTGTGACTTTGATACTGAATTGTCAAGTTTCCCCGAATGCTTGTCATGACCTGGAGCCGAAACTCTTGAGCCGAGCTGAGCTGTGATATCAACAAGAACGCTGCTGTTCCAAATCTAGATTAAGCAACAGGAGTCTGAACACCCCAGAGTTGGTCTGAACTCCAAAGAACAGGAGTCTAGACTTTATGTACTCCATATTTAGAATTGTTTCAATTAATCTATGCTAGCAAAGGTTCGTTTGGAGGAATGTCCTCCAGCAAGTAGTTCTGTTGATATTTCCTTTCTTCTGGTCTGATCTGTGAAGAATCTACTCAATAATAACTTCATACAAAAAGTTCCAAATCAGCTGAAGTGTATGTTCAAAAGAAAGTGAGCGCTCACTAATCAGTTTGTGGCCTTTTGAAATCTAACAGTTCCGATAGCGACCGGATGGCAGTGAAATTCAGCTTTTTTGGTCTTAAAAAACGTGTTTTACCAGAGTGAGCCTTAGAAATTGTCTCCCCATTAAATATGTTTTTTTTTTTTAAAGAAAGAGCTCCTAAATTGTCTAAGTACCACTTTAAAGAGCTCTCAGGAATTCAATCAGACTGTGCCCTTTCCCAGGAGAATGGCTGTTTTAAGAAATACTTTCAGACACTCCTCGTGAAGACGGCCTCTGCATAATACAGTCTGCTCATGGAGCTAATGCGTGTTGTACTTGAGATGTACGTTGCTAGATGAGTTCTGACAAAAATAAATACACACCTTTTTTTACTCCTGATAGCATCTACACTTCAGCTATTTAAAGACTGGAGTGCGATGACAAGTCTCTCTCCTGTGGATGCCTTCAAACATGCTCCGCTCTCCCAAGAAATTCTTCTAACCAAGGACTCAGATTTATCCTCTTTGTTAGAGGGGAATAATTATAAAGTATAATTTCCTCAAGCCTCTCTAGGCTGGCATTTCTGAGACTAAAATTGCTTCGTCGTGCACAGGTTCAACGGCTGGTGCTGGGGAAGGGTAAAATAATCCGCAGCTTGTTCTTCCATTATGTGCAACGAATGCATCACCCTAAGTACCCCTTATCCAGCCCCCCTTACACGATGCATGACTTGCTGTTTAACATCTCTGCTCAAGGGGAGATATGCCAGTCACAGTCCAAAGCAATCTAGTGCCTAGTAACAATCTGGAATGTCACATAACGGTGACATGTCACATGTAGGGAAAGGCTGGAGAGCTAGCTAAACCGATACATTTCTGATTTGAGGCTTGGCCACTCAGTGACAGGACGAGGCTGGGTGGGGTGCAGTGGCACTTAATCCAAGGGGGCCTAAAGACTAAAAACATTTGAGAATCACTGATCTAGACTATTCATGTCACCACATCTCTTGCTGTGTCCATATGTGAATTCTAATCATGCATGTGGGATGGATTTTCTGTATCTGCTGGCAGTGCTTAACATTTGTTCAGCTTTCTTACCCAAGTGTGTTAAATGTCTCTAGTATGGCTGAATGAATTTTCTCAAATGAATTTTCTCTCGCCTCAGCGCATACTGACGTTTTGAATGATGCCTCACCTATTATCAACAAATAACATGATTGGCTAGATTGATGCAAGATCTTTGGATAGAAATTTAAATTATTATCTCTTATTACCATGCCTACCTAACTCATAAGATGATTCATAAGACAAGCTCCTAGTCATTTTATATATTGAACTTGTTCAAATTCAGTCACCATCTTCCCCGAAAACACAAACATCCCTTTGCCTTACCGGGCACTGCTGCTGTCCCGAGTGAGCATTCCACTTGCCCCAGGCATTTGGCCAGTCATTATTGTCGAACCTGGATGCCACTTGTGAAATTGTTTGTGCTACTGTGTAGAAGGTGAAGATGGAGTTTTACTGTACTAAGGTCTTAAAAGGGTATGTAGAGATTTAGAGTTTTTAAAATTCTAATTCATAAGTTAATTCATAATTCATATACTGCCTATATTGCTTGACCGTGAAACCTTGATTGTTTCTGAAATGTCTCAGAAGTTCCTCTCGTCCTTTTGCCAGTGTCCACACTGCATCCTCTGCTTATCGAAGGCCTGTTATCAGTGAATAGGGAAGCAGCTCAATGCCAGTCATTTCAATGCCACTGGTAATCCCTGCTGATTCACGGTGCAGGGATGGATCAGATTGTACCTCCTCAAACACTCCGGATGTCCTACCTAAACAGCTGCTCAGTCCCTGATCTGAACTGCATATAGAGGGGACAGTGTGTAGGTTATTGGACTGAAATACTGAAATGGTCTTCTCATAACGGCAGGGGTTATATATGGTGGTGGTTGTTGTGCTTTTCCGAAAAAGGTGAAAACACTCCTCACTTGTTCTTGGGGAATAAAAAATGCACAGAAGCGCCGAGATCATTGAATCATCGGGGAGAATAAGAAGGAGCTGGTATGCCTTCATGTGGCTGACATGCTGCAAACCTCCTTTTCAGCTGTTCCATTCTCAATATTTCATGTGATATCTCCAGAACATCAAGTTACCTATTTTCAGACAGCAATGCTTCCAGGATATTTATGCTGTGAAGTTATTCTGAAGAGTTCCATGTTTGCGTTCCAGGGTCTGATTGCAGGCCAGGCCTGAGATCAGACGCGCTCAGATCCTGCTGCGGATTGTGTGCACACTCCAGTGGCAGCTTTTTCAGCTTTCTGTTTTCGGTTCCTCTCAGTTCTCCCACCGCTGAGGCACTGTTGCGTCTGTGCAACGCTCGATCAGAAGGATATTCCTCTAGCTTCACACTTGTGGAAAAACATGGCAGGGAAAGATGTTTACCAGCATGTTCTCCAGGGCTCCGAGCAAACAGTTTATCCTGTCTTCTCTTGGAGCGATCCCACCCTACCTCTCCTGTCTGTCTGGCAAACCTACTAGCTGCATCCACACACACTATCTGATAAATATTAGGAACTTAATAATCTCATTTTTAACTTAACTGTTGCTAAATTAATGGACTCTTCCTGACCTAGTCACCCACATGCTCAGAGTCCAGCTTATCAATATGTTACCTGAATAAGTTCCTCAGAATGTTAATAACACAGAGGGATGTTATATGAATCTCACAACCATTGTCCTATTATTGTTTTTTCTTGTATACAGTAACCCCTCAGTTTGACGAATTCAGTCTAACGCGGATTTTTCTGAGAACCAAACCATATTAGCGCCACCAGTCCAGCAGTGGCGGTAATACACTGAAAAGTTGTCAAGCACTATAAAAAGAGGAAGACGAAGCCTGCTGCAGCATGTAGAATGACTGCACCGTGTCTTGTCCTCGTGTTTTAGTATTTTAACCACCCCCCCCACCCCGCATTTTTAACAGTTATCTCAGTTTATTTAGTATTAGTAAGCTGTGCCCTGTCTAAACATGTGGGTAGAGAGAGTTATTTCAACATTTCTTTTGTGTACGAGTCTTTGCACGCTGCTAATGCTAACGTTTTTTTAAGCAAGAAAGTTTTCTGATTCTGATTATATATTTACTTTTACATTTTCTTTAAGGGTAATGCATTAAACTGAGTTTAAAAGGAAATTAAAGTGTTCTGGGAGCATATTTGGGGGCTTATTTAAGGTTTACACTATAAAAATAGACATTTTTAGGCATTTTTTAAAACCAAAACATGACTAAAAAAAAATAACATGCCTTTTTTCACTACACGCGGGTGCTATTGGGATATAACCCCTGCAAAAAGCGAGCGATTACTGTATACCCTTTACACATAAATGTATCCAGACACCCCTTCAAATGATTGAATCCAGCTGATGTAAAACGCACCTTTTGCTGGCACCAACAACATGGGCTGAAATGGGTTGTGGAGCAGTGGGGTTTTCTGACAGTGCTTTATTTGATACCTTTGGTATGAGCTGTAGTATCATTTGTCATCCAGAACTAATCACTCATTATCACTGCCTAAGTTCATTTATGCTCTTGTGAGTGAATGCAATCAGATCCTCAGCTATGTTCCAACATTTCATTTTAAATATTGTAGAAGCCGTTACTGCAGCTGACGACTGATGAGAAAGTGTCACAAAGTTTTGGCCGTAATATGTTTGTTGTCAAAAATACAAAATGCGCATTCACATTTTGAAGTACCTCTTGATTGTGACTTCTGATCCTCCACCTCAGGAGCAGTAATGGGCTGATGTTTTGTGACCCTGGATGTAGCATCTCAGTTACCTCTATCAAGTTTTAGACAAGTGCTCATTTTGCGTGCTTTGCTGTGCTAGAAACGAAGAGAGCGATTTTCTACCATGCTTGGACTATGATTAATATTATAAGATATCACAGTAATTTAAATAAGAGCCAGTATGATACAAAGGGCCCTCCTTTCATGATTTTTAAATTCCTTCACCCCTATTTAACTTTTCCTTTGCACAGTCAGTGTTATTTAAATAATCTGAATACCACTTGGAAATATTGTAATGTGCATTTTCGGTCTGGCGAGTGATGCAGAGGTGCATGGAATAACTTCATCTCTCCAGTACAGAGTAAAATGGATAAGCTAGTCCAGGAGAAGAGTGCCGCTGTGCCAATTTGGCAATATTTTCCAACCAAACAAATGAAGAGAAACTCTCAGTGTTAACACTGTGACATGATGTCTGCAGAAACAATTTGGATCAATGTGGTTCATAATGATATTATATATCACACCAATTCTGCTGACCATAAATTTACATTATCAAATGGGCCTATTTTCTTTCTATGAATTACCTGTTCATATTCTTTCAGCCTCTCAGTACTCTGTTGTAAAGTCAGTTTATTAAAACCTGGTCTGTTTAAAGAAAAGGAAGACTGTAGGCAAATATTTAGGCAAGATGTATCAAATCCAATTCTGGGTTTAAAACAGACCTTTTTTATAGGCCTATTATGGCTCGTCACATTCAACACATTTCTCCTATGCCTTCATGCATTATACATGTAAGCCAGGATTATAATAATTGTTTATCAATTACAAAACACCATGGGTATAATTAATCTCTACAACATGCCAATACTGTACAATGTAAATGGTTTCCCCTTCTGACCACTCGATAAGCACCATTAATTTATTCTGCATTGAAATGAATAGGCTCTCTCTTGCTGCTTACAATAACCTCATAACCCCTGTCACAAGCTGCCAGCCTCTAATTGCCTTTAGGCACAACTCAGCCCATTCAAAACAGATTAGGGACTAAGCGCTATATAGGCAGAGTGTGTCTATTATAGAACTTGCTTAAGACAGTACTGGCGTCTCACAAAGTCGAGGGCTTGAGCAAATGAATCAGCAATGAGTTAAATGTGGAGTGTGTGTGTGTGTGTGTGTGTGTGTGTGTGTGTGACACCTGATTGTCAATGCAGTCCGATGCTTGAGAAGAGCTCCTGTGGTAGGAGCACTTGTGTGTATTTGTGTGTGTGCATGTGCGCAGAGGGCTGTGCTGGGCGATCGATGAAGCGTGTAGCACGAGTGACGGAGCTCCGCTGATGGTGTTTACTAAACATTTTTGCAAGTACATGATCAATCCCACCTTATAGATTCAGCTGACTATAAGAAACATCCTATCCACAAATAGCAATGGAGTGCGGAATCAAACAAGATTGTTTTCTTTGCAAATCTACTATCAAGATGATCCAACCCCGTTATTACTATTTGTTAATTAATATTAATGCTTAAAAATATATTATATACTGCAGTATATAATAAAATACTGTACATCCTTGTATCTAAAATGTTTATTGACTGTTTAAAAATGCCTGCCTTTTACATTCTGTTAAAACTACATGATGAATGGACATCACGGTTCTAGACAGGGGCCAGTGTGGACCAGGGCCCCTGTAGAATTGCTTCTGGCCCCTGTAGTGGTCCCTGCACTGAACAGCTAATGATTTAAATATTAATTTCTTATCGCGACATGCACTGGCTCGAAGAACGTAACTCCGTGTGTTCTAGACGGACTGCTTAAAGCGCTACACACGCGAGAACACTCACTGTATGTGAATTTCTTTGAATGTACATTTTTCCTCCTCACTACAGTGAGATGTTGACAGTGTGATTTAAAAAGTAAATGAAAAAATAATAATAAAAATAAATGAAAAGCTAAATGTAAAATAAAATATTACCCTGATAATTTTGGTCTAGAACTTCCACTGTGAATGGACCAATAAAAATATACCTTAATGATCATGCTAACGCCATCCTGGGATTCTAGTAGTGATAAGTTTTGTGTTTATGGTTACACTGTAGGACTTCAAACTAGTTCTTACCAATGGCAGAGGTCACTCAGCTGTACCTACCTACATATTGCAGAGCAAAAATAATACACTTTTTATTCTGAGTAATTTTCGAGCATTTTTCATTTTGAGTTGGAAGGTGACCTGGAAGAGACCTGGCATTTCCAACCAAAATGTAATAATGAAGTAAATATGGTACCATACTTGCAGGCTTTAAATATGAACATTGTTCTCTCGAATGAAAATAAAAATGACAGACATGTATTTTTGTAATTTCCAGAAATCATACTCTAATATAAAGTAGGGTTTCCATTTTGTTTGCAATATTTAAAAAGCCCTGCTGCCTTGTAATTCGTGTCAATGTTTCAGAACTAGTGTGACATTAACATAGTCTATTGAAACTACTTTATTTTTAAATCTATTTTATTTTTTGTTGGACAGTGTCCTATAAAGCTTTTTTACAAAAAAAGTATTTCTTTTCTTTTCCAAAATGCAAAACACAATCCACCATTTTTACTACACAAGAACTATTAGTAAGAATTCAAAGCACAAGCAGCCTAAGCTCTAACCTATAGGAGCTGGGATCTGTTTGCTGGCTCCTCCCACACTCCCCCTTGAGCCCACCTACTAAACAAAATCCCCCCAAATGAATAATAGCATAAATACACAATATAACAATACACTACAAACAAAACCATTGTGCAAACACCCATCAAACTCTCAATTCTCCTCTAACCCCGCCCCCTGCATTTACTGGACACATGCTATAACACAATTTAGCTGTGGGACATTCCCTCTATATATACACCAGCAGAAGGGAGCCTTACTCCTGTTTGGGTGTTCCCTGGATGCTCTACTGTCTGTAAGTTGTTCTGCAATTAATTTAATCTTAAAGTTGAAACCTTGTGGGTCAACTCCATGTTTTAAAAATACCCCATTGCCGATCATGGGTAAACTAGCTGGCTAGGCCTTAGCCAAATTAGCACACACCACCCTCTCAAACTCATGTTTTACAGAACGGTCTCTGTGGTAATGTTTTATAAAAATATTAATTATTCCCAGCTGACCTTGATTTTGAATGATGCCAAGAGGAAAGCAGTGATTTGAATGTATGTTCACTTTAGCAGCATAGAGCGGAGCATTAATTCACGAGACGCTCAACTGGCCAGTGTTTCAGTGGGAACAGTGACTAAAGAGACACCTATGAGGAGCCGTTTAGGACAAAATACAGTAAACACTTGCGCGCGCGCACACCCCTTGCACACGCCACTGAAACACTCGCACGCGCGCGCACACCCCGTGCACACACCACTGAAACACTCGCACGCGCGCGTACACCCCTTGCACACGCCACTGAAACACTCGCACGCGCGCGTACACCCCTTGCACACACCACTGAAACTCACACGTGCGCTGCCCGTGCATGAATGAGAGAGCAGGTAATGGTGTGCGCGTGACAGTTTTCAGTGCACCCGGAAGTCATTTCATTGTAACTGTAACAGGAAGGTAAAGCAGAGTTTTCTCTATATGCCACAACACCTTTGAACTGTAATACAAACTGAACTCTCTGTAAACTCTCCCCTGCCTTAGTGCACATAAAACATACAATGGACACACTTCACTTTACAGTGCATAGATATTCTATGTTACACTGCACAGATACTGTTTACAGTAATCATGTCTGTGAGCAGGGGCGGACTGGCAGTCTGTGCGTTCAGAAAAAGTCCAGAAAAGTCCTTTCTCCTTCACTGAGAAATTAGCTAACAACAGCAAAGGGCGCTGTTTGTAAAGTGTAGAATCCACAGGTTAAAGCCAACAAAAAAGAGTGAATCATTTGTTGGGATTGTGGGAATAATGGCCAGCTGGTGGACCTATTTAGGATAAAGTCCAAGTTTACAGAGAGTTCAGTTTGTATTATTAAAAACAGTTAGAAGTTGTTGTGGCATATATATATATATATATATTATGGTTGGTATATATTTATTATGGTTGGTGTAAAAAAAAAAAAAGAAGTAAAAACACTATTACACGTTTGTAGAACATTTTATTTATAATGAACATTGTTGTGACACAGGATACAAATAAATAAATAAATAAATAAATAAATAAATGCATACATACATACATACATACAAAACAAACGGCTCTGAACAGGAGGCTGTTCCCTTCCTTCACTTAAGAGCTAACTCAGTGCGTGTGTGTGTGTGTATAGGTGTTGGGCCGCAAATCAATTTTCAGTATGGCCAGAAGTAATTTCATTGTAACCAGAAGGAGAAAAAAGTAAAAATATCCTCACTGTGGGCAACAGCACTCAGCGACTGATTAAAAATGAAAATTATGAATAAAACTAAAGTGAGCACTCGAATTAAAAGAGGCTGAAAGTCTTTCCTGCAGCTGCAGAGAAAACCCTGCTTTACCTTACTTTTACAATGAAATGACTTCCGGGTGCACTGAAAACTGTCACGCGCACACCATTACCTGCTCTCTCATTCATGCACAGGCAGCGCACGTGTGAGTGTTTCAGTGGTGTGTGCAAGCGTGTGTGCGAGTGAGCGAGTGTTTCAGTGGTGTGTGCAAAGGGTGTTTCACTGTATTTTGTCCTAAACGGCTCCTCATAGACACCTGCATTTAGACCTGTGGTAAAGCTGTCCCTGAATAAGGTTGAAAATTGCATGACTGATGAAACTGAGACTCTTCATTAGTGTAATATGTGTGAATGTTTCTCAGCTGACTGAGAATGTCAGTGCAGGACATGATCAGTGTTTGCAAGAAAATTCCATCCATAACCTGAGAGGGATATTACAGTGGGGTTACAGTGCATGAAGCCCTTGTTGCACATTTCGTCAGAGACGTGGAAGCGTTGGTTAGATTAGTTATTCTCCACAAGTTGGTAAACACACATGCAGAGTTCACCAAGAGTAGGTTTAGGCCTGAATGAGTGATCATCTACGGTAAGGGGTCCAGTGGCTCTGTCATGTTGTGGGGAACACTTTGTGGTCATGGTTTTGGGTTCTCATGATTAATAATGATACAAAACATCAAAAAAGTTATTCAGATAGTTTTGGGTTTGGGTTCTTCATAGGATAAGTGATAAGTGATCTAACACATCCCATTTGGATGGTTAAGAACTCCTGAATTGGGTTAGATTAGATCAGTGGTCATCAATCAAAGGTGGAGCTAAACTCTGCAGGAACGTGGATCTTTATGAGCAGGGTTGGTGAACATCGCTCTAGGGCTTTGTGTTTAGCTTCCATTGTAATGCATGTAATGGCTGTGGTGCAGTGTGTATTTTTATCATAAAATAAATTTGTTCTACAATCCCAGGAAGGCTATTATTTTCTCCTCTTTACAGTTACATTTATAACCTATAAATTACACAAAAGAGCAGGCACATTTAGACATTGTTTTCTTTTTGTGTTGAAGTGAACACCACCTCCTATGCAGTTCTTCCCAGGCTAGAGAGGCTTTCTTTGCCTGGAGAGCTCAGCTGGAGACACTGTGTGTGACTGGTAAACAAGGGGAGGTAGGTTAAAAAAGGAGACCCTAAATCAGAGAGAGGGCTGAGCTGCAGAGCCCATTTATTTCTGTCAGTGTAGAGTAATGTGGGCTGCAGGAGGCTCCCTCTGAAGATGAGTGGCCGTGTCGAGAGTACGGTGAGCTGAAGGTGGGCTGGGTGCTGTGTAAAGTGATGAAGCTGAGTGGAGCCCACTAGAGTTGGTCTGTTTCTGGCTGGACCTGAGGAACTCCCTGAAGTACTGTATTCATGGAAGACTTTTCTAGCGCTTTCCTGTCTTTGGCTTTACGCTTCTTGGCAGCCCTTAGAGCTTTATTCTTCAGATAGGTCTCCTCCCACTGATACAGCATGTCCTCAATCAGTCCCACCTTCAAAAGCAACACACACAGACACACACACACACACACACACACACACACACACACACACACACACACACACACACACACACACA
>JBBJLR010000040.1:16979101-16993481 GCA_037577145.1 Brachypetersius gabonensis | reverse complement strand
CACACACACACACACACACACACACACACACACACACACACACACACACACACACACACACACAGAGACACACACATGCATCATGCTTTGCATGCAGACCAGCTATCAAGAGGGTTACAGATCAACTTTTTTTTACTGGCCACAGAAAGGCCCCCTTGGAGACTTAATTACCTCCTCAAGAAGGAGGGGTAGGGCTGCGCTCTGTTTCTCCTTGTTTTGGAATAGGCAGGCAAGAATTGGGAGGTTTTTTTTGTCTGTGCTCAGAGAATAGTAGAGGAGCCGGGAGTGAAATATGAAAGCGAATGCTCAATGAAAAAATGAATTAAAAAGCCTATTCAGAGCAGAAGATACTATAGAAAAGAAAAGCTTCAAAAGTGATGGAGGCTGTGAGAGAGAGAGAGAGAGAGAAAGAGAGAGAGAGAGAGAGAGAGAGAGCGCTCGTCTAGCAAAAACAGGGCCTGGCAGGAAGTTCTGTTTACCGGTGTGGTCTGAATTCAGACCAAGACACGGTTTTCGTCTGAGAGGTTTTTCTCTCTGGGGACTGATGTAAATTCAGCTCCAGAGTGGCCTCCATAGTCATCCCACTTCCAAAGTGCACTCCCTCTCCTGCCTCTCTAATGGAGCAAAGCGGTCATTGGTGCTCCCGTACGCAGAGCAGAGCCGTACAGGGCAGCGCCAGTCTCCTACTGAAGAACCGTTAGATCTTTTATTAATGTGCGGCTCACATCTCTGCTGCGTGTCTGAGTAACTGAGTTAGTGAATGAGTGGAAAGAGAGAGAGAGAGAGAGAGAGAGAGAGAGGGGCATCACAGCACATCCACACACAGACACACACACAGGGTCTTGATCCAGTTCTGTTTTCGAGGCAGCCCACAGGCCTTGTGCCTGATACGAAAGCTGTCAAAATGCCCATCAAAGCTGTCAGCGCTGCAGCCAAAACAAAAGGTCTCCACCTGAGGGCCAGCCTCTTCTCCCTCTGCTGACCTTTCTTGGCAGTCTTATCCACATACTCTGCTGGCTGATGGGTATTCAAATGTTTGCACGGGTAGGTAAAGTTTTCTCTCTCTTCCATGCCCATGGGCACCACAACATAAAAGCCCCTTTTCAGGGAGGAAGGAAAGATATAGAACGTGGTGCATTGGGTGTAAAACACTCCTCCCAACTGCTACTCCGATATTTCTGCACCCCATGACTGTTCAAGGCACGGCAAGCAGTAAAGGGTCGGGGTGCATTTATCCCAGACTGATGAACCAGGTGGTCTCAGCATCTGCATCCAATGACTCATCAAAGCAAAGAAGTAGAACTGTCATTTTGAGCTGCAGTGTGTCAAAACCCACCGCTACTATCATGCTTTTCTGTTAAAGACTTTGATATACCTTTACACAAATGATCCTCGGCGAGTGAAAATTAAATCTCTAGGTTGTCTCCCCTGTTAAGGCCATGTTACCAAGCTTCATAAATTACTCAAGCTTCTGTGCTAGCATTCCATATGTTAAGGTTTGCCACTCAGAAAATATATGAAGTGCTTTTGATCCCTGATTAGGAATTTCAGAGTTTTAGAGCTTTCATGATTTTTCATGAACCATGAAGATTGAGGTGGATGGGGTCTCTCGCTATAAAAGGGGCAAGTTGGTAAGAAAGCAGCCACTCAGGAATGAAACAGAATATGGCTATCCTCTCCGCTACAGTCGTAAAATCTGCAAAGTGAAAACCCTCTAGAGCCCCTTTAATGTTCCAAAAACATCTTTGAAATCACTGGCATAATTTGAAAAAAATAAAAAGTAATCAGTTTAGTTCAAATAAGTTTTCAAGCAGTTCTTTGTACTGCGCATGCAGGCAACTCAGTTGCACAGACAAGCTTTTCTGTAGGTTTTACCAGTGAGACGACTGGTTCTTTTTACTGAAGAGCAATCTTTGTCATAAACAGACACCAGTGTTACAATACAGTTGTTTTTTCTGGGATTACATACATGTGTTATGGAGATGTAACACACTTAAAATATCAGATCAGGCCTAAACTGACCCACAGAGGTTTGTGACTTTATGCATACATGAAGTGTTGTAAAAATGCAAACTGGGACAACGGCTGAGAAACACAGAGAGCTAGAGCTGAACTAGAGCTGAACTAGAGCTGTAGAAAGTTTTACTACGAATTGACTGCTGACTTTCAATCGTAAAGACACTGAAACATTGAAAAGACTGTTTATTTGTGTTTGGCAAGCATCTCCTTTGTTTTGGTCATCCCTTGCCCACAAGGCATTCATGCATGTTTCTAATTGGCTGAATCACGTGTTCAGTTACATCGTTCGAACAACAGGATTTGTGTTTGTGCATTGGGATTTGTGCATTTATAAGAATATCAGAAGGATAGACTGTAGGGTTCCAGAGACAGATCTTATAATCAGAATAATATACAAATAATAGATTACACCTTGATTCCATTGCTAATTAAAATTGTAAATGTAAAAAGCACATTTTCAGGCAGTAAGGTCTATACGTTTCATAAAATGCACTAAAAACCTTTCTTTAATTTCAGAAAGTATTCAGAAATTAAAGAGTAGAGTAGGGGTGTACCTTGCTAACATGTAAGTAGTGTCTGTCATCCAGTAATCGGTGAGTAAATCGATTCATGTTTGAGAGGTGAATGGTAAGAATGATGCATTGCTCTACTTCTCCTGAAGTGTGATCACAGTGTGTTCAAGTGTTCAGCCTCAGAGTCCCATATTTCTGCTTTTAGTATTTAAACTGTGACTGCTCTGAGATCAGTCTCGACCCTGCCCTCTTGGCACTCTGGCTCCAGTGGCGCATGATGTATGGGACAGATCTGGAGTGAAAGCGGGCCGTGTGTGTGTGCGTGTGCGTGTGTGTGCGTGTGTGTGTGTGCGTGTGTGTGTGTGCGTGTGTGTGTGTGTGTGTGGGAACGGAGCAGCGCTGAGGTGCTGAGGCCTGATGGGGTGATTAATAAGGCCCATCAGTAACCCCCAGAGACACACTAGACAGTGGTTGGGAACCACTGGCCTGCTGATGCACTGTCTGAGTGTGTGAGTGTCAGCTCATTGGGCCCAATGCTATTCATCACCATCACGGACCCAGACACCGCGGCCCCGGAGAGCCAGGGCCAGAACCAACACTCCTAACAGCTCGTTACTTTTACTGAGAACCTAAAACAACTACGATTTCGCTATGAACTATTTCAGCATAACACATTTAGAGCCATCAAACAATTGCTGCAATAACGCTCCGCTCTTTTATTGTTTAATCATTTCTCATTTTAACCTCATTGAATTGAATCGCCTTAAAATAAATTATTTGCATAAAAACAATCTTTTTGCTAAAAAACTATGACAAAACTATGTTGATTCAGAATGGATACTGAATGAAACCCGATGAATTAATTTTTTTTTCTGTAACTAGTGGAAATGTACAGCTCCAGGAAAAAAACAAGGAAAAAATGCAAAAAATGTTCTCGGGTTTTATCTTTTATAGGTGCATGTATTGAACTGAACAGTTTAGTTAAAAACTGCTGTTAAAAACCTCCAAATAAAAAGATTTTTCTTCAAAGTATAATTTTAAATGAAATGACAAAACATCTATATAATGCCGTGTTTACAGAACTTCAAAGAAAACAAATCTCTTGTTCACTCTTTGAGGAACCTTTGAGGAACTTCTAGTAGTGTTTCACCATCCAACTGGTCTCATTGTGAGAGGAGAGTGTCGATTACAGGTTTGTTTTTTTTTTAATACTTTTCCTCATTATTTTCCTCATTGATCACTAATCAGTCCCTCATAAAGCCGAATGAGGTGTTTGTGTATGAACTGAACAGACACTGGACTGGAATGGGTTTCACACTCAAAAATTAAATAATAAATTGCAGTCTTATTTTTTTTTCAAAGCTGAACTTTTCTGTACATTTGTTAATAGGTATTTATATTTGAATTTAACAAAAATCAGTCATAAGTCACAGAACATTTTATAATTCTTTCCCATTCAGCAAGTCAAGAGAAACTGTAGGTTACACTAAAGGTGACTGCACTTGATTGACTCCTACACTGATGTTTGTTTGATTCTGTTAAATTAGTAGTTTTGTGTATTTTTCTATTAAGTGTTTGCATGTGGGTCATCGTTGTGGATAGTTCTGCACTGAAACATGGATCCAGCTGTAGTCAACATTATAAGGCATGATAGAAGAGCTCAGGTGCTGCTGGATTGAAGGCATGACTGTAGGGGCCAGTGGTTCAGAGCAGATGGTAGAAAAGCTGTATTTGAGGCTGAAGAAGAAGAAATAGCAGAAGAGGGTAAATGAGTGTGGAGGTGGGTAGAATGTGGATCTGGTGCATGAAGGGGCTGCAGGAAAGGCTGGTTAGTGCCACTGTGAGGTGTAATCATGAGACATATTCATAGGACAAGAATCATGGGACATATTTTGTCCTCCAGAGCGTCAACCGAATGCCATGTAAATGCAATAGTGACATTTTCATTGTGTTTGTTGGGATTTTACGCCAGGAAAACGTTGCTGACTGAGCACACGTGATGAAAGCATGTGATGAACATCCATGGGGACGCTTAGACTAACAGCTCAACATTATGCATCAAACACTAACACTAAATATGGTGTGTGCTCTAAAGCAGTGGTTCCCAACCTGGGGTCCGGGCCAAACTTACTGCTGTTTATTTTTTGCAAACAAAAGTTTAAAAGTTTGTATTTAATCACTTTGTGCGTCTATGCGGGTAGGAGTTGGGGTTGGGGGGGCCTGGCTTGTCTTCGACACAAGCAAGGGGGGCTTCAAGGAAAACAGGTTGGAAACCACTGCTCTAAAGAACTCTTCTGTCATGCCTCAATCTTCATCCATGCTCCGCACTGAATATGCACCAGCAGCTACTTGCATACTTCAGTGGCGGGTCAGTGGAGATGCAAACAGGCAAGCTGTGGTAAATAGGGCCGAAAATAGGGCCTTCGGGCAGACAGTTCAAAAGCAGCATTATGCTTTTGATTCGGGGATCGTTTTCCTTTTGGTCTTCTCACCGGGAAAGAGCTTTCATTTCCTGCTCTAAGTAACGATTTCAAATGCCAGAGCCATGCTAATTAACGAGAGAAAAATAATTTGGATAGAAATTTCAAAAAGCCACCTCCCCAGTCTGACAGGCTTGCCATTTGCAAGTTCAGAAGCCTCTGATTAGCCGTAACAGAGGTGACAGCCATGCCAAGAGGAACTTCCACACATCCGCCTTTAACCACGCAACAGTCATTTTTCCCCCTCTGCAGCTCTGATTTGATTTGTCAGATCTTTCTTTTGATTCCTGAGGGGCATGTGCAGAGTGTGCAATGAACATTATATACGATGATGGCTCTGTGTGACACTGTGTGTGTGTGTGTGTGGGTGCGCCATGGCATTTGCACACACTCATTGTCCTTTTCGCTTTCTCCCTCTGTTTACCTTTTGCATTGCATTCCACACACGTTCCTGGTCAGTCCGCTTGCCTTCAAGGGTGTCCATGGTGTCTGCCATTAGAGCCTGCAGCTGTGGGCCAGAGATAAAGATTATCAGAGCGGAATTCGCGCATACGCCATAACTTCTCTAAACACAGCGCCTTATAGGCTAATTAAAAAATCATTTGTTGGCGGCTGATTTTTATAAGTCATTCCTCATACAACAAGGACCGCCATGTCCGTCCCTTCGGCTGGCCTTCCCCACCCCCTCACACTGCTGCACTGCAAGCTTTAAGGACTAGACAATGCAGACAAATTGACAAAAACTGCTCGTCCATCACTGCGAGGGGAAGGAAGTAATATACATGGAGCTGCCCACTGAGCTCCATTCATCAAAGCGAGCGAGAACGAGAACGAATATATAGCACTTAAAATAACAGGAAGTGTCAGGTCACCTGTGAGCTCTGTTTTTAGCTCGAATTTTTTCAGCTCACCCCATGTGCAGAGACAGAGAGAGACAGAGAGAGACAGAGAGAGACAGAGAGAGAGAGACAGAGAGAGACAGAGAGAGAGACAGAGAGAGAGAGACAGAGAGAGAGACAGAGAGAGAGAACACTTAAATTTAAAGCGTTCTGTGTCCTGAATTATTAACACTTCAGAGAAGATGAGAGAGAGAACATTAAACTGCTTATTTTGGTTCAGCTGGTCAGTTATAGATTGCCAGAGCCAACAGTGGGATGCTGAACTTCTTCTTTTAATAATATCGATACAGAACCCTACAACTGAAAACTGTTTGCCTCCTGTCAAAGTGGTTCTGAAGAGTAAATAATGGTTGGCTATACTGCATATCTCTAATACAATTAGCTGGTTCCTCTGGGAAACCTGCATACTTTTTGTTCTATGACAAATTTAATTTCCCATCATTCATTACACAGGTCAACAATTTTTTTGTTTGTAATCATCAGAGACCACAACACACTTTTCTAAACCAGTTTTCATGCTGATTTCACATCTGCTTTCAGTTTTTTCAGTAATATCAACTTTTTGAATTATGAGTAATATTAGATTTGCAATAGACTTGTATGCGTTTTTTATTAAATCGCAGCACCAATAAAGAACTGTTTCAATATTTTCAGTGTGAAGTCAGAAAGGCCACACTGTGGCATAGATATAATGATCAGTGATCAGTCAGCTACCACTGTTTCTTCAAAAACACTTAGTATATGATTATTATATGATTATTATACCAACTTCCATGCAATATAAAACTAGCTTCATCACAAACACTGTACGTGCGGGAAAAACTGAACACAGATCTGAAATCAGCATGAAAAACACTACAGAACCCACAGAAACGTATTTCTTGATTTGACTATTAAATAGCACATGGGCCTCGGTCACTACTTTGCTTATATCAACTGATTCTTGTGTTACTGCTGTTTTGTCCAGTGCAGACCCCCACACCCTAACAGACAAAACCATTTCAGTAATGATCAAGTCTTGTGTTTTACTCTTTACTGTACAGAAAAGATTTTTTTCATGTTTTCCACCTTTCAAAAGAGGTTAGAGCTGCCATAAAGTGTTATTTATCCCAGTGAGGGTTACAGCAGTTTGGTTAGTTTTTTCATCTGAAGTGAAAGTTAACATTCTGTCGTGTGTGAACACACCACAGCCCACAGTGTCACAGCACAAAATTCTTCCTCTGCATTAAACCCATTCACCAAAGCGGGCAGCCATGAACACAGCGCCCAGGGACCAGTGTTTGGGGACAGTAACTTGCTCAAGGTTACCTCAGAGGTGCTTAGCAGCCTTGGAAATCAAACCCGCAACTTCCTGATCATAATGCTCTAACCACCAGCTGCCACATCTCTTAGGTTATATAAGTCTCCAACTAGAATTTATTTTGTAAGGCGACATAAGGTAGTTAGCAAAGTACGTGCAATTAAGTGTTTTTGCTCATTCTATACATGGAGACATTGTGTGTATGCCGTTTTTTTTTATCCACTAATAAGTCAGGCTAACTAGTTAGTAAAGTAGCTAATTAACCAAATTAGACATTTTAGAGTACAATAAAACCGCCTAAAAGACAATTAAATTGTTAATGGTGGTTATTTTAATGATCCCAGCTGTCTCTTGAACCAAAAGCTGGATAGATGAACCAAAACAGTAATATCCAGCCCCCAAGCTGGCAAAGGTATGGTATGGTATGGTACCTCACATCAAGGGTATACCTGAGGCCTCTACTCCTCTTTCTTGTCTGATATCTTGTCTCCATTTTCTCTGTTTCTAATAATATTATATGTGTTTGGAATAGCCCCAGAGTTTGAGCAGTGGCTCAACCCAAGGGTGAAAAAACGCAAACTGTCCTCATTTGTCAAATCAACACTCTTTTTAGTGCCATCATGCAGTTTTATAGTGCTGCTTTGTATCTTATGTCCACGAGTCTTCCACACCTGATATCTTGGTTCAAACCAAACTGAAAAGTCTGAAACAGATTTAACAGATTCAATACAGATGTGACAGACAGATATTAATAATAAGTTAGTAGCTAAGTAAGATTTAGCAAAACTGGGTCTGTGATAAACAATCTCTAACCGCAGGTTCGGGTTGGGTTTGGATTTCAAATTTAGCAGCATCGGTTGAGCAAAGTCACGTTAGGTCTTAAGTACAGGTCAGGTTCAGATCGCAATTTCGTACCTCATACTCACACCGAGGTTAGGCATGTAAAATAAGCTGGTTTGGAGAGTTAATTCGGCAGTATTCTCATAATAAATGGGTTGGGGATAGCATTTAGGCTACTTAATCGTATGAGCTAAAATGGAAACGGGAAATTTAGTCAACTCAAGTTTAGTACAAAATTCTGTTTTGTCAATGCAGAGTCTAATGCATTATCCACCCGGAAGTTGCTGTTGTACTACCAACCGTTCAACTTTCTCTTTAAAATACCTCAGGAAGCTAGATTCTAATATTACCAATTCATGTGTATATTGCTCATTGTATTTTCAGTTTGTCCTGAATAGAGTCATTTTTAATTTATCCATATGATTCTGAGCTTTGCTCCTCTCAGCCCATTTAAACAGCCCACTAATTGGACTCCCCATAGCTCTCTGTTCATGGCACTATGGTGGCAATATCACACGCATCTGATCTAGGCTAAGCTCACCACTATGTGACACTAATCTAGTAAAGAGGCAATTATAGCGCATCAGCACTGTATACTAGAACCAGCCTTGAGCCAGCTTTCTCTCTGTCTTTCTCCTCATCTTTTTCCTTTTCCCTCGTTCCTATACATGCACAAACAAAAAGCGTCCGCCTCCCTGGCTTTTTCTGCTGTCTCATAAATATTCAAAACAAAGCCCTGCTTATTGGCATGCATAATTCAGGACTTTATTAAAACAAGCCATGCTAGTCGCACAGCCCAAGTGGCGTGTGATAACAGGGGCAGAGGGCCTGCGAGACTCACTCGCCACACACCCTCCTCTACAACAGCAGTTACCCTTTAAAGCTGCCCCCCAATTGACTCTACCTTATGGTTAAGGACAGTGAAGAGGAAGCTGGGCCTGCCTGTCTGCTCTCATTGTAGTTTCCAAGGGATGACCACATTCTGCCATATGACATGTACTTAAGGGTGCAGTTATAACAGTGTTTTAATATGCACTGGCAGCACCGTGTTTGTGTAGTTCTAATCATGTTTAGTTTCTATCTAAAAAAGAAGATACATGAGCAAGGCACCAGGGCATGGCTCACCAGGGCGGTATCATCAGGGCCGACGTCTTGTAGGTAGGGTGCTAATGCTAACTCTGCTAGTGCGGCCTCCAGGACCTCGGTGTGCTGCTTGACTCTTCGTAGATGGGCCAAGTAATCTGCAAACTGAAGCTTTTCTATCAGTCCTGAACCTGCGGAGAATCCGGCCTGAACACTCCCAGACAACAGTAAACAAACGCACACACAAAAAAATATGAAAACAGAAAATGTATCAAAAACATTCTCCACTGTTCACTACACTTTGCCCTTGCCCTCTGAGGATCTAAAGATTAAATGCTTATCTGTCAGTCCCTACAAGAACTGCTTACTGTTATAACCATAATAGATCAAATGGAATTACATGCAGCATGATGAGCTGATCAGCAGAAAGTGACAAGTCCAGCCCCTGTGTTACAATTTACATTTATATTATGTTTTACATTATTTTTATATTATTTCAGACTCTGTAAAGTCATAGAGCCTAAAGCCATTTGTGGGTGTATTTTACTACCTTTACATCTAAATACACAGGGCACCCTTTTTGCACACCAAAGATCAATAAAAATGTGTGTGAATCGATGTTCTCAAGTTTTGCTTTGAGCACAACTTGAGTCAAAAGACACTTTTAACCAAAGCTGTCTACAACAAACAATCACCTTTTAGGTTCATTTAAGTAAAACCTCCTCAGCAGGGTTGCTGCCAACCCCTTGGGGCTCTAAGGGTTATGTTAAGGAAATGTAACAATAGGCTTAAGGTAGCACAATTGCCCGAGGCTCGATCACAAATGGCTCCCTCCTCGCACTGTACTGCACTGGTAATGAAAACACCTTCCAAACAACTCCAAAGAGTGCATTAAATGTCAAAGAGATACATTTGAGATTTAGCCATAGGCTGAGCAACTGCCTATTGAACATTTTGTGCTTTATTTGATTGTAAAAGGCATATTTTAGTGACTTATGTAGTGCACTATATATGAATTAGGAGTGCTGAATCTCCATCAGCTTTCTGCACATGTATATACACTTCTGGACAGCAGGTTTTATGAGTCCAACAGGGAACATGCTTGCAAACAGCTGCTTGCTGGTAGAATATGAAGTTCACCTTTTCACCAATGAAAGCACCAGTTTGTTGCATGCAGGTTTGTTTCGGTAGGTCTTGGGTCCAGCTTTAGACCACTTACAGCTAGTTACCAAACAGTGAAGTTATCTTATGCTTTCAACGTCCGTATTTAAACGCAGAAACAAACAAGAATGTTAATGCAATGTCTTTTCTGATGTGTAGTCCAACACAGTAAAGATAAATATGATAAGTGAATAGACAAAAAGATCATTAACCATAGACTCATGTGAAGAAATGGCTGTTCAGTGTTTCTTTCTTTATGCACTAACAAAAAACACTGAGGGACGAGCTTTGTATAACCAAATTAAATTCTACTCTGTTCATTTAGTTAGTGTTTTAAATGATAATGATAATATTTGTAAATACATGACAGCTCTTTCATAAGAGTGTCACGGTGCAATGCTGCAACTGTATCGCATAGTCTACTATCAGCAAAACGCAGTAAATTAATAAATGAAAACATCAAAATGCCAACTCTAGTCATGAAAAGTATACACAAATGAATGCTGTGATGCATATACAAATTCTGGTGGGTCTACAGACTTGTGATAAAAACTGTAGGTAAACAAATGTAGCTTGTTCTTTTACAAATGACTGCACCCCATCTATCTCTGTTTATATTAGCATGTACATGTGCATTCATGTACACTTTGATTTCTAAGGCAACACTAGCTTGGCATGCAAGAGCAAGTGTGACCTTTCAAACCAGGCTAACGACACACATGGTAATCAAGCATACACTTTCCAGGGTATTAACACACTGCCGCTCCGCAAGGGGCTGACAGCTCCCCTAGACTGCAGTGGCCCTTGGAGCCATTTCAGTAGAGCTGCTACAGCACTGGAAAGGCATTTCCATGTTTCTAGCCAATTCATCACATCAGATATCTCCTGGCATCTCCTGTTGTGTGGTTCCTCCCCCATACTGAAACTGACAAAAGAGGGAGTCACTTCTTTTGTTGTTCTAAAGACTGAAAGTCATGTAGAAAAATTGCAATTCATTTCCTCTCTTGTTGCCTACCCAAACTTTACACACAGAACCACACACACACACACACACACACACACAAACAAACCTTTTTTTCTGTCCTCAAGGTTGATTCCCCCTTAAACACCCCTCCGTTCCCCACATGGGCTGTTTTTGTCCTGGTGAGGTCACTTGTCTAAATGATGCTCTGCTCCTCGCTTCCCCAAACTCCTTTTCTTTAGTGCGAGCTTGGCCTGCTATTATCCCCGCTGTCATTCATCCTCTTTATGGGCATTTTTATTACAGATACATATCCTGCAGCATGCCTCATTTTTCCCCACCACTGTCTCAGGGCCGGGCAGCCCCTGTTTTTTCCTCCTTGTGCCACCCTGTGCTGTTTACTTCCAATAACCCAGAGAGGGGGGGGTGTTAAGGATGGAGGGACTGAGAGAGAATGGTAGAGAAAGAGAGGGACAGTAAGAGAAGTGGGGTGAGAGAAAGTACAGAGATGAATACGAGAATGACTGAGACAGCGATGGCTAAAGAAAGAGACACGAAGAGAGAGAAAGAAAGAGACAGAGATAGAGTGATACAAAATATGATGAAAGAATCAATGAGAGAGAGAAGGTTAGAGACAAACGGGTAGAAAGACAGAAAAAGGACAGTCGAGAGTATGAGTAAGGGAGAGATAATATTAAAGAGAGGAACAGAGAGACACATCGGAAAAATTGAAAGCAGAGAGTGAAAGGAAAATGGGGCAAAGAGAGAGACAGAGGGAGAGTGAGGATAAAACAGAAAAAGATTAAAGATAGAAAGAAAGAAATAAAGAGGGAGAAAGTGAGGTGGACAGAGAAAGTAAGAGAGAGGAGGGTAAAGAGATAGACGGAGAACGCAGAGGGAGAGTAGGGTAAAGAGAGAGCCAGGGAGAGAGTGGGTGGGTGGAGAGAGACAGTAAAAGACAGCAAGAGAGTGAGCGAGAGTCCCACTCTCCTCTATGAGTGAAGTTGTTTTTCCCCTGCTGAATATTTCATGGGATTATTTTCTTTGTGCACCCTCGGCGCCTCTGCCAGCGGTTTAGGATGATGCAGTGCTGAGAAGGACAGAGTGCTGATGATCAGAACTCCTTTGCAATTATCTATATGCAACCGTTTTCCCACATCAGTGCTGCCTAATTGCCTGTAGAGCAGAGCTAATGTTTTGTTAATTGTTACATTACCATTAGGTAAGAATGCACCAATGAAAAGATAAATCACATATGGCTTTTCCTTCACTGCTAGCAAACCCTCTCTGTAGCTCGACAGAGAGACACAATATACATCGTGCATTTGTACATTTCATGAGCTTGCAAGAGATTTGATGACCTATTTATAAATATTTGTTAGATCATTTGTGAAGTCCATAATCAGGGCCTTAATGACCAATGGGTTGGGTGAGATGAGTAATGGAGAGTGTTCAGGTAGACTCTAGTGAGATATTATTCACAAAATATATGCGTTGCTCAAAATTCGGATAAAATCGATTCTGTTTTTAATAGCTTGGTAATGGAATTTCCTTGCCTGGCTTTGCCTGAGAATGAGTGACTAATGCAATAAGAATCATGTCTCAGTGGTGCCCATGCAGCCACTGTCACAACTCTAATTCAATCACGGCCCACCAAAATAAACACCCCGTGAGTTCAGCCATCCAAATCAAATGAAAACTTGATCTGTCGGAGTATTTGTATTTGCAGTCTGTTGTCTGCAAATGGTACAAATGGGAATATCCCTGCAATCTCTACTACTGGGGTCTCTCAAGGCCAAAAGACAGGTATTATTTCTTTATACGGAAACTCAGTCCAGTTCTCAATACAGGGTACTCTCATGGCTCATTTAAGAGCTGCCCAGAAGTGTTTATAAGGCTTTTTTTATACCTTTACTCCTTTAGTTATCAACAAAAAAGGACAGATACAAAGCCACCGATCTATCTTTCATCCTGACTCAGAAAATATCAACCAAAACAAAGCAGAAGTCCCTCACCAGGGAATCTGAAAGCAAGGACACAGAATAGTGCCCAAAACAACACTTGCCCTTCTCACATTTGAAAATCTGAGAACTTCAAAGGACATTCACAGCATCCTGTGATTTTTTCCCCCTACAATTTGTGTGACAGTAAAAAAGAAAAAAAGGGTATTCTAAAAAAATTTGATTGTGTACTTTCCATGGTTTCTGGAACATGGTTCATTATTTGTTAGAAATGAATGTGTATATTTTTCTGTACAGCGGAACAGGAAAATAAAGACTGTCAGGTTATTTTTCAAGTAAATTCATTCATTTATTTTCTGTAACCACTTAATCTTTACTAGGGTCACAGGGTCTATGGGCTAATGTGTATATCTGTCATGTGGCTCTATTATCCGCAGACACATTTCAAAGCAGGGATGAAAACTAACAAAAAAGGATTTGTTTGCACAAAATCATAAAACTCGTATGGAGGGTTTCTGGTGTGTACGATTTTTAGTTCCATTTTTGGTGCCAAATATATAGTTAAATCATACATGGAGGTTTTCTGTGCACACAGTGCCATAGTTAACCTGGTACAAGCTGAGACTAGACCTCTCTTACCTGAGTATAACAAGTTAAATTAGTTATAATATACATAGAACATAAGACTCTTCCACATTGGCTTTTAAGAGTCTTGGCTGTCTTGGTACATTGGCTGTCTTGGTATTAGACAAATGGCTGCAGGGTTGAGGATGTCAGCATAAACTGGTAAGTGAGGCGAGTTGTTGACTTTCAGGAGGAGCCGGTGTCTTAAGGCCATTCCCCTTGCCAGAACCTTTTCCACTCTTGGCATAGTAGTCCCATATTTATCACAATGAGCGCCCCTGTTCTACCTTCTATGATTGTAAGAATTTACTGTTGCTCTTTGCACATTTTACATCCTTGGAATACTGGCTGAGTCTATTAGCATACCGTCTTGCTCAGTGTCAGTCAGCAAAGAGCCCTTGTACATATTTCTCTTTCATATGTTCTATATTATGTTTTCTATTTTACCTTGTGGTTACGAGGACATGGGGTTCTTATGTTATTTGTTGTGGTCTAAGGCCAAATGAATTCTAAACCTAAATCATGCTAAAATATATATAT
>JBBJLR010000040.1:16937100-16958284 GCA_037577145.1 Brachypetersius gabonensis | reverse complement strand
CACACACACACACACACACACACACACACACACACACACACACACACACACACACACACACACACACACAGTATCAGCCCTGACAGGGTGAAACCAATATGCTCTGCTCTCCAACACATGATTACACTGTAATTAATAATGGACCCTGCATTTAATTTAAACACCAACAGTCATCCTTGAGATGGCTGATTATTTGAGCTGATAATTATGTTCATTAATAAAAATGACTGGCAGATAAATAAACCACATATGGCAGGGTTCTAACAAGAACAAGCCACATAATACAAGGTTTTGTCCAGCATGAAAAAGCTTTTTGCTACAGTTCGGAATTGATTAAAATCACGGCTGCAAAGTGGGACAGTCATAACTGTGATGTTAACAGAGCAGTACGCTCGTCTATGTAGTCGATTGTGTGGTGAAATGGAATTGAATAAATCATTTATTTTTTACTTTTGTTCACTGCTCTTTTTCCTCATTTCCCTCTTTTCCCATAATTTCTCTCTCCATTCTTATTCCTGAGCTACTTCTGTCCTCAGACCGAGAGAAACGTCTCAAAATAATTGTTTGCTGATCAAAAGTTCTGTATTGTGACAGAGTACAAAACTTGTTAGAAAACAACACCTACAACCCGAAGACATGTGAGGGAGAGAGAGAGGGAGGGAGAGAGAGAGAAAGAGATGAACGCAGCCCTGCAATTCAAAATGACATGGAAACGCTGTCATCACAAGGCACGTCAGAAGCCTCTCTAGCATGGTATTTTTATCTGAACTGTTTTGTCGAGTTCCAGGCTGCCATGTACGAAGCTAATATATACAAAATCCATTCGGCAGGAATCGACAAAGCTGCCTTTGATGAGATCCCACCCCCGCCCTTACCGTGCTCAAAGCAGGTTCCTGTGAGGAGGGTACAGAGAAGGAACACAGACGAGCTCAACATCCAACTTATTCTGTGCCAGGTATTATGACACAGCCAACTAAACGTACAAGCTGAGGAACCAGCCATGAGGGAATTTGGGAGTCTTTGAACGTGTGCTCTTTCAGATACCGTGAAGTTGAGACGGCGGTGAAAACTTGCAGTTCCCTGCCCTGTTTGGTGGGCAACTGTGAGTCACCTCCGCTGAAGACGCCACCACATGTGAAACTATGACGTACTGCTTGTCATTGTTAGCTGTTATAAATAATAGCTTGATGACTTCCTCTAGGGAATAGTGATGCAGGTGCACACTTGACTTTTAAATCAGTTGGTCTCATTCTTCAAACAATTAATGTTCTTTCTTTATTGGAATAGATGGCTGCTGGTGGCCCAGTGGTCAGGACATTCACCCTGTGATCAGAAAGTCGTGGGTTTTAAATCCCTGAAATACCCTTGAGCAAGGTCTCATCACCACACCCTGCTCCCCCGGGTGCTGTGTTCCTGACTGCCTGCAGCTTCACTTGGTGAATGGATTACATTCAGAGGACGAATTTCACACTGTGTGCTGTGATGTGTTCATGTATGAAAGAATAGTCACTTTACTTAAAATGTGCCCTTTGTGATTAAGAATTGGTACTCTTGCCCTAGAACAACTACTTCTGGTTCAGTAAAGGTCAGGTTGTCAAACTTTTCCCCCTCAAGCTAAAAAGCTAAAAAGCTCAAAAGCTCAACATTTTTGTTTCAACATGTTCTGCAAAAAAACTGTCTGCATTGTGGACTTGCAGCTGCGTTGTTTAAAACTGATGGCATTTGATTAGCCTATTTTTGTATCTCTAGGATTATACTGTTTGAGGCCCTTGACTTAGAGGTCCTCTATGAGCCACTGTGGCATAAATGTTACCAATGTCATGAAAAAATGTCATGAAAAAATGTTATGAAGTGTGCGATTATGTAAAGAAAATGTATGTGTTGGCTTCATGTCATTATTATTCATGTGTTTATTCATTTCTTAAAAACTCCACATTTTAATGTTATGTGAGAGACCATCTATCAATATGCACGAAGGATCTTGGCCTTCAGGAGACACTGATGCATTCTAGAGCTTCTACTATTAAATTGGTCTTTGAGGTCACTTATGGAAATGTCTGATAACATAACTTTAAAGGTGCCTACATTTCCTGAGCTTTAAAAAGCTTTGGCAGCAAGAGTGAAGTGACCATTTCTCATATGTGAACACGCCACAGCACACAGTGCGAACAGAACAAAATTCTCTGCATTTAACCCATTCACCAAGTGAAGCAGGGGGCAGCCAAGAACACAGTGCCCGGGGAGCAGTGTGTGGGGATGGTACATTGCTCAAGGGTACCTCAGAGGTGTCACTAGCAGTCCTGGGATTCGACCCCAGAACCCTCTGATCAGAGGGGCAGCGCCCTAACCAGCAGGCCAACAGATGCCCACAATTCTGAGGGCACATGATTTATGGCAGTGGATGATATAATGCATCTTTCTGTTTCTCCCAAGTGATCCAATAATGCTCACCAGAATATGAAAACAACTTTATCTATTTCTCAGAATGTCTTTTCACAGCTATAATTCAGATTCACAGTCTGACCAGTGGTACTTAAATAGAAGGGGTATTTTATCCAGAAATGATTGGTGTTGCAATAATAGGGCTATGTGACCACAGTAATCCACCACAGGTTGGTGGTATTCTCACACACACACATGAACTATGTCCACTGACTCCACATACTTGGCTTGGGCAGATCATGTGAACAGGTCCCTTGGTGGATCTTGGCCTTCAGCAGACCCTGAAGCATTCTATTGCTTCTACAATTAAATTGGTCTTCAGGGTCACTTTCAGAAAAGCTTGACAACATAGCTTTAAAGGAGTATTGGAGTTCATTCTTCTGTTTCCTGATCTGCAGAATGCTTTAACAATAACAGTAACACCAGTTAAAAGACGATCTAAAAGGTAACATTAAGGTCCAAAATGTACTTCCTTGTACATTGTCATGCACTCCCTGACTGGTTTTCAGTTTGTTCTTAAGTGCTTTTTGATGGTTCACCATATGACTACACTGACTTTGAAAACGTTCAGGTGAACATTCCTCATAAAGCTGCGCATAACAGATTATAATTCTCTCACATCCCTTCTGCCTTCGTTAAACAGTGGCTGATAAGACGCGGCTGTCTGAGGTGCTTGTGATATACTAAGATTCTCTTTATGATTGCTTGTTAAAGTTGTTGTAGGTTTCCCACATAACGTTCAACATTCACAATATTTGTCTATTTAAGAGTGAGTTTGAACACCATATTTGCACTTTTCTTTGTAGCATTTTGATGACAGCTACAAGGCAGATGGGCTGGCCAAGTAGCAGTGATGCTGGATGTTTTTTGTGTACAATTAGGACTGTAAATCTGTTGGAAGCTGAACATTTTGTACAGTGAAATGTAATGCTGTGAATAAAGAATTTAA
Organism: Brachypetersius gabonensis; assembly: GCA_037577145.1. NCBI lineage: Eukaryota > Metazoa > Chordata > Actinopteri > Characiformes > Alestidae > Brachypetersius > Brachypetersius gabonensis. The sequence continues at coordinate 16,954,893 of JBBJLR010000040.1, read as the reverse complement.
CTGTACAGTTATATGTGTTAATAATTTCAAGTCATAGTACTATGCACTTGACAAATGGACTAATGAGCTCTTTAACTTGACTGCATTGCTTAAGAATGAGAATGAATACTTGGGAACTCCAGCTTTGGAAAGATTTAGAAGTGGTTTTGAGTGATGGTTGGATGATGGTCATGGGCTGCAATTTTGAAATGGTGCCACAGATTCTTAGTTGCATTGATAACTGGACTTTGACTTGCCTTTGACATGTATCTTTTTTGTTGATCAGCTATTTCTGTGCAGAGGTGTGGTCAAGACCATCTTTGCAAGTCCAAGACAAGTCCAAGTCCAGGACTAGGTGAGTCTAAATCAAGTCAAAATTCAAAGAGAATCCTGTCCAAGTCAAGACTAAGTCCCTTTGAGAAAGACAGAGTTAAGACTGAGGCAGACAAAAAGAACCCTCTTTGAGACTTACTGACCTGTTTATAACGTGTGTGTGATGAATATCCTGAAATGTTCACTGTCTGTAATGATAAAAAGGCTTGTCTGTGGTTGAAATTACAATGGTGGGCCTTCATTACTTGCAAAGCACAGAGACTCGTTTTGGCAGGTATATGGTAGGTTGCCAGGCAGCTAATGGCCGTGCTCGTTTTAGATTTTAAAACAATTAAACAATTAAACCAGTGCTTGTTTTCTGAACAAGCTTGGTTTATCAATCATTTTGCAGACCTTTGCATCTGTTTTTGTTTTTGGGGACAAGGGGTCATTTTGGGTGCTTTTGTGCTTTAATTTTACTGATTGATATTTAGTTTTTATTCACTGTGGCAGCAGTGAATTTGGAATAGTCCGCTAGGAGTCCTGCATGGGTCCAATTTTGGAGACCTGCACTGCCCGCACAGTACAGTACAGCACCACACTCGCCTGTTCACCCGTGAATATATCAAAATGAAATACGCACCCGCCCGGGCCAATTAACTTTACGCCCGCTACCTGCCCAGGTCCGTTAACTTTCTGCCCGCTACCTGCCCAGGTCCCGTAACTTTCCGCAGCTACCTGCCCAGGTCCGTTAACTTTCTGCCCGTTACCTGACCAGGTCCGTTAACTTTCTGCCCGTTACCTGACCGGGTCCGTTAACTTTCCGCCCGTTACCTGCCCAGGTCCGTTAATTTTCTGCCCGTTACCTGACCAGGTCCGTTAACTTTCTGCCCGTTACCTGACCAGGTCCGTTAACTTTCCGCCCGTTACCTGCCCAGGTCCGTTAATTTTCTGCCTGTTACCTGCCCAGGTCCGTTAACTTTCTGCCCATTACCTGCCCGGGCCCGTTAAAGATGTCGTTGTGTAGTATTAGAGATTATTTAGGGGGAGTGTTTGTGTCTTAATTTTGTTATAGTGAGTCCTTCTTGCCAGTCACCCTCCTCCAGAGCCTTAGCTCCCTTGTTGGACTTGTAGAGTAGTACCTGGGCATGCCACTGGGGGCACAGCATTCTCTGAAGTACAAAGTCTGTTTTGAAACTGTTTGTTGAGAATACATAGATATTTTGCTCAAAGAACAGTCTCTCATGCTCATCATGATATAGTTTGACCTGCTTTTTGCCTTCTTGGATCACAAATCCAGTGGAAGAAAAATCTCTCTCACCTTAGAGCAGTAAACATACTGTAATAATAATGACGTGTACATGATAGTCAAAATATTTTCTCTTATATGTTACTCTTGCAGGCTACAATAGTGTTGATCTGCTACACGCCTGCCCAGCCGTGAAATTCCAGAAAATCCGGCCATTTCAGCAACGATCGACGGGTACCCGACCCGGTGCAGGACTCCGCCAGCACAGAGAAATATTACTGGAAAACGTTGTTCTTAAAGACTGCTGGACTGTCGAGACCAACTAGAACATCAGGTGAGACTGATGTGTGAGTCCAAGACAGGTTCTAGGTCAAATACCAGCGAATCAGAGAAAAAGTATCTTGAGTCCTACAAGCCCTGCTTCTATGCTGTTTTGAACTTATACATGAAATCAGTGCCTTGCTGAAAGGCAAGGTTTCTCCAAAACTTTAAAAACATTTTTTGGCAGATTGTCTGTCAGTGTGTTTTGCACCATCCGCCCATCTTTCAGTTTAAAAAGATAACACAATGCTACCCATGACATATTTCACTACTGAGATTGTGTTTGTTGATGAATAGGGAAGGTAAGGTTTGTGCCACATACTGTTTTGAGATTTGGCTCATCTAACCACAAATCCTATATCCCATATTTTAACAGGGTCACACTGAAGCTTTGATGTGCTTCAGATGTGCTTTAATATATTTTTTCTTTAATAATGGCTTCTTTCTAGTGGCCCTCCCATTCAGTGCTCAGAGCTCTTGATATGGTTGACTGGAGCACCTTCACTCCAGTCTCAGCCACTGAACTTTGCAGCCCTTTAAAAGTGCTCATTGGCCTCTATGTGGCTTGCTTCACAAGTCCTCATCTTGCTATGACTTCTTGTCCTGCCAGTGCCTGGGTGATGTAATCCAGCTTTCAGTTTCACACAGTTGATCCAGCATTGCTCAGTGGAATATCAAACCACTTTTCTTAAAACACTTTTTGGATTTTTTAATTTATTTAAGTCTCACAAGTGGGAAATTTGCATTGTTATGGAGGAAGAAAGTTGACTATGCAAAATAATACATTAAAAGCTATACAACAAAACATAAAAGTACACTTTAAAACTAATACAAAAATATAAATATATTTACATTTTTTGTATATATACATATAGGGTTTACACTATAAAAATAGGCATTTTTAGGCTTTTTTTTTCACTATATGTGGGTGCTCTTGGAACGTAACCCCTGTGAAAAGCAGATTACTATATACAGATACACATTGGAGTGTCCTCAGCAAGCATTGGCAAAACAGTAATAATGTAACAAATTGCACGCTGTTCAGAGTAATATTATTTTTTCACAGCTTTTGTTAATAATAGAAGTTTTATCCAGAAAAGGAAAACATTATTAATGGAAAATAACAGTTGAAAGCCAGCATTAGGAAGACTCCCACAGAAAGTCAGAATAATTTTAAATTAATAGTTTAGAGATGCATTTTTCAAATTAAAATATGGCACAGCACAAAATATATAAGTGACATTTGTAATCCAGACATATCTAATGACTTTTAGGGTTTTAATACTTTTCCAAGGCACTTCATGACATACTTTGCTAAAACATGTTTGTGTTAATGCACCCAAATCTATCTTGAATAGTATGGCAAGAGTTGGCTTGGACCAATGACTGAGTTGGACTGAGTTGAATCATGACAATTGTTTTCATAACCATATCTTTATTAGTCTTACCGGTCTTCAATAGATCATCTCTAATTATACAGGTCAACAGATCAAAATCATTAGAGATGCATTTCAGATCAGTGTTTAGATTTTCAAATCTAATATTAAAAAGTTGATGTGACTAAAAAAACTGAAAGCAGATCTGAAATCAGCATGAAAACTGGTTTAGAAAAGTGTTGTGGATTCTGAGTACAAAAAAAAATTTGTTGACCTGCGTTATACACTGGTAATGCTGCAATTACTGACTGCATCACTGTGTACTTGCAATTAACCACAATTCATTCTCTTTATGTATTTGCTGTAAGATCTCTTATAGCGTCTTAATAGTCATTATATTCCTTGGAGATGGTGTGACTATGTTCAGGTGGAAATTCTGAAGCAAAGGTAACGTTTCAAGGGTGGCAGAGCTTCAGGAAGATTTATGGAGTGGTCAGAAGGCGAACTCTTTCTTTCTTTGTAATGGAAGTGCTAGGGAGACAGGTTCAGGGCCATGACTAACAGACAGAGGCAGGCGCAGATAAGTGGAGGACAGGTGGAGGGATATCTGTAAACATGAAGTACTCTGCCTCTCTAAATGAGACCTCTTTATGGAGCCTTATATCTAAGGCTGCACTTATAAAATAGATTCTCATCCTTGCTTAAGGACAGAGTGGTCTGCCATTTAACATCTCATACATTTTGCTGATAAGGCCAAACAGCCCTGTTAGTCTGTAGAGTCTGTAGAGTTTATTCACCATGTAGTTCTGTCTCTGGTATTGGCTAATTAAATTTGGCAAGTGGCCCTTTGTCTTTTACGCCTGGTGTCTACAACAGAGGTATTTAGTTCCAGTCCCAGTCTGCTGGTGTCCAGCACCATTTGATGGTTGCTTCAACAGAACAGTTGTGTTAAATCAGATCTGTTTAAGCAAGGAAATCCCCGAAACTGGACTCTGGCCCTCCAGAATCAAATTTGAATACACATGCCTGCACTCAATTTCCATTCTACTTGGACTACTTTTTCAGTTCAGACACCAACACCGATACTGGAATCCAACACTTTTTCCCACTCTTAAACCGCTATGTTAATAATACATTTCCCTGGATGCACTTTGCTTAACCTAACCTGCAGTATAAAGGGAGTAAGTTAAATATTTAGGAAATGGCCTTGCTGTTTTACTCATGTCCAAGCTTGTCTCTTTACAGTCTGCTGCTTAAAGTTCAGTTAAGTACTATGTGAGTTTTCAGGCTTTTCCAATATTCAATTCAGTATTTTTTCCCTGTATCAGACCTGTATTAATTGCTACCCCTGCTTGGTGTATGTTGCCTCTGTCATATGAAAATCTTTTGAAAATTGTCAGGAGCCTTTTGTATAATGAGCGGTTTGCCTGAAAATATCCAACTGCCCTGTGGTAAGGTGTGGGGAACTATAAAGGTTCTTTACCACATTCAAAGATGGAGGTTTAACCTTCAATAAGGGTTCTTCACTCCAAAACATCTTATTATTACCATCTCAATTATTCTTTGGACAAACATCCATTTAAACGTTATTTAGGACTCTTTCCTGGCATCATGCTAAATTAAGGTTGCCAGAAAAGACTGCAGGCGAATGCTGTGTTGGATCTGGAATTGCTTGAGTGTATTCACCCTCCCTTCTGCTCTTACCTGTGTGAATGTGGCAGTGCCAAGTCGGGCCTCTTCATTCTGAGGTAGCAGGCAACAAGCCTGGACTCAATGAAGCTGGCAACCTTGGAAATGCCTTCATAATCAGCACTGAAAGGTTTTTCAAGCACAGCACCATTCGAGCAGAGCTGTGAGAGAAAGAGAGAGAAAGAGAGAGGGAGAGAGAGATTAAAAAACACTTTAAAGCAAATCTAATTTAATTGCTAGGCTTATCTTGGCTTGGCTAATATTTCGATCTTGAACGTTTTCTTGCTTTTCGCCTAAAACAAAATTTACACAGAGAATCTGCAGACTGCTCTGTCACTGTTTTTCATTTCCTTTTATTTGATTTCCTTACATTTCAGCTGTACAACCTTTCATGATTTGTCTGTTAATTAAAGGAGTGTTCTTAAAATGAATGCTAAAGACAAAGCTGATTCAAAAGAATGCAATAGTCATAAAAAGATTTCTCACTCTCTGGTGTTCGAAATGTTTCTGTGAATAGCCAGCCTGGAGGTAACTCACAAATAACTCAAAAAAGGAAGAGAATATTCACTTAACTTTAATTGCCTTCATTTAAAACACTGCCACTTGGCCCTTCCACTGAATAAAGGGCCGGTGGATTGCCACCATGCACCAAATTGTGTTGCTCAAGGTTTTGTTTCATTTTAACATGAAAAAAAAAAATCCAAAGCCTTGGTTTAATCACAAAGTATTATGAAAAAAGACCTAAAATCTACAGTAGAGCAAGGACAACTGTTTGTCAGTCAAAAACTACTGTCAAAAGGGCAGTGCCTCCCCACCAGTCCTAGTATGAAGCTCGTGGAAAGCTAAGGTAATTGAACGGCAAAGAACATTCCACGGCAAAACTGTATTTAACAGCTGGAATACAGAAGAGGATATAAGCAAGGAAGGACACCACAGCAACACTTCTGTCTGGAATATCAGTCTTCTAGAGCAGTCAAAAGCATATTGGCGAATTTTGAATTTTGAATTTCTTTTATTTAACAATTACATCACTTAAATAGATTCAAGTCACATTTTGCAAGGACGTGCCTCTAATGAGTTTCCTTATTTGTTTTTAAGCCCTTCAAATGACATTAAATTACATACAATTACAGTGAAAAATCAAAGATGACTGGCATTTATTTACATATGGTCTGGCTGTTGGTGTTTTGATTGTTGTTACTGAGGTAGGAATGAAATTTTGAAATTTTCAGTCTGTCGAAGCTTTAAAGCCCCTTTTTGTAGCTAAGATGGAGAATAATGATAGAAATGAAGTTGCTACTGAAACATGGATAAAGGACTATAGTATATCACTGTCTAATCACTGTGTGATAATAAAAGTGAAATAAATGTTTAACGATTTTAATACATTCTCTCATGATTGTAGCTCATGTACTCCCAAAAGAAAACAACTTTCTTTAAATTAACTGGTATCTCCAGTGTTTAAGACAGACAACCAAGACAGTTTCTTTGCCAATGCTAGTTTGTGAACTAGATCCAATGTTTAGTGTGAAATTAATGTGCAATTATGTTTACAGTGTAGAGGTGGTGAGTTCATGCACCATGCTTACTCTGAGTCTCTAATGGCGTCTAACGACAAAATTAAAATCCAAAAGTTACAGCTGATCCTATGTCCCACATTGTTATAGATTTGAAGGCTGCAAGAATGACGTCTCCCCTTAAGTTTTTGGACAGGGATGAATTGTCCTCTCTAAACATTTGGATGCATTTGTAACAGAGTTTTGATTGATTCTGGATGTTGACTATTATGTTTTTATTATATTGTTAATGAACAACTACGGCATTTAAATACAGAATCTTTGGTTTAAATTCATGTTTTCCATCCTGCTCTTGCACCCCAGTGCACATAAAATGCAAAATGTAATGAATACAGTCTGTATCTGTCATTGAGCTTCACTTTTCCACTGTTTCTTGACTGAGAAAGATGTTTAAAAGTGAGGTAAACAAAGACACTGACAGCTTTGCACCTACCACAGGCTGTAATTCTGCCCTGGATTAAAAAATCTGGATTAAAAAGGCATCCTTTCTGTGAGACACTTACGTAACTTGGCTTGTCAGATGTTTGAGAAAGACCCAAGTATCTTTTGCCTGGGTTGATTATCAATGTAGTAGCAGTCATTACAACACTGTTACAACACTGTAATAATATTGCATTTTATTTTTGTTTGGATCTTTGTTATATTTTTAATACAAGCATACTGAGTTATCAATATGTAAAACATATACAAGTGATTATTTTAATAGACACATTTGCAGATGGTTTGCATATTGAGTAACAGTTTAATGACACATCCCTTATGTAACAAAGTCTCAAAGCTAATCTTTAGTATAAAACAGTAGCATATAACAGACTGTACTTCCCTAAAGTTGAAAAGAAACTTATGCCTCTGCATATTGTTTTAAACCTCTGCTGGACTGGATACAAAACAATAACAGTACAAATGATTTGTTTATAAAGGGTGCATAAAGAATGAAATAAATATACCATATAAGAGCCAGAGTTCAGTGAGCTGTAAATCAAGTACCTCCAGAGCTGTGGTGAAGCGACTGGCTGCGTTGGCATATTTCTTTAGCCGGTAGTGTGCGTCGGCATCTTGTAAGGCCACATCAAGCCATTTTTCAATTTGAGGCAGAAAGTCGAGATTAGGTCCACTTGGAGGCACCACTGTTTCACTGCTTTGACACATTAATTGTGAGGAGGTGGATGCTGGGGACAGGGTGAGCTTGTGGGTAATGTACTGTTCGTCACCGTACACTAACTTCGCCTCAACCTCCACCAGGCTTTTTAAAGAGATGCGTGACAGTGGAGGCAGGGGGCTCTGTTCATTATCCGCCCTCGCAACCTCATCCACACATCCATCTCTGCTTCCAGCACCAGCTGTCTTTCTCCTTTTTGCCATGCTGCTGTCTCTTCTTTTCCTCTCACTTTTGTCTTGCCTCTTTTCCCTCGGCGGTGGTGCCTGGGAGGCGGCCGTCGTTAGATCCTCTGCATGCTCTTTGCTTGGGCCGGGCTGAGCTGTCTGCGCTGGTCCCTGGAGCTCTGGGTGTCCATTAGCATTTGCCATGATGCGCCTGAAAAGAGATTGAGGATTTGAAGTGAATGCCATGCACTCTGCAAAAATGGCAATACTATTGAGACTGTTGGCCTGAAAATGTTGTCCTTTAGGGGAAGTTCAGTTAGCTTTTATGCAATTTAGAACCAGGTGTAATAAAAGAACATTCTTAACAAAAGCACTCAAGAGTACTTAAGGGTGCATACAGGTACCGTGTCAAAATACTTACTTAGTTAAAGTGAAAGTTATACATGATATACATGAACATTTGTACATCCAGACATAATTATCCTCAATTATAAAAAATAAATGTGTAAAAGTGTAAAGTGACCATTTGTCATACGTGAACACACCACAGTGTCAACAGCACAAAGGGATCAATAGACAGATAAATGTAAATCTATTGGGGTTTTTTTTTGGTAAAAATGAGTATTCGTAATAAGAGCCTTTTTGAATTAATTCCCTTTTAAATAATATAGATATGCAAGTGATTCCCTTCTAAATAATAATAAAAAAAATAGCTATTCACTTTAACTTTTCTGGCAATATTCCAAACCTTCTGACAAGACATAGGAAAAGAGTGTTATATAATAATCTGATTAGTTTAAGTAGGTGGGATCTGAAGCAGGGGAAACACTAAGATGTGTAGATCAGGGGCTTTTAATGGCAATGATCCAGAAAACTCTGTTAGGATCCTTTATTTTAAAAAAAGAAAACAATACAATTATAATAAAAGTGATACTTAAATGTCTTAAGCATGTTTAGCCACTCATTAAGTCAATTCAAGTAGGTTTATTGTCATTTCTACCATATACACATTGCACAGTGAAACATAGCCACATGCCTCCATACTCCATAGACCATAGTGCAACACAAGAACAGAAACACAAGTGCAGACTGGACAAAAGTGAGTGCAAGAAAAATACAAGAACAACAAAACTACAGGACAAAACAACTTTTAGTTCAGTCAATAGCTGGTTTGAATGAATACAGTATTTTTGACAGATATTGTATTATACCAGTGGAGAGCTATGTGTGCAAAACATGGAGTAATATAGCAAATATAGCAGCAACAGGACAGAGAATGTGTGCTAATCAAGGTATGCGCCTAGTGAATAGAGACCTGTACAATGTACACACACCAGTCAGTGCTGAGCCCACCACCTCTTATCTTGCCACTCAGTTCTATGTTACAGTCACTGTGATATGTTAGCATGATACTAATATGTCTAGCCATCCTTCTGGGTGGTTTGCTAGAGTCTAGACTATGAATGTAGACTAATTTATTGTCTAGGGAGCAAACATTGGTGAACAGTGTAGTAGTATAACAGGATAGCTTGGTGGCTAGCTTTTAGCCTAGCATGAACCGCCTCCTGCTTAGTGTACTGCTGCTTTTTTTGTGCACTGCTTGCAGTGTCCTCTCTCCTGGCCACTTAGCGCATTGCCATCTTGGAATAATCTGCATGTCCCATCATCACTCCTCTGAAAACAAAGTATTACCAAAAAGTCTGTTAAATAATGCATTGAGAGCGGGAGCAGTTTCATTACTGCTTTGAAGAAAGGTCTGTGTAATATACACACCTGTCTCTGAGTGCTAAGAGTTAGCCCTACTTGTCGGTTCTAAGACTGCACCAGATGCAGCCTGCTTGAAACGGGGAAGATTTTATTATTAGGGTGTCAGGCTTCTAGGTCTCTTCTCTAAACAGCACTAAGGCTACCGTACTGACGAAACTGTGGCTTGAAAAGAAAAGTCATTTTTTATGCAGTCCTTTAAAAGATTTGCTAAGGCAAGAGGCTTTGTGTTCTGTCACTGGGACCAAAGCTTTAATCCACATTTATCTGTGCCAAGGGTACAGTGCATTCAACATTTTCAGTGGAGGCACAAATCCTTGCATCCACCTGGCTTACCTAGTACAGCACACAAGTGTTAAAAGTGATCAACTATAAAAGGTGACACAATCCTAACATTATCCTCATAGCATGGCTGCAACAAAAGGGATATTCAATGTTAACAAGCCAAGAACACCACAAACTATTAAAAAAGAAATAGTATTTTTGAATACACAGAAACATTTATCTTTCAATGTACACTAGAGTTTGATGTACCCTGGAATGAATGATTCCAATAATATAACTTCAATTTAGTTACCTAAAAGTTCATAAAATAATTCTTACTGCTAATTTCAAACATTAATTGACTCTTCAAGACAGGTCAGCTAATGACACTTCCAGAGTGTAATAAATTCTCTGCAGCTACAAACCTTGTGCTTACCACCAGCAATGACGAGCTCCTTTAAGAAGCTGAATGAAAATAACTGATCCCAAAAAGATCCAAAAAGATCCAATCCATTGTCTGAAATGGCAGTAAGAAATGGCAGTTATTGGGCACTATGGAAGTCAAGAGAAGATCTTTAAGGCAGAGAGTACTCAAATGCTGGCTAGAATGGTAAAATAAATCTACATATAATAGCATAGGATGTGTTTAACTGACATGGGTGGTTATCCACTATTTTACTGTGCGCTGTTTCTTCCGCAAACATCTGTCATTAGAAACAAACTCTACCTGCAACCTCATTACAAAAGTCAATGACTGGGCTCCCGAGAGGTGCAACCGTCACAGCTTTGTCTCTATCATCAGGAGATCAGATTGAGAGTTTGATCCCTGGTTGTGCTGCAGCCATCTGCCCAAGCACAACTGGGTTTAGTCTCTGAGGGTGGTCCTCCCTCCTCCCCCATCAGAGCAGTGCTAGCCAGCAAGGTCATCTGTTTGCTGACCCGACAGAATTGGTAATCAGCCCTCTCCTTTAAGTGTGTTTAGCTGTCAAAAGTGCATTCACAGCAGTGTGAGATGTGGTGGAGCTTCATGTGACTCAGAGGAAGCACAGGCTTGAGGTCACTCTCCAAGTGTTGCTGATATCTTCTGATTAGGGGAGTCCTAGCTAGTTGGTGAAACTGGAGAGGACTAAAAATAAGTTCATGTCTGAAGTGTATTAAACAACATTTAGATAAATGTTGGCACTTGTTTTCAAAACGCCACGGATTGATGACGAACTCTTTGGCTGGTCACTAAAATATGATGGGGGCAAAATAGGAGCATTTGATGAATGAACACTTTGGCAACTGTTAAAGTAAGAAAGGGTGGATGTATTAAGCTTAGGGGATATGTGACTGCCTTTGGCACAGGAAACACTGTAGATTGAGAAACAGAGTCCCCTAAATATCAACAAATTAATGATGCAGTAAAGTGTGAGTACAGAAAGCTGAAAAGCATCTGCTGTCTGCAGCAATACAGCAATTCAAAACATACCCCAAGATCCACCATAATCTGCTTAAAAATGGAAGCTGGAATCTCTTGATTCAAAATCGTGAGCAGACAGCCAAAAAAATTAATCTACAAAGATTCTGCAAAGAAATGCAAGAGAAACATATATTTTAAAATATTTGGCTGAATAATCATTTAAGCAATTATTGATATTTATGTAAGTCAGCTATTGTACATTTCTTGATGAAATGTATTTTATCATGCATTATTGTGACTGTGAGTTTAAATTGCGATTATTCACATTGTTATATGCAAATTAAATAATTAATTCAAAAGTAGTCTTTTGCACACTTTATTTTTCAAGTACTGCTATCTTAACCATTATAGCAGCTGGAAAGGGAGACCAACTCCATATTTCAGACATATGTATCTGAATGCAGTGACCCTGTTGGTGTGATATAGTCAAAGTAATGGGACGCCTGACCCATGTGAAAACCAACGGAGACCTAGAGGGCTGCGAGCACATAAGAGCACAAAAACGCAACTTTCAAAACAAAAGGATTTTTTTAAAAATCTGCGTTAAATGTGCGATAAAACATTTTTGGTTTTAAGTAAATATGAGTTAACGCGTTAACGTGTCCAGGCCTATTAAAAAGTGATTAAGCTTTATTAGATAGTTATCTCATCAGTTTAGGATACTGATAAACAAATGAAAAAAAACACTCAAAGCTAGTTTTTTCTTTTTAACAGCATTTTGAAAGGCCTTTGTGGATGAAACAGTTCCTGACCTGACTGCAATATAAAATAAAGGGTGTCTAAACAGTTATTTCATCTTTCAGCAGTCCATGGTTGCTAGGCAACAATACTGTAAGTAAACAGATTTTAGATTTATAAATTCATGTATGTGTGGCCTTCTCATCCAACATTAGTGTCTGACTCCGTAAATGCTCTACAGAATGACCGGTCACAAATTCCTTACTCCAAAATCTTGTGGAAAGTCTTCCAATAAGAGTGGAAGCTGCAAAGGGGGACCAACTCCATATAAAAGTCTACGGATTTGAATGCAATGTCTTTAAAGTCCCTGTAATGGTTGGCCGTCCCAATACTTTTGTCCACAGAGTGTATGCTTGCCTTATCATATTATGTGAGCAGCAGTTTAAAAAAAAAGGTTCAAATTCAGTGTGATACAGTAAACCAATGTAAGACTATATTCTTTCTTTCAGTAAAACTCAGCCAAGTGTTTTATTCATGAATTTAAAAAGTAGGAGGTGCATTAAAAGTCCATGTGCTCAGGTAAGAGCAAACATAAACAAGCACTCAGGGGCACAGAGCTGCGTCACAAAAGGAACTAAGTGTTCTGGGCCTACAGTCTAAGTGTTAAAAGCTGCCAATCTTGAACAGCATTTGATCGATAGATAATGACATTTATTATGCTTGAGCCAAGCTTGTCCCCCTGAGGCACAGCCCAGCCATATCCATCTAACTGGCTTGGCTTTATAAAGGTCACTTAATCAGGGCTCATGCAAAACATTCTTGAAATGTAAAAAATATTCCTTCTGAAACACAGAAATGTCTTATTGTTCCTTAAATTGGTACTTACCTCTGAGTTGCTTGCTTGTCAGGTTGAAAACATTTCAGCATTCAGATTTAAAGAATAACATTCTAAGAATATCAGTTCAGTTCTGGATTTTGTTATTTTTTTAATGAGCCATTTTTGTAAACTCTTTTTTATAGGAAAAGGAATATTCAAATATAGAGCTTAAAGTATTGGCTAGCTTTGGCGCTGGCAAAATTTCATGGTTAATAGTAACAGATATGGTCCAAAGTCCAAAGCATTTGGTTCAATTAATTTACATAGTGCTCAGAATGTTCTTTTCATTCTCATTTCATTAGTTACAGCATCAGTCCTGTCTCGTGAGAATTACACCAGTCTCTTAAGAGCTCATATCCATTTTAGGCCACTCTTGTGCAGACTTTGGTCTTCATGTCCCAAAAGAACACACTCCCACATTGCAAAATGACAACTGTCGAGGGCATAGGTACCATGTGTGTGTGACCGGCACAACAGACATGATGGAAACAGTAGGACAATTTGACTGACCAGATCTCAATCCTCTTTCTCAGTGTGGAACAGCAAGTAAAATGTACAAATAGGTTGTCACAGCCTGTGACATCGGCACACATGTAGTGCCGGTTCTAGTTTATATGGCACCCTGGGCAAACGTTCCCTTTAGCCCCACAACGAACAAGCAAAAAGAAAACATTTGGAAAAATCGTAAATAGTTTACAGTTTTATACAGTTATACAGTTTTATACAGTTATACAGTTTTAAACTGTATAAATGTAAAAAAAAAAAACACCCCAAAAATTAACTAAAAATAAGTAATATAAATACAATATAAACATAAAAAGTACTAAGACAGATAGAAATAAACTATATAAATATTAATGAATAGAGAATTTAAATCATTTTTACTGTTACCTCAAGACTAAACCAGTCCTTACTGGCGGTAGGTGGACTGGTTTTAGGACTGGACCACTGAGGTCATACAGTGTGTGTTGAGCGTTTTTTTCTTTCGTTTCTTTTTTCACTCTTTGCTCAACAATACCACACACTTCACCAAACCACATGGAACATGGTGTGATTTGTTTGTGCCCCTATGTGGGCATGTCTCTTCATGCTAGCACTTGCTGAAATTGGTTTGGTAGAAAGCACTTTTTGCGTAATGGATCTGTTTTTGGGTCTGTGGCATGTTGGCCTCTAGGAGGCGCATGACCCTAACTCTAGCACTACCAAGTGAATAACATCAATGCAATCTAGTGCTTTACTCGCCAATGTTTTGTGACATAAAGGTTCTATCAAAATTTAACTCTCTCAATCACTGCCACATGCCACACGCTTGTGAAATTCTGTCCGTGGCAGTATTGCTACAGACACACACCAGTATCTCAAAATTTTGAAATTTTTCACATCTACAGTTCCATTTGGCATCCTCAACAAAATGGCTGCTGTAAGCCCATGGCCAATCCTAAAAAAATTGTGCCCTCTTTCATGTTGGCATATTGATGCTATTTACTCAGTCTCAAACAAATCAGTCATAAGCTGTCACTCAAACAAGCAACAACATACTTTCCATCTTTCTGTCTGTTATTGCAAATAACATCATTACACTTTACATTGATAAAAAAAGATCATATTATGCACCAAAATATAATATCTTGATTTGAATGGTTTTACACAAACCAGAAACAAATGCAACAATATGTCCGTGAAAGTAGCGTATCTGTCACGTCTCAGTGGTTGAAAAGGAACCACAGATGCAGACCGGCATCTTTTCCTTTTTCTCTTTATTTGTAAACTCAAAGTAAATGGCACCATGGCTGAAAAACACAAAGCAAAGCTAAGGAGTCCAAACAGACACAACACAGCAATGAGTGTGAACCGAAAAGGGAGGGAACACAAAGCAGGCTATTTATACAGAATTGTAACCAAAAATACCTTAACCTAAATATCCCTTAATGCCTGGCAGACTGGGTATCCTTAGGCCGACCAGGGGAACTACACCCACATGTCAAAATAAGAGTCCCACCTATTACATTCCAACGGCGGCCTCTAGCAGCTGCTGACTTGGGGGTGTGACAGTGTAATGAAAGAATTATGGTTTATTTGGTAACATTTCATATTGTAACCGATTTTACTAATCGCTTTAGTACAAAGTTAGCGGACTGCTAATGTACAGATTCCCCACATTCCTCCAGCCTCTGGCTTTGAGTGGAGAGACCTTAGGTCAGCCTACCCCTACCCCCAACCCACCCCCTTCCAGTCTTATATTCAAACTAGAACTAGTGTTTCCACTTTGAAAAAGTTAATTGACCCACAACATGACATAAAATCACTGACTTGACGTGCTAATGAGCAATAGAAAAACAATTCCACAAATGGTACCTTTATTTTTTGGGTGTGTGAAGGCCCTGAGTGGCTACCCATGTCACCCCTACCTAAATCCATTAATGTACACATGAATTTTAGCTGAAAGATTGGACAAAAATGAACTGGAACTCTCCAGAGACTAGAGTGAAGTTTATATGACAGCGTTCATTGACATGTTAGTTTGCTTACACTTCATATAAATGGCTTTACATATAATTATATTATTAGTAATATTATGATATCAGGTCTAGCACATAGACTGTATGTGCAATATTAGGAATATATTATAGGAAATGTTTAACATTCAAATGTTAATTATTTTATTTAATCTGTACAGCCTTTGTTTTACTCGTATCAGGAATATCATCTTTTAATCCCTCTCATACTTCTCCACCTCTCTCTCTCATCCCCACCCTCCTGACATTTTTCTTCCTTTATACTCTAAATCTGCTCATCTCTCACTCTCTCAACACGTCTTTGTCCTTCTTCTGCTCTTTCTTGTTGTATCTGCCTAGTACTGTATTGCTAATCCTCAAACTTAAGGGAAGCTAAATGCAGAAGCAATTGTAAACATGTGCCAAAGTCAGTGGATAGCCTGAAGTGTTTTCATTTTTTACCTGCTCTATTGCATACTAGGGCAAACAAAAAATAGAAAGTTGCACTTTCTAAGGTATTTCGCTATATTTGCATGCACACCCTTTCATCATTCATGCCAGTTCATGCACAATTAGAATAAGCTGATTATATGTACCGTTAACACACTGTAGATAGAAACAAAATGTACTCAGATATATAGAAAGATTTAGACCATGATCAGATTCAGATGTTGTGCATTGTCAAAAGTCACCCTTCTGCTGGATGTGGTTTGAGTTGGTTTAAGAGCATATATTTGACTACTAGTGTTTATTTTATCCAAATTGAACTGCAAAGTTTGAGGAAAAAGATGGCCAAGAGGGAGACAAGGAGTTTGACAAAAAGCCTAACCTATCAAATGAGCAATACAGTACTAGGCAGATACAACAAGTGTTGAGAGAGTGAGAGATGAGCAGATTTAGAGCATAAAGGAAGAAAAATGGCATGGGAGAGTCAGGAGTGTGGGGAGGAGAAATATGAGTGGGATTAAGAGGTGATATTCCTGATACGAGTAAAGCAAAGGTTGTACAGATTAAATAAAATAATGTAATATTTGAATGTTAAACATTTTCTATGATATATTCTCAAATATTTCACATACAGTCTCTGTGAGGCTGATCAAGTGGAGTAGGTGGGAAAATGTTGAAAATGTGATTTATTTATTTTTTGTGGCCCCATGGCATCATGCACTAAACACGAAACATGCTCAGGGGCTAAAGGACAGTAAACAGAATCGGAAGCACAAGTTAAGGGAAAGCATTCAAGCACAATAGAAATAATCCACCTTTCTTTATTCTGTGCCAACGCCAACTACTATGGACTTCATGCCAATAGCTCTGGTGGTGGCCCAAAATCCCAGCAAATATGACTACTTATTTATGAACATGAAGTGCAGTGCATTATCTGACACTGACACATTGATCTTAATGGTGAATTGTTGGTTGCGAGTCGGGGGAGTCACATAATATTTTTGCACTTGAAACCCAAGATTGATTGCTGGGTTGCAATTGTGATGTATTGGGTTATTCATCTTAGGTACACGCACACAAACACACACACACTCAAACACACACAATCTCGCACACGCATGCGCATATAGCGGCACCTTTCAATTTATTGTCGACTCCAGCAACTTAGTCCTGGTTTTCTTGTGTGCCTTAGCCGAAGAATGTGTGCGCAAGTGTAGCTGGACAATCATGGCAGAACAGCCAACACAGCTATTCTGTGTTGCATATTGTTTCCCTCGGATGCATACAGATAGCTGTTTATTTCTCCTTTCATTTACCACTCCTTTTCATGCCAGGCGCTGCTGTCACTCCGTGCCATCAGCAAAGTGAAATTTACAAAGACCGAGGCCCTGAGTTATTAGTCCTCCATTAGAGCCTGCTTTCGCCGTGAACCTGTTCCATGTGGCTGCTGTTGAGTACATTTGTGTGAAATACACTCTGCGCCTTGCAGTCTCTCTCCATCTCGTCCACCCCATCCTCTGCATACTTATTTGTTCTAAGGCTCCAAGGAGGTGTAACGTTTCTGAAGGTGGAACAATGTTCTTGCACTGTCATATATTGTTTTTTAGGCAGGCATGAGGCTATACCGCAATGTTTTTTTATAGCCTCCTTTAATGCTTCCTTCTATCTTTTGCTATTAATGAGACATCTCATCCATATTCGTCCCGATTAAGCAAGACCTTGAGAGCCTGTTTACTCTCGGCCGGTTCAAAGTGAAAATGGAATAGGAAATGGACCCCTATCCTAAAAGATGAATAAACAGATTCTTTTTTGCATCATGTTTGATAAAAAAAGAGCCTCAAAGGAAATAATCATCAAATATTTCTTGTGTAAGGAAAGGGTATATTTGTGTCAAATGAAAGCTCTGTTAAAGCACAGAATGTAGTGCCCTTGCACAAAAAGGTTAACCTATTCAGGCCAATTAAAGCACATAAAAAGCAG
>JBBJLR010000040.1:16909410-16930888 GCA_037577145.1 Brachypetersius gabonensis | reverse complement strand
TAATATATACACTTATGTTCACATGTCAGTTGTTAATTAACGTAAAAGGCACTATGATTGGGAATGCTGATGTTTCAGTCTCTGGGCGATGGTGAATGGTTTTGTGTTCATTTCGGAAATCCAGATAGAATTCCTTAGCGAGAGTAATGGTCTAGGGTCATTTTTACCCCTTTCATCTCATAATGAATACTATTATATTTGGTAAAATTGGAGGTACAGCTGGGGCAGAATGTGTAGGTGGGTTATAGTGAAGGGGTAGCTGACCCTCAGTGCATTTTACATGTGGACACTGATCATAAAGTCAGGTGAGCTGAAGTGTGCATTACATCACGAAGCCACCATTATATCCATGGAGGCCTGGGTCAAATAATAAACCTTAACTATAAACCTTACACAGTGCCAATGCTTAATCCAATCCATATGTCACCTCATTTATATGGGGATAAATCATCATGAGGATAAGTATCTGCTTCCTAGATTAATAGACCTTGGTGGGGAATAAAGGTTGATTAGAAAATGCTTTAGGGCCACTGCAGGCGGCCTGCAGTTTCCTCTATTATATATTTTCTCAAGGAATGACCCAGTTAAACTTCAAAGTAAAAGTAGGAAAAATCCCTGACACCTTGGATGTTTGTCACTTAGCCTTAGGAAAATCAAACGTTTCTAAGTTCCGTTACAAATTACAAAGCCATGATACGCAATTTAGTGTTTTCTCAGGGTATAGACATTGTATATTTATTTATTTATTCACATATTTATTTTAATGACTGTCCACATCCTGAAACTTTTCTGTGCTGTGTGTCCGTCCTGCATGCCTTTGACAGACCTGGACAGATCTGGGTCTATTTGAATCCTCCAAGTGATTGAGTTAGCATCACACACCGATTAATGTGCAAATATACTTGGAAAACTTCAGCATAACCTCACAGGACTGTAAGTAAACAGCCTTTGAGAGACAGATGGACATAAAAGATAGATACAGTCAATGACAGATGGAAGACATTTTTTCCCCATAGACAAATGGCAACATAGTCACTATTTTAGACCAACATTTTGAATTTGATCATTCTTCTGAGTTGGATGGCTTATGTTGTATTTTTCTATGTAGCACTTGTGTCAATGGTGAGGGTAGTTTATAAAAAGCAAAAGTAATTTTTTTTTGTAGATGCTAATGTGAGTAGCCTATTAGAATGTGCGGATGAGGCAGTATTAGTGCATGCTTCGGGTCTCTTGCCCATGCTGAAGAGTGATTGAATAAGATTGTGTGTGTGTGTGTATTTATTTCCAGGACAAAAACAGCAATCTGTGATGCACTATGTGTTCTGACATCTTTCTATTATAGCTAGCACAGACATTTTCAGAAATTTGTTCTACAGTAATTCTTCAGGAGAGCTGCCTTTCACTCCTCATGCACATGCGTGAGCTTTGGGCACCTATAATGGACCACCTTTGTTTTTAGGCAGCTTGTGCTGTGCTGTGGTGTGTTCACATGTGACTGGGACACTTTACTTTAGTGACCACTACATACTACGACCTACTTATGCTTTGTGTTCAATTAACTATGCAGTTGTTCAGTTTAAGTACTGACAATGCCCATCACTCCCAAGGAATCTTTCTTTATTTAAAAGAGTGCAGTGCTGTCATTCTTCACAAATCAAGAATATCAAGTCGTATTTTTATTTGGTTATATTTATATTTTTCTTAATTCTGATTATGCCTGCCATTAGTATGTGACCTGTTCATATGAGCAAATGTTGACCCAATTCCAATTATCACCATTTTAAGTTCCTATGAGGATGTTTTTTGTCTTTTTTTTTGCCTTAGCAGGTGAAATGCATTCTTGTTTTTGGGGTCGCTGGTCCTGTGCTGTGTGTGTGAGACTATGAGGGGCCACTGTACTTTACTTTAGTGACCACTACATTCTTAGAACACCCCACAAGACCTGCTTTTGAAAAGCCAGCACAATTTAGACCAGGGCAGCTGGTAATCAGAATGTTGTGGGTTCGATTCCCAAGACATAGGCACCTCTGAGGTACCCTGAGCAAGGTACCTCCCCCACAGACAGTGTTCCTGACTGCCCCCTGCTTCACTCGGTGATTGGGTTAAATGTAGAGGTAGAATTTCGTGGTGTTCACACTGTGTGCTGTGGAGTGTTCACGTATGACAGAATGATCACTTTCATTTGATCTTTTTCAAATCGTAATGCTGCTATGTTTATACGTATACCAGTATGACCCTACATTGCACCATTTTATGTATTTAATATATTATGAAGTACAGTACGAACACAGGGCCATGGGCAGCCCTACTATAGAGCTGCTTTTTGCAAAGCAGATGATCTGATGTGGGCAGCTTTGAACAGTACATGGCTTTCTCAGCTTGAGGCTGGCTGCCGTATGTTCTGCCTGTGTTGCATCCATCTTCAAAAGGTCAGGATGGGTGGAAGTGATTTATGTGGGTGGGAGCGCATGTTTATTTCTACGACTGCACATATCCACTACATAAAAATGTTGATAATTATCTCGACATCTTAATAGGTGCTCATCATTCCTAATGATTCCTGTTTTCATCTGGTCTGTGATCTGTCGGAACATCTAGAACGATTTTTCACCAGACGTGATGGTGAACACCGCCATGGTAGAACTATTACGAACAGCAGAGAGAAAGTAGGCGGTCTGTGGTGGGAGAGGGGGAAGTGGGAGAGGAGCGGAGATGGAAGAAGAAGACAGAATGAAAGAAATAAAATAAGAAAGAGCAGGAGGAGGAGAGAGATGAAAAGATTTAGAGTATGAAAGGTATGGGTGAATCAGGAGGGTTTGAATGGGGGAGAAAGAGAGAGAGAGAGAGAGTAAAGTGTGTTAGGATTGTTGTGTCAGAGAGGGGAGTGCATTCATCATCTTCTCAGTGGATTTCGAAGGGTGCCATGGAGGGAGTGACAGCGTGGAGAGTTGTGTCAGGGTTATGGATAGCTCCGAGGACCAGCTAGCGGCACACTAGAGCTGTGAGCACAGCTTCTATTAGGCCCCCTGAGAGAGGGTAATTACTGCCATGTTAAATGACTACATAGCCCAGATTCATGGGCTACAGAAAACTGTGGCTGTGCGTTCTCTAAAGACCTTTGACTGTGGCCACAGTTTACAGAGGAAATGGCTAATTTGGCAAGTTGCCACAGACAGGCAAGTTGTTTAGGCTTGTAATCAAATGCATCAGTGTGTATGTATCACAGGGGCATATAATGGATCTGTATTTTTAATGCACAACACAGCCTGAAGTAGCCATTATCATTTACTCTTATTAATAAAGTTTCTTAAACAATTCTTGATGAATATTTGTTTTAATAAAAACCTCAATTTTAAAAACCTTAAAACAGTTCAGTTGTCGACAGAGTCTTTTAAGTCCTCTTTTAAAAGGTTTCATGAGTGGTGGGTGATATGGGGCCATCTTAATATGTCACAGTACTTTTTTCCGACATGTGGAATGTTGGAACAGACAAAAAAAAAATCTGCTACCACTTTTCGATTCGGTGTTTCACCCACGGCACTGTGCCGAATCCAATCAAATGGGTCTGCTTATGCTTAGTGTTCAATTAACTATGCAGCTGTTCAGTTCAAGTACTGGCAATGACCAATCCCAAGGACCCTTTCTTTATTTAAGAGCGTAGTGCTGTCGTTCTTTGCAAGAACCAAGAAAAAGTTGTATTTTATTTATATTTATATTTTTCCCCTTCATTCTGATTATTCCTGCCATTGGCCTGTTCATATGAGCAAATGTTGACCCAGTTTACTACCATTCCTATGAGGATGTTTTTTGTCTTTTCCTTAGCAGGTGAAATGCATACTTGTTTTTGGGGTAGCTGGTCGTGTGCTGTGTGTGTGAGACTATGAGGGGCAACTTTACTTTAGTGACCATTACATTCTTGGAACACCCCACAAGACCTGCTTTGGAGAGGCCAGCACAATTTAGACCAAGGCAGCTGGTAGCCTAGTGGTTAGGGTGTTCATACAAGTTCCTACAAGGATTTTTCTTTGTTATTTCCCTGGTAGTGTGGGTTATCAGTTCAGGCTGGATGATTGACTTGACCACAACATTGCACTGCAGTATCCATTAGTATGTTTAAGCAGTATGTTTTGTAAACAGTATGTCATTAACCTGCTACACAGCAAAATGTGGAGAAAGTTTTGAAAAAAGTATTAAACATTGAATTTTCAAATATGCACATAATTTTCAATGCATCACTTATTCAGTGCGTTGGCCTGGAGCAGGCAGTGAAGATGCTTCTGTGCACTTCACAAAACGTCCTGCGGCTGCTGTCACATCATACATGCTCATAATGCCATTCTTCACCCTGCTGGTATGCTTTAGCTCATGGGCAATTTATTTGCTTAAGGACTGACCAAGAATAATCACTGTCGGAGCTGACTTAATCACTCCCAATTGTTGAAATGTTTCCGAGTTTCAAGAGGTGTCACATAGCATATATATTGCCAGATCATTGCAGCATTATCAACAATAATGTGTGGCTGTGGTGTAATACACATGATTGTGTTTGAACAAGAACACTAAGTTTGATTTAACTGCCATTGCTGGTGTATCTGAGGAATAGTGCAATTCTCATGTATAATTCAAGAATGCAGATTCTGTAAAGCTGTTTTGTGATAATACATGATGTAAAAGTTGATATGAATTACTACACTGAAACATTTATTTGACGTTTGTACAATTAGCCATTATCGGAACCATAATCAGAGCACTGAGAAAGAAGGTGTTCTATATCGCACCGAAAGGTATCTGTTAAAGTCAGATACACTTTTTCAGTGCTACATGCTCCTGAATCCTGTCTGCTTTGCCTGTGGTGGTGTTTTCATGCTCTAACACATCCTTTACAACCCACAAAAGCCTTCTTTAGCTGTTTAGTTGCATCAGGTATATTGGGAGCTGGGAAAACACTATAATGTGCTGAGCAGTGAGGTCCCAGGCCTAAGGTTAGGAACAAATGCTATATAGAATCCCTATAGTGGGCACATATTGTCTGTAATTTACTAATCCTTTTCACCTTCTGTTTGTTTGGTTATCATTATCGTTTTATGTATTCGTCTCACCGTCCATGAGATCTCCAGCTAGAACTTTATTTAGTAAGCCGTGATACTTCGTCGATAAACATGGAACTCAACTGAGTATTATGTATAAAAATTGCTTTCCACTTACATTCATTTCTTGAAATAGATACATGTATACCCTTCTTCGCATCATAGTCAAAACTAATCATAGATGTTTTTGCATTCATAGACTCCTAATTAACTTATAAATATGTTTTTTTTTTTACAGGACATTGTTTCTGTTAAAGGCAAGGACTAAAAGCCTGAGTGCTTTCTAGCTGCTCATTAGAGACACTGATAATTTCCCCTTGATTTTATTAATGATGGACTTAATGACATCTCATGTTCAGCTCTCTGAAAACGTTTCTGAGTATAAGCTCTGTAGTAAATAGTCTCTTACTATTCACTACAGAGCTTATACTCAGTAATGTTTTGTTTAAATACATGCCTGGAATTCACTCATAGAAAATGGTTCAATTTACAATCAGTTCTCAAAATACTGCACAGCACATATAGGATGAGGGAGTAAACAAACCCATGTGAGACATGCTGTTGATCCAAAGACATTAGGGAGTTTGTGAAAGCATAAATAATAAGATTCAAAATCTTGTTAACATGCGAGTTACTCAGAACCAGTAGCATAACCAGAAATACATTTCTACACCAGCCAATGAACATCCTTAAGAACTTTCACTTAACATAAACTTGTCAACCATCAGACATCCTTCCTTAACAAAGCATTCAATAACTTTTTCCTATATGAAGAGGGTATCTATTTACTGACAGCAGTTAAACTGAATAGTTATGGACCTTGGAAAATATTTAAGGACCATTTTATATCTTACCTTGGATTAATTAATTAAAACTACTGGAAATACTTTTTCATTTAAAAGGTAACCTTTTCAGCAAGAATATCAAAATAACCCATTATTCAGTCATTCACATTTTCTGGTACCAGAAGTAGATGGTGGCCTCAGGGACAGTGGCCTCAGACATGCAGCTCACTGGAGTCCTGTAAGTGCAGCTGCCTGGAGCCACTGAAGAGCTGCAGACAGGAGGCTGAAGCTGTTGTGAGGCCAGCGTGGGAGGCTTGAGGCGTGTTGGAGCCAGAACGGGAGGCTGAGGCTGCTGTGAGGCCAGCGTAGGAGGCCGGAGCCTTCTGGGAGCCGGGACGGGAGGCTGAGGCAGTTGTGTGGCCAGTGTGAGTGGCTTGGGCTGTCTGGGCGCTGGCACTGGTGGCTGAGGCTGCAGTGGTGCTCACATGGGCCTAAATGGCTTCACTGTAAGGCCTAGTGGTACCTGTAATGGGCCTAGTGGGACTGCTGAGGGGCCTAGCCTTCTAGGTGCAGCCACGGGCTGTGTCCTGCCCAGGGATGAAGCTTTATGACTCTCAGGAGCGGAGCTTCCTGAATCGGGAGCAACGCTTTTTGGTTTGTGGGAGCTTCGTGGTTTGGGAGCGGAGCTTCATGACTCGGGAGTGGAGCTCCTTGGCTTGGAAGTGGCGCAGCGGCTTGGCTCAGTGGCTCAGCAGCTCTGTGGCAGCTTGGCCCAGCAGCTCAGCGACGGCTTGGTTCAGCAGCTCAGCAGCTCTGTGGTGGCTTGGTTCAGCAGCTCAGCAGCTCTGTGGCGGCTTGGTTCAGCAGCTCAGCAGTTCTGTGACGGCTTGGTTCAGCAGCTCAGCAGCTCTGTGGCGGCTTGGTTCAGCAGCTCAGCAGCTCTGTGGCGGCTTGGTTCAGCAGCTCAGCGGCTTGGTTCAGCAGCTCTGTGGCGCCTTGGCTCAGCAACTTGTTGCGCCTTGGCTCAGCAACTCTGTGGCGCCTTGGCTCAGCAGCTCTGTGGCGGCTTGGCTCAGCAGCTCTGTGGCGCCTTGGCTCAGCAGCTCTGTGGCGCCTTGGTTCAGCAGCTCTGCGGCTCTGTGGTGGCTTGGCTCAGTGGCTCTGTGGTGGCTTGGCTCAGTGGCTCTGTGGTGGCTTGGCTCAGTGGCTCTGTGGTGGCTTGGCTCAGCAGCTCTGTGGTGGCTTGGCTCAGCGTCTCTGGGTTTTTGCGGTGGCTCATGGGTGACGCCTTCTGGCTCTTGTTTGGAGCTTCATAACTTGGGAGTGGAGCTTAGTCAGGCAAACTTCCTCCCCCTGGGGCTCCCACGCCACACTCTGCTTGTCTGGTGTGCCTTTTGTCATGGTCGTTTCTTCTGTCATGTCGGGGATGTGTCTATTCAGGCAGACGGCACAGACGCAGAGGTTCTTCATGATATTTTCACCTTATTTAAACACAAAGTACAAAATAAACAGGCACGATGGAGGGTAAACGCAAATTGAGGAATATCAGACCGAACACAAACCTTCATGGTAATTGTGAGGGGGAAACAACAACTCGGGGAATTACAAGCAGACTTTTACACATAAACGCTAACACAAACCACCTGATAACCTCATCCCTGGCAGCTGAGAAAAGCTTCCATCTTCCAGAGATGAGACCACACTCCCAGTTAACATAAAAGCCCTTTGGCAGCAGCAGCCTCTAGAGGGATGTGACAGTAATTTTAATGAGTCAAATTAAGGCATTTGGTTTCATACATGAACTAACTTTATCAGTCACAAAAATTAAGCTATTGGCAATAGTGGCTCCTGCATCTGCTGCAACACCAAAACTCACTCACAATACATGTTCAAGTTGACCAAATGCTAAAATAATAAAGAAATAAGCTAATTTAAATTATGGTTCCACCTCATCATGTTTCACAGCCACAATTAGGTTCATCCACTTTCTGAAAGTAATTCTCTCCCATATCCAACTGACCATTTTAGAGGTGCACATATATTTCTAACAAAGGTATCTAATACAAGATTACGTTGTTCAATAAATGAATGAGAAATTAAGTCATTAATTTTGTGACTTTTTAAATAAAATTTTGATCAAGTTTGTGGAAAATTCTGGTCATTCTAAAGTGTTTGCCAACTCTATAGCACCGCTGTATGTGCTGCCAGACACACATTTTGGATGATACTGCCAAACACTGGTGGTCAGAACAAATCAGTTTCCACTCCACTCACTTTCACAGTACATCTGATCCAGTCATTTTCACAGACCTCACATCCAGAATCACGATTAGCAGAAATGTCCCAGTTCTTGATTCTTGAGGGCAGGGTAATGGGAGTGAAAAAGTTGAGTAGCGCTCTGCTATCACCCTCAAAAGTGAGAGGTTTCAAGTGCGGACTCAAAAAGAGTGGTTTAAAAGGTTCTTTCCAACTTTGTGAATAATTACAGCAAATGGCTCAGAGCAGTCAAATAAAGCACAGAATATCTGAGGACCAACATTTTCTATACTCTAAAAAAAGAAATAAAGTTGTAGTTTATTTTTCTTCTTGTTGTTCTTGTTCCTCTTGTTCCTTTTGTTCTTCTTGTTCTTGTTCTTCTACTTTTTCTTTTCTTGTTCTATTATTATTATTTACCTTACTTGCCTCCGTCTCTAGAGAAAGAGAGATGGATAAAAAGTAAGGGTATGTTATGTTACAAACATGTTACAAAGATTTCACCTTATTTATTTGCTTATATAAAAGGACCTTCAAAGCATCTTTTTCACTCCTGCGCAAAACATGTTCTCACTTGTTATTGATTGACTATTTAGATTTAATAAAAACGTCCAAAGCCTACTGTTTATGCTCCAGTATATATATGCATTTATGTTTACTGCTGAAGTTATCTTGATGTCACAAAAAGGAATTTAAAAGCTGTTTTATATATACATATACTGTATATATATATGTGTGTGTGTGTGTGTGTGTGTGTGTGTGTGTGTGTGTGTGTGTGTGTGTATATATGTGTATATGTGAGTGTATATGTGTATGTATATGTATATGTATATATAAAACAGCTTTTACATTCATTTTTTGTGATATCACAAATATAAGTTCACCTATTCAGGCAGCAGTTTAACCCTACCCATTGTCACTGATATAATATGGAGCGAGTGAAGCACAAGACAAGGCGATTAGTCAGAACAGCTTGTGTACGTAGATCAGTCTTAACGTCATAGTTAAAAAAAAAAATTAATGAAGGGATAATGCAAAAATAAGTAGACTATTTTTGGCAGATAAACCACACATACATCATAAGTGGAGCTCAGGGAGCAAGAAATAACAAGTTTTGATATATAAAAAAAAAGTAAATACTGTCCTTTTAGGAGCAATGTATATTACGTGTAGACTGTATAATATGCAAAAACACTTTTTACTGTTTTGAACATTATTAGATTTTATCGCAGGGCCGATAAGTTTATTAGCTCATTCCAACCCCATTAAAACAGATCATTATTACAGAATTTGGGGTTTTATTGCATTAGATATGTTATTCTTATTAACATGGCAAAAGATCAATGAGTCAGAGTCTATGTACGCTTGCTGGATGTATTGGATTTTTGTACATTATGCAGCGTACATGAACTGACTGGTATGCAGAATCAATAGATTATTGAGTAAATTTAACTCTAACACTGCAGGTTAATGACATGCTGTCTAGCACTATGGACCTTGGTTTGGCCAATTCAGATATGCTCATAATAAGCTCTGGCATCACAATAAGTAAGAACATAAGTGATGAAACTAGCAGTGTTGGTGTTTCCTCAAGTATGCAGTAAAATGCAGCAACCTGAGACCACCATCATAAATCCCACACAGCTTCTACCATATGTATATTCGATCTTCGTTCTGCACATCTCCTCATGAAATAAAAATCAGTATGCGCTGCTCGGTGTATATGCTAATGGATGCTAGTACACACCAGTGATATAACATGATCAACCCTCATGCTCGCTGTTCAACTTAATGAATATTTCACTTTCACAGTGCCTCTTTTAGGCATCCATAAGTACGGAGCTGTCACATTTCATTATGACTCTCACAAACCAGCTCAAATTTTACTTCTTTTCAATTGCTGAACTCATAGTTGATCATTATAATAGAGAAATTGAATTAAGTTAAGACTTTGAATTCTCAGAGCAGATCCAAACAGACCTGTTGGTTCTGGATTAGGCTCGCAGGGGTGTTGCCCGAGAATAGAGCAGCTCGATTAAAATGTCCTTCAGTGAAATTATGCCTCAAGTAGAGGTAAAAGGACTTAAAATAAAAGAAGAAAAATGAAAGTACTGTGCAAGTCAGTAGAAATGCACTTCCAGCATCAATGGTTACTTTGTCACCATTTGTGAGAAAACATATGATCGCTTGCAAAATTGCATGCAATCACGCGTGTGATCATAAAAACAATGTGTGATAAAACATGCAATCCAATGTAAAGTACATGGCAGCTACTGAAAAATATGTGAGGACGTGTAGTTTTCACATTGTATGTTCACATGTAATTTACATGTTTTTTGCACTTCACGTGTAAAATGTATGTGCTATTTTCATTCAGGGGGAATTTGCTTGATGCTTTAAAGTTACTTGATTAAAAGGTTTTGCCCAGTACCACAGTGTATTGCTCATTAAGAAAATGTGCTACTTAGACACAATTCATGCCAAAAAACATGAATGATAGCACTTGTGCTGATGTGGCATTTTGTATCTGTGCAGCCACAAACAAAACACAGTGAAATGAAACCTTTACACTACCATACTGACTAAATTACTGAAGAAAAGATTCATGTTCATCATGCTGTAAAAGCTGGTCAAATTGATTTAATAATGAATCAGAGCAATTCTGGGTGGTTTTGTGCAGATGTGACTCACAACAGGCAGTGATTTAAATTCATAGAATTATGTCATAGGGTAGGAGCAACCTGAAAGGAATAGTAAATCATTTTTTAATTAATAACTTTAATAATATTAAATTTTTATTTGATAAAATTATCAAACATTCAGATAATATTTAAATGAAAACAAGTTATGTAACCCAAAGCTTAACCTTTCCATGAGAAGGCAACACACTCCTTTAAGAGCCTTAAAGGGCCCCAACCTACATTTTTCTTGTATTTTATTGCGTCTTTTAGATCCACTTTTTTGTGACTGTGCCTTACGAATATAATATGTAAATGAACTGTCTTTCAACCGGCGGTTTTGTATTGTGTCTGATTCAGACACAGTCCAGTCCAGTCCCTTCTTATAACTTCATGGTGAATGAGCTGAACTAAACTGTTTTTCCATGACAAGTGCTCTCTCTCTCTCTCTCTCTCCGTTTTTCTTTGCCTGTCTCTCGCTCACTTTCACTCTCTCTTTCTTTCTCACTCTCTGTCTCTCCCTCTCTCTCTGTTTTTCTCACCCTCTGTCTGTCTGTCTCTATTTCTGTGTCTCTCTCACAAGCTTTCTGTCTCTCTCTCTTTGTGTCTCTCTCTCACATGCTTTCTGTCTCTCTCTCTCTCTCTATGTCTTTGTCTCTCTCTGACACACTTCCTGTCTCTTTCTCTTTCTGTGTCTCTCTGTCTCTCTCTCTCTTTCTGTGTTTCTGTTTCTCTCACTCTCTCTCTCTCTCTTTCTCACTCTCTGTCTCTCCCTCTCTCTGTTTCTCTCTCTCTCTGTTTCTCTCGCCCTCTGTCTGTCTCTCTCTCTTTATGTGTCTCTGTCTCTCACATGCTTTCTGTCTCTCTCTCTTTCTGTGTTTCTGTTTCTCTCACTCTCTCTCTCTCTCTCTCTCTGTCTCTCCCTCTCTCTGTTTCTCTCACCCTCTGTCTCTCTCTCTCTTTATGTCTTTCTGTCTCTCTCTGACACGCTTCCTGTCTCTTTCTCTTTCTGTGTCTCTCTGTCTCTCTCACATGCTTTCTGTCTCTTTCTCTTTCTGTCTCTCTGTCTCTCTCTCACATGCTTTCTGTCTCTCTCTTTATGTGTCTCTGTCTCTCACACGCTTTCTGTGTGTCTCTCTCTCTTTCTGTGTTTCTGTTTCTCTCACTCTCTCTTTTTCTCACTCTCTGTCTCTCGCTCATACACACACACACACACACACACACACACACACACACACACACACGAATGGGATTTTTTGATTTGGGTTGAAAATAATTTTACACTACAAGGGTGCTTTTAACTCCTGCTGACTGTGACCTTTGTGGGCAGAAGAACCTGTTTGCAGATCTGGACTCCCACTGTGATGTTTTGTGAATGTAGCTTCATTTCTGCCTCCTGAAATGGACCTGTTTCTAAGAAGTGATTTTCTAAGAGGAAAGTGACACATTTCTTCCAATGGTGCACCCACACAGCTAAATGCGTCATGTTGAATTAACAGCTGAACATGAACACTGCAAGAGTTAATTTAACACAGAGGGGTTTGCTGCGTAACCAAGACACTCCTCAGCCTTATGTGCTCTACAGCATGTATTCAGTCCCAGTTGTGTCTCAGGGAGTCACAGAGGGAGGGACAGCATGGTGTCCCTCTCCCTCACTGTGCAACCAACCGTCTTGTTGGTGTGTGCATTGGTGTTGTAAAGCTCCTCTCAACACAAGTTGTTCAACAGTGGTGCATTTTAAATATTTCAGAATGAGACAGGCTTCATGCACACATGGTCATTAATGCTTTAATTTAATTAACGTGTCTTTTTTCTTTTTTCCTGTTCTCTTATGATTGTTTAATATATCCTCTTTCTTCTCATGTCAGTGCTTTTTAATGTATGGTGATTTTACTATGTGGAAAAATGCCCGTACTACCACCACTACCACCACCACTACTACCACCACTACCACCACCACTACTACCACCACTACTACCACCACCACTACTACCACCACTACTACCACCACTACTACTACCACTACTACCACCACTACTACCACCACTACCACCACCACTACCACCACCACTACTACCACCACTACTACCACCACTACCACCACCACTACTACCACCACTACTACCGCTATTACTAGTCTAGTCAAGTCGAGTTTATTTGTATAGCACACTGTCATACACAATAAGTCATTCAATGTGCTTTACAGGAATAGAATAAAAAACAAAATGAAATAAAATAATAAAATAAATCTAGAAATACATAGATAATTGGAAAAAGGTTGACAGTGCAATAGAAGTGCAGATATTTAAAAGGAGGTAGAAAAGAATAGTACTACTACTACTACTACTACTACTACTACTACTACTACTACTAATAATAATAATAATAATTTAATAATAAAATAATTCTGGTAACATGGCTAGATGATGTAAAGACATATCATGAGGAGTTGGATACCCAATTGAGATGAGTTTAAACAAAGACAAAGTGATTTAAATTCCACAGTACATCCATCTGAAAGGTTAAGTTGTTTCTCTGCCCAGCATTTTTGCCTTTCCCATTCTCCCTTCCCCACAAGCTGTCTAGGAGAAGTGAAGGTCCCTGACTGCTCTTTTGAGACGCTGTATCTGATTAGAGCAATTGGACTCCCTGGCTGATTGATTCTCAATCCTCTCTGTCCGGCCTCCTCCCGCCGCCGCTGGTCTGCACAGAGCTGGAATGAAAGACTGGAAGGAGTCTTGAGTGCCAAAATGTGGTAATCTGCAGCTTGTTTAGTGCAGCCTCTTTCATACAGAATTCTGCAATTCCGCATAATGAGAAATACCAGTGTTACATTCTTATAATAAAATATATAAAGTGTTCTTAATGCAACCAGAAATTGATTCAATCAATCAAAATCAACATCCAGAGACTATGTTTGGTACCTATTGTAAGAATGTGTGCAAAAATCTATGCTTTCCTACAGCCTGTCTGAGTCAGACAGAACACGACCAGAGACCTTCACACTGATCCACTTAATAAATAAGAACTCACTGTCAGGAGGCGTAATTGTTTTTTTCCTACCCGCATTCCGACATCTTGCTTCCTGCACTGAGACTGGCTTGGCGTGGCATGCCTCCCGCGTTGTGATTGGCTAGTTTTGTCTGACCTTTTGCGTTGTGATTGGCTAGTTGTGTCTTGCCACCTGTGTTGTGATTGGCGAGATCCTTTTAGCGTCTTGTGTTGTGATTGGCTAGTCATGTCTGGCCTTCTGCGTTGCGATTTGCTTTGTGATTGGCTAGAGCTTCATACTGGCAGTCAGTACGGTCATGTCAGAAAACGGGTGGGAAAGAAAAGATCTTAACGAAGCGCTGGAATGTGCGTGAACCTTTCCAAGCGCCACCTGCGTCGCTCTCACGTCCGTGGGACCCGCGTGCAGAAGCTTTGAGACACTTTGGAAAAAAAGGGTTTTTAAAAAGCTGATCTCACTGTAGTTCCCTCGCGCTGGGGCTGAAGAGGCACCGAGAGAGTGAGAGAGAAAGAGAGAGTGAGAGAGAAAGAGAGAGTGAGAGAGTGCCCGGAACATCACACATTACTCACGCAAGAGCTCTTATGGGCGCGAGACTCGCCTGAAGCGCGAGAGCGAAGCGCACGGAGGAAACTTTGAGAGCGACGGAGAGAGAGAGAGATGCGGACGCGGATTTTGCGCTAACTCTCGTGGACGAAAACTGAGGGGTCCGGCAGAACCCCACCGCTCCCCTCCCCTGGACCACTGCAACATCACCCTCCGAGCCTAGTCTACTGTGAGCTTTTTGGAGGAATTTCCCCACTTCCAAACTACCCTTCAACGAGCTGAGGATTTTTATGACACCGCGAGGGTCTTCCGACAGAAGGAGGGAGAGAGGGTATGTGTTGGTCCCCTTTTTCTTATATAAGCAGATTGTCAAATCACCATCACTGGTCATTACATGCGTGACCCAGAGCTGCGGGTGGAAACTGATTGTAAGGTCGTCGGCAGAGAGTCGTTAAGGTCGTCTGATCGTCGTAAGGGACGAGTCCTGGTGGCGACTAGAATATGACCTCACAACTTTCACACATGTTTTGTTGCAGTGATCGTTTCAACGGCTGAGCACTTTTGACTTGTGATAAGAGACGAAAGACCAATTTCCATCTTTGCGTGATGTCGGGAGCTGTGTGTATGTGAGGAGTGTGTGTGTGTGTTGGATAGTACTTTTCTTGGCTACCCCCACCTACTCCCCCCCCCCCCCCCACACACACACACACACCACCCCTCCTGTAGCCCAGAGAAACTGACCATTCACTGAAGACTGCAGCCCTCACTGTGAGGACCGTATGCGGGTTTAAATGTCAGGTAAAGGTATATTTAGTAAGAATAATTTCTTAGCTAGTGAAAACCACGTCGAGGTGTGTGTGTGTGCGTGTCTGTGAGTGAGTGAGTGAGTGTGTGTGTATGAGAGTGTGCGCAACCACATGCTGTAGAAGCGAGTTGCACTAGAGCAGGGCTGGCAGGGTGTCTCTGTCCATGGTGCTGATTTGTGTCTTTACAAACTTGTGAGGGAAGTTCCAACAGTGAACAGCAAATTGCCTGAACTACTCAGTACTTACACAATTGCTTTATTATTTCAGTACTGGTATAAGAGCCTGGGCTCCGTCTGTGAAAATGTGTCTCTTTGAATGTGACCCTGACTGGAGGATCTCAGTAAACTCACAGTGCAGATTTCTGTCTGCAGAGTTCAAGCCTGAGCTGCACACATTGTGATGGTTTGTCAGGAGCTCGCCTCAAGTCCTTATCTGGTCACAGACCCCTGTAACCTTTTTCCTGTAGATGGCAGTGTACCTCTAATATTTACGTTCAATTTCATTAGTCTCCCTGATAAGTTGCTGCCAGGTCCCTTGTAAGTGCACTATCATTGCAAAGTAATAGGGTATTACTCATTTTGGCACAATGACGGCTGCAATCATGTAATTGTCCTCTTCCACAATAGATTGGACCAAGGAGCATTTTAGGACAACCTTGATTAAATTAATGAATGCTCTTTTTCACAAACAGGTTACTTTAACAAGTGGGTTGCACCAACACATTTGTGTGGGTGACGAGTCTTTCTGAATTGCATTTTAAATAAATAGAAAGTAGGTTATTCTCACTCAGAAGGACCCCTTTTGTGTTCAGTATTCGATTCCATTTTTCCACTTTCTGTCCTATTTTACTTTTCCTATTTTATCTTTCTTTTTTCCAGATGTCAGTTTTACTTTTCACTTCAGTACGTAGTATGTTGGTCTGTTTGGCACCGTTTTGAAATTAGAGGTAATGAGATTGGAAGTGCAGAGTGCTGTGCGTGCAGTGAACACATGAAGTCTTTGTTGTGTTCCGTGTGAGGTTTTGCTAAATGCAGCCATTACTGTGACCCTTCTGGCCCTATCTCATGTGCTCAGAGGAGCCTCCTCCTCCTACAACTAATCAAGTGTGTGTGTTTTCTTCTTCTTTTTTAGACTCGCGGTCATGCACTCCTTCCTATGAATTATTCTCCACTGAACAGATGTGGTGCCATAATATGTTTCACCAGCAGTCACGGGGTCAAGCTCCCTGGCCACAAATATATTCCAGTTATCTCCTGCTTTACAAATCAAGCGCTTGTCTTTAAATGTCTCTCCACTGCGTTTGCAGTAAATATGGATAATTAATTGACCTTTATGTGATTAAAGTAGGACCCCTAAGGTTAATTACATGTCCCAAGTGATGTTTATTCTCTGTAGATCACTGTAGCTGGTGTTGAATGGAAGTGAAAAGTGTCGTCAATGAAAGTTCATCAATTAATTGCAGTGAGCATGTGAACGTACTTCTACTGTGAACCTCTTGAAAATGATCAAAGCATGCAATTATTTATGTTACAGCATAATTTGTTGTTACCCAGTGTATAAAATCTACCTAATCAGCTTCATCTTAGTCTAAATAGTTAAAGGGCTGCGCTCCCAACAAAGGTGCCATGAAAGGTTCTTCGAGTGGTGTAATAGAAGACACATTTAAAAGCATTAAGAACACTTATAAACAAGTTCTTTGACATTACGAGGGCTGTTCCACAAAACCTTACATTATGCAGTGGTTCTTTAACATTTACTGAGATTCTTAACACTCATGTGTCTCATTGGCAAGAAAGGACCAACCCTTGAAGCCAGATGTGGTTATTCAATGGCATCAGAGAAAAAAAGGGAGTTTTAAGGGTGCATACTCGCCTGGTAACCGACTTCTGTTATTTTTTGGTGCTATACAGATCTAATAAACTGGCCTTGAATGCGTGTGTCCTCTCTGAAGCCAACTGCCAATCAACAGACATACACTACAAGTCAAAGTTAATCTAATGTATTGTTTTAGCCATTAGAAACGTTTTGCACAGATGACACCAACAGCAACAAAATCGAATTGCTTAAAATGCTAAACCACATTACAACACTTTCATGCAATGCCTAAAATCCAAAACTGTATGACTGAATGTGTTATTGGCAAATTTGGTTTCGTTATTAGTGAGCCCAATCTCATTTACAGGTGGATCATCAAAAAAACAAAACAAAAACTGAAGCATTCTGCCATTCTGTTCATTAATGAGGAAGAGCCATACTGCTGACTGGTGTTGTGTTAGCGACTGGCCCTAGGCATAGCATGCTAATCTAAACAGCATGTTGTTTCCTTCGGAAAGGGTCACTGCATCACATTGCCACTTAACAGCAATCATGTTCTTAGCCCAGAACACAATATGTTAATTAAAACGCAGCTGTTTCCAGCATAGACACATACGCGTGCTTGATTAATGAAGTGTCTTTCATTTTCTGTCTCTTGACGCAATATCTTGCCCATGAGGAGTCGTAATCTATAAGGCACACATGGGGATCCTGTGTTGTTCTCAGTGGTGGATCACAGCAAGACCTCATCCCCTGCCCACTTGCCATGGCTTAGTAAAACAAGGCCCCTGCCGGTCCAGGAGTTAGGCTGTGTCCAGTCACCAGCACCAATAATAATGCCTCCTATCACTCTGCCCACCCAGCACA
This sequence comes from Brachypetersius gabonensis, assembly GCA_037577145.1. NCBI lineage: Eukaryota > Metazoa > Chordata > Actinopteri > Characiformes > Alestidae > Brachypetersius > Brachypetersius gabonensis. The sequence continues at coordinate 16,913,044 of JBBJLR010000040.1, read as the reverse complement.
TGCTTAGGATAGCAGGGGGGGGGTTGACTATCATTAGGCCTTGTTAGCATGTGGCACAGATGTTCTGTTTGTGGATTGGTCGGTCTTGTGCTAGTGGTGTGGTGTGATGTGTCTGGCTTGAACTCTGAGACAGAGTGCTGTTAAACACTGATGTTGCTGATGCTGTGTGGAGCTTAACAAAGGACTGGATTCTTTTGTGCAGGCTGTTGAGTTGATGTTGGATATTTTACTGAAAGATATATCCACTGAAGACAGAGAACTGAATGATTACATCTACTAAGTTACACGTTGCATTGAATTTTATGTTTAATAAAAAAAGGTTGATATGGTACAAAGTTTCTAAATAACACAGTCCATCAGGTCTAAATATGCAAATTTAGCACCAAAACATCTGCCTAGTCAGGTGACAGGAGTGTTAAAGACATAGTAACCAAAGGGATTATAAGAAATAAGAGGTTGAAAAATAGTCACGTAAAAATAAAACTCTTTATTAAATAAAAGCACACAGAAATTTTAAGGATATCTCAGGGGAAAATTGCACGAGAAGTGTAGAATACAGGCCCTGTAAACACATTTTTGGAGATTTTCTACTACTCTGAGTAATACATTTAGTTACACTGTACTTTTTTATTAAAAATAATAAAAATGTTGCTCTCTTCCGCTTTTTTTTTCTCACTAAATTCATTATTTTCTTCTGGTTCTGTACCTGGACTGTTTTGCTCTTGCTCACACATTTTATTTTAGACCAAAAGTACCACAAAAAGAAGAGTTCCAGTGAAGAAAGGTGAACACCTCTGCTGTTTCATGCCACTTGTGATCACACACTATTCATAAATCTTATCTGTGTCTGCTTGTGCTTTTTTAGAAGCTTCATGTCATTTTTCTGTAAGAGTTATTTATTAATAGCTATTTTTTCTGGACTACTTTTACTTAATGCATGATTTTAGTCTACCTTATTCACTTACCCTCTTCTGGGTAAGGGTTAATAAAGACTGGATGAAAGTGAATTTAATCCTGGATCAACCCAAAATTGCAAAATCCAGCCAGAATCATGGGAAACCTGTTTTAGTGCGTGTTTTTTTTTCTTTTCATATCGTTTCCCCTTTCCATCATCCACTGACCCACCCAAAACGGACCTCTCTATTTCAGGTGTTTCTATGGCCAGATGATGTGTCAGTGAATATAATAAGCATCTTGCCAATTTTGCTATTTGGTGGCATCAGATGTGGTAGGTGGCACTTAGTTTGAAGAGACATGTCTCCCTGTCCAGCAGGGAGACAGCTATATAATTTTGCAAATTGATGCCTTTCCTCTAATGGCACACAGTTCTTGGACATATTAGCTTGACCTGAAGACTTTTATGCGTGTTGTTATTTTTTTGTTTGTTTGTTTTATGTTTTTTTTTTTGCTGTGGCATTTCATAGAAAATAGATGAAATTTCCCTTCTTACTATGTAAATGTCACGGCAGTGCTGTTATTGTTTGTAGGTGCAGGCTGGTTCATCATATTGTGTATCTCTAAGGTGTTTTGTAAATAGCAACATAAGGCCCTGTGTTTCATTTCTGTATAATTGATGTTCCCTTCTTTTCCTCCAGTGCCAATATGTTGGAAGCCTCTTATTGCTCAGTAAAATTATTCTGCAAATTCTTCATACCTTCTGCATAATAAGATGGTTAAGATGAAAGCAGGACATTAACATCTCTAGACATCTGAAGAGTTCAAAGCCTCCATACAAAGCTTTTAGATGAAGTTGTTATAAATCTCCCAATGCCTGAGACGATGTTTTAGTTTTTAAAAGAAGATGGGGGGATCCCAAGTGGCACAACTGTTAAATCGTTGGCTCTATCATCAAGAGATCGATCTCTGGGGGTGTGCTGATGTAACAGAACTGGCAGTTTGTGTTCCTTTGCAAGGTTGTTACTCTGTCCAGTGACACAAAGCAGGGAGAGACCTAACTAGTGAGTAGAATTGGTGATTACTGAATTGGGAAGAAAATCAGACTATTATTTAAAAAAATAATTTATTTTTTGAAAAATCAGTCATGGTAGACAGGTACAGGCACAATGTTATATGACCAAGTACATTTACATTTATGACTTTTAATAGACGCTTTTATCCAAAGCGACTTCCATTCCCTACCTACAGGAGGCAGTCTCTCTGGAACAACTTGGGGTTAAGGGTCTTGCTCAGGAACCCAGTGGTGGTGCTGAAGGTAGCATTCGAACCCATGACCTCTTGGTCCAGAGGCCTGTATCCTACCTACTAGACCAGCACACTGTCCCCCAAAACTATCACTGTTTTACCATCATTACTGAATATAAAAGCAGATCCTTCAAGTCGTGTAAGTTGTAAGATCGTGCCTCTGTGGATCTAAACAGTTTGTCCAGCACACTCAACTGACCTGTTTAAGATCTGGAGGATTTGTAGACTAAATCATGACCTTGAATTCTTTGTCATGTTCCTCAAGCAGTTCCTGAATAATATTTACACAGTGGCAGGGTAATCAGTGTTATTCACCTTACCTGTCAGTGGGTGTAAATTATAATGCAATTTTTGGCATATAGTCATGTCATATTTGGCATATAGGCATATTCAAAATGGATGACATTACTGTTCCTTAAGGAATGCATTGTAAAAATGAATTCCAAACACTCATATATGCAGATTTATGAAATACAGTATACTACAGATATAAAGCAATGTGCCACCAGGCTGATCCACTTCTACAGACATGCCCAGGCACTCAGTGATGTTTTTTATGTAACTATAAGTGGGTAGTGAAATGTCACAGTGTTGTGTAAAATTACAAATGTTTGCATATTACACATAATCTCATTTAAAGCTACAGCTCTTGCTCCTCCTCTTAGTTTCCCCTCTGAGGAAAATATGTTGTAATTCTGTATGGCATATACTGTATATATGACCAGGAGACAGAGCAACCCCTGAGCAACATCCAATACAAAAATGAAATATGTTTGTATTATAATACTTAGTGAAATATACTTACAAACATATTTCGTTTTTGTATTGGATGTTGCTCAGGGTTTGCTCTGTCTCCTGGTCATTCCTATCCCCTCTTTGAACCACTTCTCCATGTCTGGCCAGGTGCACGTTAACCTAAAAAATCTTTGAAAAATATCAAACTGGCAATGCAATAGAATCAAACGTCTTGGCAAGACCTTTAGCTAAAATGTCAGAATCTTACAATCTTCATTTTATTTATTTTTTAATCTATTTATATGCTATGTGGTACATTAGAAATATAAAAGTTTGCTCTATAGTAGTATTTTGTGTTCTGTTATGATTTCTGAACTTCTGAAATTGTCCAAACAGGTGTGGAATGTGCTGTTCAATAGTCCGCATTAACCCCTGTTAACACCGCAACTGTAGTTATTGATTTTTCAAATTACTTTCACATTCTTTGCTTGAGGATGTAAACAATATATACGCTACAATACTGAAAATGCTTTGCAGTTGTTGCAAAATACTATGCATGAAAAATATATATTTCTGGAGCAGTTGTAGAAACTCAGCATTACAATGCCGGACAATGTGCCTATCTCAAAAAACAATGTGTCTATCTCAAAAAACATTGTGTCTATCTCAAAAAACATTGTGTCTATCTCAAAAAACA
>JBBJLR010000040.1:16877520-16909310 GCA_037577145.1 Brachypetersius gabonensis | reverse complement strand
CTATCTCAAAAAACATTGTGTCTATCTCAAAAAACATTGTGTCTATCTCAAAAAACAATGTGTTTATCTCAAAAAACGATGTGTCTATCTCAAAAAACGATGTGTCTATCTCAAAAAACGATGTGTCTCTCTGGATGGCGGTAGCTGGTCACCTCATTAAGGCTATTCAGATGGTCTCTGAATGGACTCTGAATACCTCCCTTGCCCCATGACAGGTGAGCACACTTACCACTGACTATATTGTGTAACATTTCTCATTCAGCAACACATCTGTCTTTTAAACCATTAAAAGTAATGGTTGAAAAAAACCCTTCAGTATTGCAATTAGTCGGTTATAAAAAGCTTGTTCTTTTATGTGTCCGGTAAATCTAAGAGTGAACAATTTCATCAGATTCTGTGTTTAAATGATTGTCAGGCGCTTAGTGGAGTGTTCGACAATCATTAAAGTAAAGACACGCCTGTAGCATTGATTCGCAGTGCTGGTGCTGACATCACACATTTATCTAGAGACTGACATGCATTTTGAAGAAGCGTCTTTACTGACACACTTGAATTCGGGAGGATTTTCTCATTTTCACCATTTGCTGACTCTAGCCTCTATCCAAATAATGCTGCCTACTCTAATTTTACATTTGCCCAGAAATTTACCATCAGCAAAAACATGGAAAATAGAGCCTGCCGCAACTATTTCAGAACTTTATTTACAATGCATTATGGTGGCCAGTGATTATGGGATATTGTGTGGCCAGTTTAATAATCACCACAGCATTTCATTCCGCAACTGCTGGATTAAGTTTTCCATAAGAGCCGAGAAAGTACATTTGTTCGCAGACACTGTATGGAGCAGTTTGAGTTCCAGTCTGGATCTTTCATATAACAAAATGTTTCGCTGGCAGCCATTTATACCATAAGAAAAATAATCTGAATTAGAAGGAAGGCGGTGTGTCACGTTGGGTTTAAACTTTAAACTGCAAGGCCTTTTTTTTTTTTATCAAGATCATAGAACTACTCAAGGCCATTGGACCTGTGGTAGGGTGATGCTGTGAGTCCAGTGGGGCACATACACACTTTCCTAACTGTTTATGGGTTGGCTCATTATGATCATGAAGGTGAAAAGGAAAAATGACAAGCACTTTAGGTTAAACTTATGCTGGGCCTATCAGTCCAGTAGCAGTAGTAGCTTTCAGTAAGATATCCACAGGGTCATCCAGGAGAACCAAAAGGGAGTTTATTTACTTGAGAACTTTTGGATTATTGGAGTTAATAAGTCTCCTAAGGCATCAGAAAGACAGTCTACATGCAGCTTTAAACATGTACTCACTCTGAAGTGCTACTACTTCAAGGTCAAGACTTCCCATTGGCCTAACTGGCTGAACTGTTATGGAGCCATCGAGCAGAATGTTTGAACTGAAGGCTTAGTTTAGAGCTGCTTAGCCAGACGAACTGTAAATTTAACGGCCATTTTGATGAAGAGGGCATGAAACTCATACCATACTCTGACTAAAAAGACTTATACCAAAGTAAATGTATGCTGTTATTTAAGTAGAAGCCTAGAGGGGCCAAACTGCTCGATTAACTACCTTGCACCCAATTAACTTTCTGCTTGTTGTGATGTCAGCATTTGAAAACGAACAAATGTGAGAAATAATTGTGATCAGCTAATTATTTAATAATTGTTACAGGGCTAATTTTGACCCTTTACATTGTGTGCAGGTTTCTTTGCCCTTATACTGTAGGTTTAATGAAAATAACGATTCTCAATTAGTGGGATATTCACATGTGATTCTTTTATGGCACTTTAATTTTGTGAAAGCGAATATGCCCTTGTGGCTCTCAAGTGTGTGTGTGTGTGTGTGTGTGTGTGTGTGTGTGTGTGTGTGTGTGTGTGTGTGTGTGTGTGTGTGTGTGTGTTTCTGTGTCAGAACGTGCACTTTTGTATGTGGCACATATGGTAAGGGCTGAATGTTATCCGGGGAAGAAAAAGGCTGCGGATTGCTTTGCTTGATTTATTTGCTCGGCTAGGGCGATGACATTGATGAGGTGACGGTTGAATGGAGTGTCCGCGGAGCTCCATGGCAGCGCGCCCCCTTCACCTTCAGCTTGCGCATGTGCCATTGGGCTGTGGCTGCATGGGGCGAGACAATGAGAAATTTGACCTTTCTGCCTTGAACCTTTGCGTTCCGGGAGCCAGGCTGGCTTTTAAAAAGCAAGCACTGGCCACTGCAGTAAATTAAAAGCATGGCCAGAGGAGTAATGTGCCACTGTCCTCTTGTCCACAGGCTGTAGATCTTTTCACGGGTCCATCGCCAAGGTTACTCATATTGACATCCCACGTACCTGCTGGCGACACACCACTGTGGACATCATTGTCCATCAAACCGTCTCTGCAACTGTGAGGCGCATCTATTGACAAATGCCTATAGACTGATTACACATTTAGCTGTGTCCCAAGGGTAATAAGTGGATGGTCTTGATTATCAGAACACATTGTATATCTGTCACAGGGTTTTATTCTTCTGTAATCAGATTACAGTGGCTAACTTATTAAGAATCCCGTATCTCATCAACTTTAAATGTATTTAACCCTCCTAATACATATCTAATTAATAAAACCCTGTGAAGAAAAAGAGATCAGAAGCGTGTTCATTCAGAAACAGCGCTGAAGGTCTTCCATTTTATTCATAAAGATTTTGTTTTGAGGCAGTTTTTGAACCGTTTCTGCCTGGTCTATCGATTTCTAAATAGCATTGGCTGTTTGTTTTAAACAAGCATAACTGTCTGTCTTGTTCAGAGGAGAGGCATGAATGTAGCACACGTCGTTCAACTGATGTGTGCTGTTTCTTTCAAATTAAAGTACTGAAAATGTCTATTGAATTTTCCTTTGTACTTCCCAGTGCAGATTTGTTTGTGCTGCGCCGTTACGTTTTCCAGGAAAGGAAAAGTAAAGTAACCTCATTATGATTTGAGTTTTTGATTAATTGCTTTTTTGAGCAACTACTCCAACACTGCTACTATTTAATGTTAATTTAGTTTCCAGTAGAGCATAGAAAACTGCCATCAACCATGTCAGTGTGGTCTAGCCTTGTTTCATAACAAACATTAAAACATTACTTTTAACATGCCTTCTGCACTTGAAGACAAAATTAACATTACAATGAGGCTTTCTGACCAGGTGCCTAGCTTTCCACTGTCTTCCACTGTGTTTCTGACCTTTCGGAACCCAATGGAACCTCTCATAGAAATAGGTAATAAATACTATAGCATGCACCATAGCTTCTTGGCCTTTTCTGCACTTCTAATGACCACTAATAAGCTTACTCTGAGAGCTTAGGGTTATCAGTCCAGTTAAGGAATGAGCCCAGAACGGGAAATGTAATTATTCTAATTGTTTACTTTCCCCTCTTCCTCTACTAAGCAAAAAGCCAAAGCTCAATGCATTAATCTGTAACTTGGACCCTTTCACATCCTCCCTTTCTCTCTGTCTCTCTCTGTCTCCCTCTCTCTCCCCCTCTCTCTGGTCTTGCAAGCACGACCTTCTTGCTTTAGGCAATTGCTCCTGGGGTTCAAAGTTTACAATTATACTAATGCTATAATTACTATTATCATTATTATTAATAGGAAGCCTTTGCTCAACTTTGCCAGAGCACTGCCAAAGCTTGTGTTCTTCAGTTTGATACTTCGAGAGTGTAGCTTACCTCCATTATCAATATGGCTTTTACCTTCTGTACTATGACTCTGACCTCCACTCCCAGAGAAAGGAGGCAAAATGGCTTCGGGTATGGAGCTTGTGTCCTCGCTGGCTTTCTGGGTCAGCCTGCTGAGGGCCAGAGGTGTACACACAGTGCAGAGGGTCCAGGCCTGAGGTGCTGCAGGCCACAAGTGTATTGCTTAGGAAGTTTTAGTAACCCCAGCAGCAAGGCTGCAGCCAGATTGTGCCATTGTTAAAGGGATGAGCTTGTTGACTGGGTAACTAAAGGATGATATGTGCAATATCTTGCTGTGTAATAGTCCATGTGCAGTATCATATGAAGTTTTCTCAATGTGTGCTAAATTTCATCATGTGCAACATCCTATGTGCAACAGTCTTGCTGTGTGAATATCTCTACTTATTTTAATATTACTTATATTCTATTGACCTCTACTGTGCAATAACAGGCTCCTAACCACAATTTGTGTCTTTAGTAATTCCCTTAACTGTAAGTAACTGATCTATAGTATATATCCCCTACATTTTTGTATTTTTCATTTTTTAATATTTTTTTACAGACTTTTTTAAAATTGGATTTATTTATTTATTTATTTATTCGGACTTTCATTTTTGTTGTTCTTGTCTTTGTGTCTCTGTGTAGCGGAATCAATAATGTTTTCTGATTCTGATGTAGCCAAACATTGTCCTCAAAGCCTGAATTACAAATAATAAATAAATTTTTTTACTGTAAGTTCTATGTTTTTAATGGAGCCAACCACTGATGGATCAGTTTAGGCTGACTATAAGGAACATTTGTGTATGTAAGTAAATGACGAGATTGCCTTTTTTTGGGGGGAAATGAAACCATTTTTTTTTAAGTGTAGAAGAGTATTGCATACATTCAGAATACAACAGATTCCTGTAGAGTTGAGAAGCTTTTATCTGATATGAAGTAAATCATGTTTACGTACAAGGTCAATACCAACAAACAGTCTGAATCATTCCTTTAATGGGCGAAACCATGGACCTCTAAGAAACACTCTACCTTGATCATACAAAAGTAGTTTGAGCATAGTATGACTAGATGTGGATCTAGGATGTACATCTAAGGTGCCAATGCACCAATAGTACCGTTTCTTCTTAAATATCATGTATCAAGTGCTACCTGGTGCCCTTTAACCAATATATATACAGTAATCCCCCGCTTATCACGGGGGTTACGTTCCAAAAGCACTCCCCGTATAGTGAAAAACTGCGTTGTTGAGTTTTGGCTATTTTTTTTTGGGGCTATTTTTATAGTGTAAACCCTAAGTATGTCCCCCAAATCTGCTTCCAGAACACCTTAAATTTGTGTTAAACTCAGTTTAATGCATTACCCTAAAAAAGAAAATGTAAAGGTAAATAAATAATCAGAATCAGAAAATTTATTGTTTAAAAAACAGTTAGCATTAGCAGTTAGCATTAGCAGTGTTCGTCGAGCGAAAACAAAGACTCGTACACAAAAGAAATGTTGAAAAACTCTCTCTACCCACATGTTTAGACAGGGCACAGCTTACTAATACTAAATAAACTGAGATAACTGTTGAAAACTACGGGGTTAAAACACTAAAATACGAGGACAAGACACGGAGTAGTCATGCTACATGCTGCAGCCGGCTTCTACTTCTTTTTATGGGCGTTGACAACTTTCAGTTCTCCAAAAAAATCAGCGTTAGTCTGAATGCTGATCCGTGTAAAAACAAGGGGTTACTTTAATGGTTTGATTGGGTTAATATAACCAGTTTAGTCTTCATAAGAAATGTTAACATTTGAAAATGCTTGGATTCTAGAACAATTTGAGTCCAACAATGTTTTATTTCCCACTCTTGATAATGAAAATCCAAGAGGATCCTGGAAAGTCCTGGATGGATGCAACTATAAGTGTGACCTCTATTCTCAGCTAACACAAAGGTAGACATCTGCAATAAGAGAATCAAAGCAAATGGACAGGTTTCTTTGGCTAAGTAAAACCAAAATGTTACAGTGTCCTATTGTTGATTAATTCATGTTGAATTATTTGGCATAGGGCCTTATTGGAAGATTTACTTGACTGGACAACAGAAACAACATGCTGGTGAACGTCTTGTCCAGCCTTTCTAGTAAAGTGCATTCCAAGTCTTTCTTTTGGATCTGTTCACTATGAGGAACCATTTTCTTGGCTCCGTTTGTTTCCAGCATACATAAGCTTAGATTTCTGGGAATGTTTTCTTTCTCCAGTTTCACTTAGATTGCCTATTGTTGGAGACTGTTGGCAAATTTGCTACTGCTAATCAAGCATTAACCTACTTAGAGCCACAGGATTATATCAATTACAGTGTGTTGAGAAGCAGTCTATTTTGCAAGGTTTTCTCTGATTTTGAAGAATGAATGCATTTCTTTGCAGGCTATATTTATGTCCGACACTGTGCTTTAAAAATTACACTAATCTTGTATACTGAAGTTGTTCACATTTCAAGTTGTAGGCCTTCTGCTGCTGCTTTGTGATTTGCAATGCAGAAGTTGTGGAAAGCTATTAAAACTGCACAATCGGCAGTGCTACTCAGAGCAACTTCAAATTATGATGTTCAGGAATACATACACCCTCCTGAGAACTGAAGAAAAAAAGTATTTTACAATTTCTTCTTTTGTGTGATTTGCTGTCTGTTTGGGCCTAAAAACACCTTACAATTTAAATTTATTTGAATATATTTTTTATTTTAATTTCCCAGTATGACCACTGTAGAGGCCAACAGGACGATTTCCGTGTTCAAGTAGAACTGGATTTAAAAATTAAAAATATTAATCCAAGAACACATTCAATTTGATCAAATCAATAAACTTCTGTGTCACTCTTCTGTTGCTTGTTGCTTACAAGGACAACAAATCATGTATTTTAGGTCAACAGTGAATTATAAGAACATGCTCTGGATATATTGTGATAGTCCTAAAGCATGTTTTATTTTTGGTTAAAAAGAGGAACATCTTGCATTTGGTGCTCTTCATGTATGTCTTGCCTTTGCAGTCCTTGTTCCCAGCATGCAAACCCCTCATATGACCCATCACTGGAAAGCCCAGGATGTTTAACCATGTTAAATGAGTGTAGATTAAAATAATGCCACTACCCTCAATGCCTGTATGAAACTATCAAATGATTTAGCAAATAGGTGTCAACATGTATTTTCAGCAGAAACTAAATGTGAATGAATAGTGTAACCAAAATCAAATGAATTTATGAAACTGTATTAGCAGTTTGTGCAAAAATGGAGGTATGGTATTTTATGGACGATTAATTAAAAAGCAATTGGTGAAAAATATAAATGTAAATAGAATAACTCTTGAGCCCTGAACCCATAACCATGCCATAAATGTGTCATAGCAGATGATGTACATTAATTAAACAATGTTTTTACCAATGCTGGTAAATGTCATGGCAGATGATGCAGTGTTTGATGTGATGACTCCAAACATTATAGCATAATGTAATGGAAAAGCCTGTAATATTAAAGGAAATAATCTGTCATGACAGTTGATGAGCACCTATAAAATTCATCATGGCATGTTTATGTCAATGTTATGCTAAAAGGTCAGAGTGTTGCCAAAATGAGTATATAATGTACTTATACATTTGTGAAGTGGGTCACATTTCTACAGAATGGACCTCACTAAAAGTTTAACACTGGGAGTATTTTTGTGCTGGCTCTCACAAGGAACTCTCCAAATGAATACGTTTTAAAATAGGCAATGAGTGAAACGGCTCAGCTTCCATTGTTCACCTCAAGGAGACGTTCAATAAAGGAGCCGGCGGTTTGCCAATGACCCTTTCACTATTTTTCCATACAGGGCCCGAACAAGCATGCTGGTCTGGCCAAAGAAACAAATGATTTCTTGTTGCATTACTAGATACAGGTCATTTTCATGTGTCTATTGATTTCTTGACTTCATCAGAACTCAGAACAGAGTTTAAAAAAACAACATGCATTTATTTACTGTGAACCCTTCCTAGGCCCTAAACCTCTTTTTTCCCCACAAATCTAATTAAGGGCTTAGAATCAATCCAGCATGGTACTAAATACAAAAATTAAAATGAAAAACAAAGCAAGGCATTGCTGTTGGCAGTTAATTGCCAAGACTTCACTGGGCTCTGTTGTAAAACACCCTATCCCAATTTGCTGAAATTGTTAGATGGTTTAAAAAAGGCATCGCTGATTATATACGAGTGCCCAGCATTTATAGTCATTTATTACTTGGGCCGTCATTCTCTTTGCTCATTTCCCCTTTCCTGAGATGTGGTAAAACAACTGTGTTTATTTTGTAGCCCTCCTCAAAGCACTGTAATTTTTTTTGGCCTCTCAGCCAAATGACCTAGAAATGCAACTAGACTTTTATAAATGCTAGGTAACATGTGGCCACATCACACTATAGATTCTCTTCTCTTCTCTTCTCTTCTCTTCTCTTCTCTTCTCTTCTCTTCTCTTCTCTTTCCTTTCTAATCAGTTTATCTGCCTCATTGAATTGATAGTCATGTTTATATTTAGTTGATAACTTACTGGTCCAAGGTTACATCCATTGTTAAGTAAATGCAATTTTTCTCTATTTTCTCTCCTTCATGATGAAATGTTTTGTTTAAAACATTCATTTAAGCTCTTAACTCTGAAAACTGTCAGGAATCCACATTTTAATGGGGTCTAAAACAATAACAAACCACAAAGCTCATGTATGCTGATGAATTTTATTAATACAAAGATAACAAACAAATACTTGAGTATTTTAATTGCCCAGTCCGGCTCCAAATATTAGTCCATCCGCTTTTTAAAATGGTTTAGATAAAAGTTAATAATATAGCTTTGCATCTTAACTACTAACCTATGTTTACATTGCATTGCTCTCAAAAGATCTGGTCTGTGGACTGGGTGGCTGTCCTGGGCTTGTTAATTATACCTGTCTTGGAGAAGATAACTCTAAATTGTGCTGGTCAATGGGCTACTCTGCTAAGATTCATCATTTGTAGATTACTGATTGTGAAATGTATGTGGTATTATATATGTGGGACAGCACTGTATGCTTTCTATTGTGGCTTCAGACTCTGTGCCAAAAAAATTGGTACACTATTTTCTGAATATGAACTACTAGTCAATCCTTGTATAGGAAAAATGGAATACGGATATTGGAATACAAATATGGGAAAAATTAGCAATAATGGTGCTGCATCGCCCTACAGCTTACTCGTCCTTACAAAAATGACCCTGGAGCTTGGCCAAATGCAGTAGGAACATGGCCACCCAGTGCCAAACATGATCTCCTTCTACAGAAGCGCTACTTTAATTTGCTGCCCTGCCGATTATTGCATTAGAGGATGCAATGATGGCTAAGCCAAACAGGAAGCATCGTCTTGTACATACTGACAATGTGAAGGGCCTGAGTTAGCCACCTGCTCCACTCTTCAGCAGTGGTAAGAGCCTGTCTGACTTTCCTCTGCCATGTTTTGCGCACTAGTTCTATGAACACTGTGTGGACAAACGTATTGGGACACACCTGTTTTTAAGGATTTGGCTGAGGCCTTTTAGGTCAATCTTAATGCTTCAAGACATTTTGGACAATGCCATGTTTCAATGTGGACCCAGTTTGGGGAAGAAACTTTTCTATTCCAGCATGGCTGTGTCCCAGTGCACAACGCGAGCTCCATAAAGACATGGCTGTTAGAGTTCAGTGTGGAAGAACTTGACTGGCCACACAGAGCCCAGACTTCAACCCCATCCAGCACCTTTAGTATGAACTGAATTTGCGACCTCATACTCTACAGAACGAATGGGCTCAAATTCACACAGAAACTCCAAAATCCTGTTGACAGCCTTCCAAGAAGAGTGAAAGCTGTTATAACTGCAAAGGGCGACCAACTCCATGTTAAAGTCCCTGTCCCAGTCAAGCATCCCAATACTTTTGTAACTCCAGCTCTGCTTGCCTGGTTTATAGTCAGTTACTTAAAAGCTTGAGAACACCCACCCCCTTTTTTAAGGGCTGTTTTTTTTTTTTTACAGACATCAGAGTCAGACTCTGACGTAACTTTGTTTGTTTCAGTGGTCATTCCCCAGCATTATCTGTTTGGAAGGGCCATTGAGCTTTCCACCAGAGGGCAAAAAGCCAAAGCCAAGGAAAATAGCTTAGCTTGAGATACAGAGTCTGTGGCTCATGATTTAACTTACAGAGACATCACATCACTGGACTTGCAGTTTCACAGTAAATAGCAGTGCCCACTCTTTGTGTGGGTGTGCGTCTGTCTGCATTTGCTATTCTGTTCATTTTATATCTGTGTCTAGGCTTTATTTGAGCTCAATGTCCCTGTACACGCCACTAATACAATGCACAGTGATGGAGAAAAGCTGAACAGGCGTAGTAAAAGCTTTTATGCAGTCTATGGCACTATTTCTCAGAACAGACTGAAAAAACAAACAGCTTGAGAAGTCTGTACTATTGATTTCTTGCCCAAGTCTTTGTAGTGCGCAGTCTTTTCTACAAGCCCCGAGCAAAGCAGGAAGCTATTATGGAGTCTGGACGAGGCTAGGACACATTGCTGAGAACTAAAATAAATACAACAAAAACATCATCTTGTGTCGGGTCACTCCAGTCGCAAAACAGACATCGCTAATCAATAGAATATATGCATGAGGCGCTGCTGAAAGTACAGCGAACTCCTTTAAAAGTGGAGGAGTAGAGCAGCGCACGCTTCAAAAAAGCGGTGTCCCCCACATCTCAAGGTTGAGAGAAGATGAGAATGCTTTATAGCTGGAGCTCGGAGGGCATTACCTAGCCTCCACTGGCTCACGAGCTTTGTGTCTGGCTCTTTCAGTCATCACCTCACTTCTGCGGCACCTTTCATGTGGTCCCTGAGCCCGCCGTGAGCCGGGCCTGACAGCTTTCTTAAGTTTGTTTGCTCGCCTCACGTCGAAATTTGGTGAGTAGCTCAAGCCAGAGCGTGCAGCCACTGCTGTTGTTGCCCTGGGGGTGTGTGATGATTCACTCCTACAGCTCTCTGCTGCATCCAGACTTCCGAGACCTCTGTAACGAATACAAATATCCACCTCTGTCCATGACATGAAACACATGACAGCAAACAATGTCTGCATTGCCGTTATACTGCGATGCAATGAGAATGCTGCATATCTTCTGTCAGGGTTAGATCATTAGTATATCTCCAAATATATACTAATTATCTTTTTTTTTTGCCTTGCAATCCATGCCTGTGTGCCAGTTTAGTCTGGCATGGTGCCTGTTTTGTGTGAATGAATGGCTTCAGTGTTGTCACAGCCTTCGTTTGGAAGTGTGCAGAGTGAATGTTGTTTTAGTATACTTGAATAACAACATTTTTTCCTGCATGCACAAATTCATTAGCAAACAAGCAAAATAAAGGATTGGCATTCAGAGCTGCCTTCAAGAGCTGTTTGAGTGTTTTTTTAACCTTTGATCTCTTTAAAATGTTACATTCTTGGCAGTTTTTCTAAGTGCTGTTTTGTTGCTGCCTTATAATTAAAAATGTGCCACAAGTTGTGCTCCTTTTAGTAAAGGCAGCACCTGTAATCAGTAATGAGTTGAATACTAAATGTGGCCGTTTGCCTGCTTTATAACAGCCCAGTGTTGCCCTACACTCTGGCACTTCACAGCATCAATGTCTGGTACTCACAAAATTTCATATCAATGTATGATCTCATTAAACGTATGAATTACATTCCTGATGTCATACTTTGCATTAGAAACTAGAGCTAAGGATAGAGGATTTGTTTGTTTTTCATTTCCTCATTTTCTCGTTGTGCATCACTCAACTCCTCTTCTGATAGATTACCAGGTAGGCTGTTTTGGAAGCAGACGAGTTCTCAGACAATAACGCGATTATTTGCCACTGCTCAAGGCCTCTTATATCACTCCAACTATAGGCTCATTGTAAAAAGGTTTCGCTGCTTTTTGTGCACAAGTGTGTCAGCAAATGATAGTGGGGGAGGGAGGAGATTTGCATTTTGAAACACGGCTCTTGGCAGGCCACTCAGATCCTGAAACAGCAGACACACGTAAGGAAACCAAATTAGGCTCGAAACGTAGTGGAGGGCTTTTTTTGCGGAAGAGAAACGATTGCATTTCCACAATTTTTTTCTTCTCTAAGTAGACATTCTCGACCCTCGTGCCATCAGAGAGAGAGAGGAAAAGAGCGAATGAGAGAAAGATATAGAAAATAGGTCTGGGCCTTCTCCTCAAGGTCGGTCAAATAAAATGACTTGCCGCTAGAGACTTGCTCTGAATATCATTAGATCAGATCAGAAGATCACGAAAATTGTTCTCAACATAAAGGTATTTATTTGTTTCTTTTTTGTTGAAAAGAAATGCAAAGATTCACCACACTATGCATGCCAGAAAGTGATGATGCAAGGAGAGAGTTCTTTAGAACAAAGCCATGCCCTGGTGAGTGAGTTTTCTCCTTTGAATTGCATAAAAATGTACTAGAACTGCATACTGATGTTCTCGAGTTTCACTGGTACCTGAAACAAAGTCCCTGGGTGCGATTGTTGCATCATAATATGGAACTCACGTATTTGTGATCGTACTCCTCAAAGGGTTAAGACGTCTACCTATGCTTAAATATTCCTTACAAACATTGTGGTCTTCTTTACTGATTTACCATTGCTTAATAATATTTGTAATGTAATGATGATTAATTAACCTGAAAGACATTCGCCCAAAGTGAGACCTCTCTGAGGTGGAAGACTAGACGTTCAAGCATTTTTTAATTTAATAAATTAGAATTGGCTATCCCAGTTGGACAAGTTCCCTGATTCCACTCATCAGGTTTATGTTGCATCTGTTGGCTTCTCTTTCATTTGTGAAGTTTACCTTGCTTACCACCCTGAAAGTGCACTCAGGTAACAAAGTTTTCAATGCAATTGGCAAACTTGGGCTGGTTCCATGTAAACCAAGTTTTTTACTTGCTGTATATTTCAAATGCCACATGTAAGGTGAACCTACTGCTGACACATGCCTTCAAGTGTGCACACATATCATCCCATAGAAAAAGAATGGGAAGCTTTAGGGCAGCCACACAAGTCTGAGGTCACTATGGACAATGCCAAGTGTCAGCAAGAGGTGTATTAAGCCCCTGCAGCACTGGGCTGTGGAACTGTGGAACGCCATTCTTTGTGATGCAGCACCATTTGATACCTTTGGGATAGGTTGGATGAGCTGTACTAGAGTTTACTATCCAGAAGTAATAATCCAACCTGTCCTTTCTCATGTGACTGAATACAGTAAAATCCTCACAACTATGCTCCAAAATCTAGTGTAAAACTTTCCTAGCCGTTTAAAACTGCACGTATCATATTTGATACACAGGTTTCTAAGACATACATTGAATCAGTGAGAGCAATAATTTCATTGAAAACATGTTTTTTTTCATATCTATTTTTATACATGTATTCTGCTATCTTGTGTACTTTCACTGAACTGCAGGCAGTAGAGGGGTGATTTTCTAGCTTTTCAAAATGGCGGCTGTGATTGGATCACGCTAGACTCTTTTGACAGGAAAATAAATGAATTGAAGCAATGCATAATTACTTAATCATTTAATAATTAAATTACAATTAAAACATGTTAGAATTTGTGTATCAAATTTGATACTCCAGTTATTAATGGTGCTTTATGTCTAAACAGTTATGTCACATATGACGACCACAATGCAAACACACACACTATCGGGATGATTCAATTAATATAATTAATGACTGACATGCCAGATTAAAATATATATTGTGTTAAAAATGCACATATTAAATTTGAAACTGCAGGTATATAAAGTTATTTATCCCTGAACTGAATAAACGCTGATTCTGATTCTGAATAAACGCGATTCTGAACAGTTGTCACATTTTTGTAATGTAATCTACAATATACCTACCACAATGTCATCTTACAATACATTTAGGTTATTATGACAGTAATAATTCCTATAAAATCGTAATCAATATGCTGGATTCATCAATTTGTTATGTGTATTTTTAGATGTCAAAAAGATTAGAGGAAGAAGAGAGAAAAAGTATCTTGAAAACTAGAAAACAAAAAATAATGCTTTCAAAGAACGTGCGGATACATTTTGCATATCTTCACACAAATACAAAAATCATAATTGTAAAATAATAAGGAAGAAACATTGCACAGAGAACATGGTATAGTAACATAAGATGACATAAAAGCTTAGTAAGTAAATAAACTTTAATAATGAAATTCAAAGTGCAATTTCATGCAGAAGCAGTTCCATCACCACCCTGTAAAAGGTCAAGCTGCAGTGTGCCCCTGGATGTCAGAAGGGATGCCATGGATAATTTTCCAACATGGGAAACCCGACAAAGATGCAAGCACTGCACCAGCAATCACTTCTCACATGTGTACTGCGAGAATTGTAAGTGCATCTTTGCCTGAACAAGGACAGAAACTGCTTCTGTGACTACCACAAAGTGAAATAAAACGACTGGAAAAAAGATCTATGTAAAAAAAAACAAAGAGAAAAACTGCCTAAAATTTTTTTTAAATCTAAAATCTACACTGTTGTAAACAAAAAGTTCCCAAAAAGCCTGATGTATCAAATGTGATACAAAAATATAAACAAAATGAGTTAGCAAAAAAAAAATTTTTTTAAATTTAGTTTAAAGGCTTAATAAACATGTAATTTAAAATATATATAATTTTCTATCAATTTTTTTATGTGTCAGGCTTTATAGGGCTAGAAAGTGTTTCCTACCAAATTACTTTCTTTTGGACCAGCTCAATTGCCAACAAACAATTAAACACTAAAAACTGACAATTTTCCAGCTTTATGAACTGATGAGGGCCAACTGAGCACACCATCAGATTGCATGACGGGAAAGCCACCAAACAAGCCTTTGTATTAAGTGCTCATTGGGTGCACAAATCTTTTTTATGAGATAATAAGAGAACATCGAGTAGGTAAATCACATCTCTCTACCGCTTAAGATGCTGCTGTCTGTGTTAAAGACGCTGTGACATCTCATCAGCATTTTTGCAGAAGCTTCTCTTTTTCGGCGGCAGGTTAAGAACATTACTGATTTGATCAAGCAGTGCTTGCTATGACTACTGCACAATGTGTCTCCTCCACTGTCCTTCACCTGATATACATTTACATTTTACATTTACAGCATTTAGCAGACGCTTTTATCCTAAGTGACTTCCATTCCCTACCTACAGGGGGCAGTCTCCCTGCAGCAACTTGGGGTGAAGGTTCTTGCTCAGGAACCCAGTGATGGTATTCAAACCCATGACCTCTTGGCAAGTGTCATACTCACTCGTCAGGCAATCGTTAAGTCCATCAGAAATCAACGGGATGCGTGTGAGCATCAAACTGTGTTGCATTGTGGTTCTGGATTAAAGATTTAAACAAAAAAGAAACAATCAATGATTTGCATTTCAGTATATGTTTTGACTTCTTTCCCCACCCTAGCAATCTGTGCAGTGTGGTGAGTGTGTCAGTAATAACTTAAATCCACAACCATCTGTTCTTTTGCTGAACTCCTATCTGATGAAGTTTGTCTTGCTGGGAGGCAGTCATATTCAGATTTGCTGTGTGAGATGTTAAATGCTTTGTTTGACAATGACTCGCATCTAATATAGTGTTGACAGTTTAAATACATTTGGTAATAATCCAGTAGGAGTCTGTCTCCAGAATTCTCACCGGTATTCAAATCATCCTCAGCACCATGAGCGTCGGAACCATTATAGCAGGGGGGGACAGTTCCCCCCACTCTTCAAAATCATTTGTTTCTTTCCCGTTCCCCCCCACTTTTTGTGTCCCAGGTAACGTCCGAGACCAAGGTGGTCTCGTAGTGTGTTTGTGGAGCAATCCTTCAAAACATGAACTACCGCAGTCGCTCATTTGGCATCCACGTCACGACCTGTGGCAAACCACAAGCTATTACGAAGCCCTCGCTAAGCTAACAAATCAGCAAAGGGTAGACTTCATCTAACTGAGTGGAAGAATTTGGTGCAAAATATTGCTAGGGAGAGAGAGAGCGAGAGAGAGATAGAAAACATGCATGAGCGAGACATGAAGGACTGTCAGGTGATCATATTAGTTTATTAGATCACGTACTGAAGAATCTCCACCGGGCATGCAAGAAAACAAAGGGCTATTTGATTTGAAAAAACAAATCCATGATTTGCTTTAGGGGTCTTATAGTGACGTGAATAGACCCTAAATGTGCTTAAATATCGAAACCTTATGTTTTTGTCAATAAGGGGACCAGAGGAGGAGCAGTGGAGTCAGAGACCAGCCAAGCGGTGTCTCAGATTGCAGCTACAAGATTATAAGACAGTAATGGGAGCGTGACACCATCTTACTGCATTAATGGCTGTTAATACCTTTCAATTGTGTTAGCACAGTGAACAACAAATGAGAGGGGTTGCAGACAGAAAAAGCATTTACAATCATTCAGTAGAGGACTTTGATACTGCCTGGGATTGATCAATAATTCCCAATTGAGATCTGAGCTGAATGGCTGTGTTTGTCTAGAGTGCAGCAAAGTGGTGGAAGGTGAGAGGGAAGTGTGCATGGCAGGCTTCGGGAAATCACATTCAATCTCAGAATGTGGAGCCCAAACTCAACAAGAGAACTTCATCAACACTCCTTAACTGAGTTCAACATGTTCTCCAAAAGACAAGAGTCTGACAGCGTTCCAGCTTGAAAAGGGTTTCCTAGGCAAGTTGGCATAAACTGGCAAATGTTTCAAACGCAGTTATCATTACGAGGTGTCACACATCTGACCTTAAAACAGTGTTTCCACTGGAAATGGAACTTTAATAAAGTGGCGAGGCGAATGTGAGCTAGGAATAGGATGAGCGAAGCAGTCACAAGCTGCTTTTTCTGGAGTTGAGTCCCTGATCACTGACACCTAAAGCATTATTGAAACGGATCCCCCGGGAAGCAGTGTGAGGTTGGAGATAGATTCACTCAAGAAGCTTCCCAATGTTAATACTGATTCTCTTACATGAAGAGACATGATAGAAGGACTGTGCCCAAGAGATCTGCGCTGAACAAGTTTAGGATTGTCTGAAAAAACCCCTGTTGGGCATCAGGTGATTTACTTCTCCTTGTGTAAGTAGTGGTGGGAAAACGTTTCTGTCCTCAGTGCTGGTTTCTGAGAGACTCTTTAAAAATAAGGTCCCAAAAAGAATGCTTGGAACAAATGTGTTGAACATTAGCTATGACAGCCAGCAAAAAAATTATTTCCATGCTTAAACATATCTGATTCAATTCCTCAGTTCATTTCCCAGGTTTGTTTTTTGTGTTTGAGAAGAGAACTCTTCTGTGCTGGACTCTCTAGGTTCAAAGTTGCAGATCCCTGTCATAGAAGAACTATTTTTCTAAACATTCAGCACATGGTTTTGTAAATGAGATGCGAGTGCCAACAACCTGTATGTAATGCAATGAAAAGAACAGACTGTGATTCATTTCTGGCCTGTGAAGAAAACCTTAGTTGATGGGCTGTTGGGCGTTTTCTGATATGGTCATTTTGATAGCGCTGCAGTAATGTCGACAGTTTTGATGTGATCTCCTATTCTACGGTACTCCCCTCAGTGCAGTCCAGGTCTTCTTGTCACTAATGGAGCTGCAGCACTCGTGCTTCAAGAGGAGCCGTCAAGCTCACAAATGGCACACATAAATCATGCATCCCACGCCACAAAGCACCTGTTAAAAATGCATGCTTTGGAAGACAGTTGTCTTTGGCCATATGAAGAGGGAATAGAGGGTTGCGTGGGTTAAAAAAGAAAATAGAGGGGTTGGTATCTTCTGAACATCATTGCTATGGGTGATGAATTAATGTCTTGTCATTCTGAGCCAGTGGCTTAGAAGGCTGCTGGGGAGCATAAATAGCACTGATGTTGTCATTCATTTATTCCCGCTCTGACAGTAATTGACGCTGCACCTCGCCGGCAATGTGTTATTGTGCCTCACGCTTGAACAGAGCAGGACTAAGTGAGTCATTTCGACTTTTGCTTCATGCAACCGGTGCGGCAGCTGGCCCCTCGCTGACCATTACAAGCCTTGCGCAACAATCACAAATGGGACTGGAGCAGAACACGGCAACTATGAAGTCGGATCCCTGGGCCCAAGACACCATCGATTCTGTGTTTACTGATGGTACAGCAGTCAGACAGCAATCAAACGATAATGTTGAGGCTGTGACGAGGGGCATCCATTCTGTTAGAGGCAGCCTTAGTATATCAAATTTCCCAACAATGAACGTTCTTCTACAGTGCGGTGAGGCCGACCCCAGTAATCGTTAACCAAGCAGGTCGTCTTACTGTCTCATGGAAGAACTTCTGCCCTGCTCTGAGGTCCACACACTGGGCTGTTAGTCCTAAAATAGACTGTAAGGGAACGTTTGGTGGTGGTGGCCTAGTGGTAGGATACTTGCCTCCGGACCAAAAGCTCACAGGTTCGAATCCTACCTCCAGCACACCACCACTGGGTCCCTGAGCAAGACCCTTAACCCCAAGTTGCTCCAGGGAGACTGTCCCCTGTAGTTAGAGAATGGAAGTCGCTTTGTATAAAAGCGTCTGATAAATGCCGTAAATGTAAATGTAAATGTTTAAAACAACACTAGGAAGACCTTGTACGTCCTACGCTGGGAAACGTTTACAGTGAGGCATATGAATTCAGATGGAACATGACTGTAACATATTCCACTGCAGTTCTGTTCTGTAAGCTTCACTGATTCCATACACTCTTTACTCCAGGCTTCTTTACTCTTCTTATTTTTAGATGGTACTTTCTCATGGTAAAAATGTACACATTTTATATATTTTTTTACCTTGAATTTCAAAAATGTATCTGTATCTGCTTTTTTCTGACAGTGTAGAATCTAAAACTGGATGTGATGATAATGCACTTTGGTTTCTAATGTAAAGGCTTTGTACTTTGTGTCAAACCTTTGTATTGTTGACAATGATTTACTACGTATGTATTGTAAAAGGAATTGCACTGGGGTCATGCATTGATGTTTAATTTGTGTTTACAATCAAGTCTTCGTCAAGCAACTTGTTACTATATCACATTATGAATGTTATTATATATTCTATTGCTCTATTAACTGAGGTTAGTTTATTTTCTTTGATTGCTATGGGCACCAGGATGATTAGGTGCTGTGGTAGCAGCAGATAAAGGGGATTCAAATGAACATAAAGAACATAAGGGCAAAATCTGCGCTTTGGGATGTGAAGGCTTGACTAATTAACAGTCCGAGTTCCCGGTGGCCCCCAGTTAAGTAAACTGTCACAATAAATAGGGTACAGGTGCAAAAATAGACAGTCACATGTTTATTTAGAACGCCATGAACAATGTAAATGTACCCTTAAAGGTGCAATAATGGTCTGTGTAAAAATGATCTTTTTTAGTAGGAGTGGCACAGTACCACATTTTTATTTCTGATACCGATACTGAGATTGCAACATCTAAACATCTGCTGATACTGATACAAGTCTGATACTGTCCTTTTCTAAGTTGTTTATAATCAATTTGTCTGAATGGACTTTGAATCCAAAATGATGCAGGAGCCTTAATTCCATCACTAGTGTACTAATTTCCACATAGTGCAAGTCATTTGAGACAATGCCTTTATGCTTGACTGGGTTATTGCTGTCCTCACCCGTGCATTTCTTTTTGTTGCTCAAAATTTAGTTTACATGATGATTCAGGCCTTTTCTCATTCAGTAATTCTGGACAATTTCAGACACTTTTTAATCAGAATGTGTCCGTGCAACTTGAAGAGAACATGGAAAAAACTGAATACGCAAAGCAATAAGACACAGTTATGTTCCCTAACTTAAGGAACTGAAATGACTTTAGGTGTACCACTCCAGTGGAAGTTTTTTTTTCTGAGGATGTATGGAAGTTGTATCGTTTTATGCCTGTGAATAAACGAGCTGAGCTAATTCAAGTGCCGCTGTCTGCTGCTCTTCGTTGTACTGTACATGGGTGCAGATGAAGAATGAACAAGAAAGATGGAAGCAAGAAATCTTGATCCCTCTAAGATTTTTTCCTCTTTTTGCTTGCACATAATTGGATCTGTGGTTGGCTGGAGAGAAAACAAAGAGAAAATTGGCAGATATACATATTGCTGCAGTGCGCCATGTCTCCATGGAACAATCGGCATTCATTTGTTCTTTTCAGATGAAAAGACCTGAATTTTCAAAATTAAAATGTTTCCCTACAATAATGTTTTTTCATTCACTGTGACAGATCAAAGGAAACGGGAGGCCTTTTAAATTAACTACTTAAAAAGTTTCAGAAAGGATTTCAAATAGTTGTCTCTTGTCTTTTACAGCATCTTGCATTACACTTGTGGAAAAAAAGAAAAATACCTGCCTCAAAGAGTCCTTTGAGCAATGCCAAGGAGAACAATTTTAGTTCTGTAAAGCAGTGTTTCCTGACTGTGCTCCTGGAGGCACGCTGTCCTGCACAATTTAGTGCTTTCCCTGCTTTAACACACCCACAACAGCTCAGCAAGGAACTGCTAACAAGCTGATTAGCTGGATCATTTGTGTTGGGAGCAGTGAAAACACTCAAATCTACAGGAGAAGCATTTTTGGGTCAATTTTGTGAGTGTGAAGAACCTTTTAAGAGGAGACTCTACAGGTTAATAGGGTCATTTTAGAAAAATAAAACAACAGACATGACAATGGAAAGCCAGAAAATCACTGATATTCTCACAAATAGTTTATGAATAGGACGTATCACAAAAAGGTGACATTTAGATATGCAAATGACATGTTATCTACTTAAATATGCATACATATGCAAAACTCCTTTGGATGATGTTTGAATGAAAATCATTCTGTGGTGAAGACAGATTCCACAGAGTGGATTTTAAAGAACAATGTAGTGGAGTCTCATAGTTTTATTGCTCAAGTTTAAAAATAGCACTGTTATGTTTTTAGAACAAATTCACTCCTAAATTTAGCTCTGAGCGAATCCTTTTGCAAAATCCTTCAGAATATGGGAAGGAATTATCTTGTAAAATTTCATAAAGACAGGTGTTCGAGGAGCTCAGATTTTGGGAGAAAAGCAGATTTAGATTTAAAAAAATACTGTTTTAGAGCTGCACTATTCAGTGAGATTAAAGAGAACATGCACCATTTGTGTGAATGTGGTCATCAGTACAGAGGAAATGGAGATGTTGTGTGGGCAGAGCTCAGCCTTCATTAAAGGTATGGAAATTAATGTAAAACACAATTTAATGTGGTAAACTGACTAACACACACTGAAATAAACACATCTGTCACACATCTATCTGTCTATCTGTCTCTCTTTCTCTCATTTTTGTGCTATTGCTAGGGCTTATATGTGCAGGAGCCTCGCAAGACCATGATCATTCCAAGCCTCAACCTCACCTGTTTTGGCTCCCATAATACCAAATAGGATTTGTAGAACTCCTACTGCATTCGCATTTACCATTTGAGAGGGTTGGTTATAGCACCCTCCTACTTTTGAACATCCATCTTGTGCTTGGCACATCTGTACCTGGCAGACTCTGCTTTCAGTCGATGGATCTTAGAGTCAGTAGATCAGGAGAGTGCATGCCTGGGTCTCCAATAAGGCTTCAAATGTTGGCTCACCCATTGGCTCGCCTCCACCCTTGGTTATACATAGCAGCAATGTTTACCTTCTACAGTGTAAAAGTGTGAGCATGCACCATCAATTACCCTCACATCCGTTTCTTCTGCCCTGTCATCCCAGGCTCCAAATTCTTGTATGATGGGGGAGCTGGGGAGGCTGGGCTGGGAAGAGTTATCACATCACTGCTGTGCTTGTTTCCTTTCTAAGAGCTTAGCCGGGATAACACTGCATGAAAAAGCAGGCCAGATACGTCCTGCACTCAGACATCTAAATCCTAATCCTTTTAACTGAGATTGTGCAGTATGCATTATTTAGTGTAGAAGGGTCATTTAATAAGGGTGGGTTTCTCTTCAGGTTCTAATGGCTGACATTATAATCTCTCACAGTCCCACAAAGCACATGCGGTGAACGATGCTGGGATAAAAGGAGGACAAAAAGAGGATAATTCAGAAG
Organism: Brachypetersius gabonensis; assembly: GCA_037577145.1. NCBI lineage: Eukaryota > Metazoa > Chordata > Actinopteri > Characiformes > Alestidae > Brachypetersius > Brachypetersius gabonensis. The sequence goes on along the minus strand of JBBJLR010000040.1, from coordinate 16,887,489 downwards.
ATGAGAATGGATTATTGTTTCAGTTAAAAGGAAAAGAAATAAATGAGAAAGTTGGAGAGTAAAAAAAACTATTAAGGCATGAACAACTGCAGAGGTTTTAATCATGCCTGACAAACAGTTAGGCTTCTAATGTCCAAATGACTGAGCAGAGCATCCTTGTCATGATTTCTCTTCCATGTTCTTTGTTTTTGTGATCTTTCAAAAAGAATTAAGTCAAAAAGAATGAAGATTAATGAGAAAGCAAAAGGCGTCAGTAATTCACCATAAACATAGAAAACTTGCCACTGTAAAGTGGAACATCATTACCAGTAATGAAATTATTGGAGTAGAAGAAAAGTAGTAAAACAGTAATAGTATTCCTGTAGTAAAATAATAAGGTGAATAGTAGACAATGTTTAGCTTTTGAAAGTATTTATAAAATGTCTGTAGCGTGAGACTGTAGCATGTACATGCACATGCATACTGTAAATATGTATGTTTAAAGTGAGTATAGTTTCACAGTGACTAGTTTTAAAATGAATGTAGAAACAACAGTGTTTAAAAAGGGTTGTGCAAAATGTTTAGCATTCAGCAGTTCAGTAGTCTGATGGGTTTTGGGTAGAAACTGTCCCTGAACCTGCTGGTTTGGGTCTGGATGCTCCTGTACTGCCTGTCTAATGGTAGGAGTGTAAGGGATCTGTGGCTGGTGTGGCTGAGATCAGAGAGAATCCATTGCGTCCTCCTTCTAAAGAATTGTCTGTAGACGTCCTGGGTGGCTGGCAGTTCTGTCCTGACCATGCACTGCGCTGATCTGATCACCCTCAGTAGAGGTTTGTAGTCCAGAGCAGTATAGCTGCCATACCAGGTTGTGAAACAGCCAGACAGAATGCTCTCAATGGTAAAAGTTAGCATTCTGGAGTTCGAAAGAAGACAGTTGTCCTGATCATTTTTTTGATCACGCCTAATTGGTGTGACCAGATTAGATCTTTACTGAAGCTGACTCCCAAGAATCTGATCCTGCTGACTCGCTCACCTCTGTTCCCTCTACGCAGATGGGGCATGCCTTGCTCCCTGAAGACTCCTATAATCCACAGTGAGCTCCTTGGTCTTGCTTATGCAGAGCAGCAGGTTGTTGTCCCAACACCATGATGTCAGAGCTCTCGACTCCACTCTGTTGGCAGACTCATCTCTGTCTGCACTGATGACATTGCCAGTTCATGCCACTGCCTGTCAGGAAGCCCAGGATCCAGTTGCACAGGGAGGCACTGATGCACAGATCATACAGCTTCATGACAGGTCTGGATGGATTTATAGTGTTAAAAGCGGAGCTGCAGTAAATGAACAGCCTTCACATGTCCCTGTTTTTCTGGTCGATGTGAGAAAGAGCAGTGTGCAGTGTAAGTGCTATTGCATGTTTTATAGGTGAACTGTAGTGGGTCAAGTGTCACAGGTAGTGAGGATATGATATGAGCTTTAACTATATGTTCAAAGGACTTCATGGCAATAAGTATAAGTGCTACCTGCCAATATTTACTAAGACAGCTGACATTTGGTTTCTTCAGGATAGAGATGATGGGGGTCTCCTTGAAGCACATAAGGACTACAGACAGGAGCTGCAGGGCAAGGTTAAAGATGTCTGTGAAGACAGCTGCCAGTTCAGGAGCTTTCTGTATCACACTCATCTGCCTGAGATATTTGAAAAGGCAATTTTTCCTCCTGTTTTCGTATAGGCTGTAAATGTATTCTAATCTTGTGGCTGCTACTTTTAATTTCTGCACAATTGTTGATTGCTGTCTACTTCAGTCTTTGTATTGGTTTCCATTTTTGCACGACTGTTTATATACAGGATACCATAATACTGTATTCACTCACACTGTTGTGTTGTTTCAACTTCTGTTGACTGCTCTGTATTTTGTCTTGCTCTGTATTTTGTAAAGCAGTCTTGTAAAGCAGTGTGCTGTTGCTTTTGTTTTGTTTTGCACTCTCTCTCTAGCCCTGTCCTGCTCACACCTGTGTAGTCTTGTGATGATCTGTTTTCTGATCTTTTTGTTCCACCATTGTCCTGGAGGATTGGTGCTTATTTTCTCTGTGAGAATATGGTTAAAATGACACCTAACACCTAAAACTGAATTTAATTCATTTTTCCATTCAAAACCAAAAAGCAGGGTTTTTTTTTTTCAATATTGGTTTCAAAAACTAAAATAAAAAAACGAATAACGAGCCGTTTTCCAATTTTCCATTTTGCTCTCAAATCCAAAATGCAAAAAACAAGCGCTCATATTCCGTTTTGTTTTTTTGCTGGCTGCAAGTAGCGTAACGCGGAAGTGACTGTTAGGCATGGTTAATCACATTTACACCATGGCGGACAAACGGAGGGCTTTGTGACGTCCTGGGGGGCTTATGGGTATGCCTGACCTGAGAATGGGTTCCAGCTGTAGGTGTACTCAGGGTTAAGTGTTTGTATTATGCCATTGGTTGGATTGGTTTTGTGTTTAGTATTTAAGTTCAGTTTATGTGGACCTCAGTGCCGGACCACTGTTGCCTTTACTGTCACCTTTTCTGTTGTACGAGTTATTGCCAAAGCTTTGTGTTTTGTAAGTCAGTTTGGCCCTCGAGCCATTTTGGATTCTGCTTGTAAATAAACTCACCTGGAAGCCTACGTGCAGTCGTGTGCTCCTTGGGGATTCATAGGGAGACGTGGCAGGCTTGAAGTACTGAGCTTTGAAAATCTAAATTATACCTTTAAAATTAAATGGCCCATCAGTCTTTTGAAATCAAAGGAGCCACATGTTGAAAAATTACCTGTAAAATGACCTAAATTCTACAGACAAACACTGCTTGTTGGAAAATGTTCTATAAACATAACTTTCACTACATAAATCACTATATATTTGGAACGACAGGAACATTATGTATAAAAATAAGTCACTGTTCCTTAAGTAACCCACTTCTGGTTAATACTACTTGCATCCAGTGAAAAACCAAAATGGAATATGAGTGCTCTTTTTCCGTTTCTTCCATTTAGGATTTGACCGCAAAATGGGAAATCAGCTCGTTTTTTATTTTTTTAATTTGGTTTTCGAAACCAATATTGTAAAAATCCCTTGTTTGTTGGCTTTTGGTTTTTGGTTTTGAATGGAAAAATGTATCATACACCGATTCACATGCTTGATTTAAGTAACAAATCCAAAATTGAACTAATTTTAGAAACTGCAGAAGAATCATTTAAAAGCTCATTATATGCACGGTTGGCTTTAAACTTTGTGTGGTGAAATCACATCCCAGTATTTCCCACTTTCAGTGTAAATTATGAATTAAAAGAGTCATTTTTAAAACATTTTTTGTCACATGTATAATGAGAGGCGCATTGGTTATCAAAATTCGATTGATCTTTTTATTTTCTAATAATCACAGTTGCAGTGGGTGCTGAAAATTGAAGAAAATTAAAAAGCGAGCCGAACTGCTTCAGCGCTGTTTGAATTGGCTGTTGTTAATTAGCATGGCGTGTGAATAAGAGAGATTTTTTCCTTTCTTGCTGCTTTCTTGCTCTTGCATTGTAGTCCAGTGACTTCATGGTGATTGCAATTTGCCATGATTGTTCATCCGTTGCTCGTTTCATCCATTGCACAGGACGTGATTTGATAAACTGTGAGCCATGTATTTAGTGGGTATTTTTCAGATATATTCATAATTTACTTTTCATGATGACAAACTGCTTTTATTCTGCACAAATTGTTTTTAATTGCAACATCAGGAACGGGTTCCTGCATGACTGTTTTAGAATGAGAGGCATTATGGGAATATTCACTGTGCCTCAGTGCACCATTCTTCATCCTTAATGTATTCCATGTATGAAGTAATGGGTGGAATTGGTGTAGCGGCAGTAAATAATTTAGGTGGGCTTAATAAATTGTCAGCACTGGGCCTTGTAAGCATGATAAACATTTAACATATGTGCAAATATTTAATGACACTGTTATTGCCTGAAAGTGCTGTGTAAGGTTTGTTCCCCACATGAAAACGCAGTTTCGAAGACCGGCCACCTAACCGCCATTTAAAGACCAAAAATATAAAATGAGTACATTTTATTTAAAGAGAACCTCTTGATGTTTTCGATGTTTCCTTTTGCTTTTTTATTTGTGATCACTTGCATGTCTCGTTTCCTTTGTTTTGGCAGGCCCTCATTAATGTATCATATTTCACATTCGTATTTCTTTTTATTTCTCACTCTCATATGATAAAAGGTAATAAGAAATCGATCTCTGAAATTCTAGGGAGAATACGTTCTATTGTGGATGACAGTACAAAGATAAATAAATACAAATGTGAAAAAGCTGTCCACAGAAGTACCAACGATGTGAAGACGTTCACTGTTCGTTCTCTCTGTAACTGGACAGCTCAGAATACAGTGTACAGTAAATCATATTTGATGGGGTCTGTGTAGTATCTGCCTCAGTTTGACCTGCGGCGTTATTGAATATGTACACTGTGTATTCTATTCCTCTGACTGCTTCAGATAAGCTTGTATTATTTTGCAATGTTTACATTGTAAACAATGAACAGTCTGCTTTAAGATTATATGGTAAGATCTATACTGCACTGCTTTAATTGAATAAACTCAACTTAAAAACATTAGAGTTCACTCTATGTCCTTAAACACAATTTATTTAGTTTTTACTCCATTTCCTCCCTCAACTCAACTCTAAGAATTCCAGCAGGCATTCTCTTCTCTTTGGCTCTCACTTACGGATGGCTGTGACATCGCTAAAGTTCAAACTTGGTATTGTTTAGACAATTGTACCACAGAGGAGCCTCTGATTTCAGTACCCATAAATATTTGACAATGAAAAATAACTTTAAAACATAGCCTTACAGTTTTTGAAGAAAGAATTGAAAATTATATTGGACTAAAAAAATCTGTTTAGACCAACAAATTTGGCCTCATACTAATGTTTAGTAATAGTGTTTTGAAATGTTTTGTAATTTAAATGTAAATGTAGTCTTAAAATTAATTGTTTTACGACAATGCAGTTAATTTAACTTCAAATATTAAGTTAGTTAAATTAGATTAGTTAAATTAAATCCAGAATTCATTACATATTATTAAAGTTGATTTGAAAGTGCACTTAGTTTTCCTTACTTTTTATTATAAAATTTAATTAAGTACAACCCAAAGGCAAATGGCCAGGTCAGATTTTAACAAAACGTATCCATGGAGGAGATATAAACATAAAAACATAATTCTGAATGTACTTCTACTTTTGATTGGTTAAGCATGTGTAGATGTAAAAACATTCATTCAAAGCAGGGCAACATGCAGAAAAAAAAAACATTAGAAAGTGAAGGCTGCAATGGCAGTGGCTGGAACAAAAGCCTTTTGATTTTACCTCTTAAAAATGTAACAATTTTTGGTCTTGTCACATGCTGTAAGCCAGTGACAGACAGACAGATGAGTGATGAGTATTGCAGGAGAAATGCAGTTTTTCATTTCAGTTTCAAAATTCTCCAACATTAATGTTGGACAGGGACCAGTGTGACTGCTTGATCTCCTTTGCGTGTGTTCAAAGGCTGAGATGCACTTAGGATCAATATTTGCGCATAATATCCAGTTATCTCTCACTCTCTCACAGCCTGGTGGGTTTTTTTTATATCAGTATTTAAATAATATTAGAAAAGAAAAAAAAACTGCCTGCTGCTTTTTTTTTGCCATCTGCTTGGCAACAAACAGCTTGAAGTGTGTGTTTTTTCCTTTAACTTTGTTTTGCCTCAGATATTATTCATAAAATCATGACTATTTGCCAGCCACATGTTATTAAATAGCATTGTTTAATATAGAAACCTCATCATTTGCATTCTTCAGTTTCTCTGGGATTAGTTGTGCTCCTATGGGATTCTATATGTTATAGGAAGCCTGGAGAACAAAGTCTGGCTCCTTAAAAAGAAAGGCACAAGACTTGTGCACAGTACTGTACATTATTCCCATGTAAATAAAATCTTTTAGACTATTTTGTGTTTGATGGAAATGATTTCCACAGATGAGACCTGTAGCAGTAGAGGCATTTTCCATCCCAGTGAAGATGTTATTGTACATTTGTGTTTGTGTGTGTGTGTTGGAGAGTTAAAAATAATACATCAAAATATGTCCCTTTTAAGACAAGTGAAGTGAAAGTGACCATTCTGTCATACGTGAACACACCACATCATACAGCGTAAACAATTACGGTTGATAATTGTTATTACTGATGCATGTAAGCCATTGGAGAAGGGGACTTGAGAGAAGCTTCCTGTTAAAAACTGTATTTTATAAGGCTGTTTACGTCTGTTCTGTTAGAAATGATTTGGGATTGGGTTATGCTTTGATTTGAACAAATATGTGTTAATTTTTCTGTTACTATCGTTTTTCATAGCAAGTTATTGTGTCTAGATTCACCTTTTGTTACACTACTTTAGCCTGCAGTTTTCATTTTCAGTCATCTATTAAACTGTGGTAGCATCCCTTGCAGATAAAATGGAGATTTAAGCTTTAAATACATATCATTACTCCATTTGTGCAGTCATACTTCTGGCACTAAAGTCGCTCTGGATAAGAGCATCTGTCAAATGCATAAAAGCAAATGTAAATAACATTAGCACTAAAGAGCCCTTTATAATCCTCATACTGTGACCTAATGTTATCCTCTACCGCTATTTAGTATCAAGTCTACAGACAGCGCACACATTTCCCAATAGCTCTTTAGCAAAGGTACCCACTTATGGATAGGCACCATTGTTGTTGTTTTTTTTACTTGGTTCCATTGATGCTCTGGTTGATATTACAACAATCGTGTTGCTTCAGAATTGTCCAAAATTTCACCCAACAAAGCGGTCTTCATTCTAATTAAAGATGTGAATGAGAAAAGCTCAGCTGAGACAAGTTAAAGCGTAGCAGCAACAACAAGCAGTGCCTTTTCAAGTACATTCTTTTTTAGCCTTCATTGTTATTATTTCTTCTTTAAAGGGGCTTTGAAAAGGGGGTTAAATGTGTAAATAACCTACGGAAAGAAAAATGCTCACATCACTCTATTAACTGGGTCATGAGGTGAAATCAGCGTTCAGCATGAAGTAGTTTTTTAGATTAGTTTTTCTTCGTATTGGTCATATGTTCAATTTCTGACATGAAGGCCTCGTTCACACGGACGTCTGAACCAGACGTTTTTCTGGCGTTTGTGACGCCAGGTGAGCGCCTATTTAAAGCCACTCGTTTTTCTGCTTATTGAAGCAAATCAGAGCGTCCACACGGGCATTCAGCACCGGTGTTCGGCCGGCGGCGCGTTCGGATGGCGTCAAATAAACGCTGCATGCAACGTTTTCTTGGCGTCAAAATTCCGACAAACGCGAGGAAAACTACAGATTGGGCATCAGGCTGGCATTAAACGCCTTGCTGACGTCGATCAAGCGTCGCTACCAAACGCCACAAAAACGCCTATGGCATTCAGAGCGCGTTCATTTTGAATGTCCGTGTGGACGAGGCCTAAATGAGTGAAATGAACTGATTCAAATGTGTACAGTACTGTGCAAAAATCTTGCCCCCCCACCTTAGTTTTTTATATTTTGCTTTGAAACATCATGTATCATGTATTCCTGTAAAGCTGTTTATCTTTGTCATAGTGAGGAGTTTAAATAAAATAAATGGAGCAAATGTTTTACTGACAGGCTGCAAAATGTCTAAGAATACAAGGAGCCTAGATAAAGGAGCTCCACCCACTCAGCATTCCGCACTACCAGTATATTGATCACTGCCTGACCATCTGGAATCATCCGCTCCTGGTTCTTTACTGGTTCAGGACTTCAGTTCTGCTCTAATGATTCATATGTAGGTCAAACATTCCCCTGAAACTGGTCAGGTTCATTGACTAGACAAAAAAATGAGAAAACTTTGAAAGTCCTTCAGGAAGCCTGGAGAACTTCAGGAAGGTCTGACTCTGGAAGCAAAATATGAAGAACTCATAGGGGGTCTAAGGTGGGGTCTCACCACTTTTGCACAGCACTGTACATCATTCCCACACGGCTATAAGATTTGTGTTTGATGGAAATTATGCGCATTTCAATAGATGAGACCTGTGGCAGTAGAGGCCAGTTCATTTTTGTGTGTGTTTGTGTTGTGGAGTTATTAATAATAAATTAAAATATGTCTCTTCTGCCTTTGTTAATTATTATTACTGATGCATGTAAGCCATTGGAGAAGGGCATATGAGAGAAGCTTCCTGTTAAAAACTGTTTCTCTTAAGGCTGTTTAGGTCTGCTCTTTTGGAAATGATTTATGTTCGGGTTAAGCTTAGATTTGAACAATATATTGTGCTTATTTTTCTGTTTTTGTAGCCTTTGTTTTATTGTTGCTTTTTTCTTTTTTTGGCAGCAGCTTTTATTGTTTTTGTTGCACCTGGATGAATTTTAACAATAAATGATCACTTTTTTTGACACTACCTTAGGCTGCACCTTTCATTTTCAGCTCTCTGATAAACTGTGGTAGCATCCCTCCCTCCATTGTGGTAGATCAAACGGCGTTTACATGTCATTACTCCAATTATGCAGCCATATTTTGATTCCCAATGTTCTGATTTGGTCTGAGAACATCAAAGCATCAGATATAGATCTATAGGATGATAAACTGTGAGACTTTCACTAGAATGACATTTATCCAGAACCAATTGTTTGCATGAAAAGATTGGGAATGAGCCTAATTATGAGCCTCCTTTCCCAATGTGCATTCAGTAGAGCTAACACCTCACTCATAGCCTCCAACAACTGGCTTATCTTCTTGTTCAGAAGTAATGCTTTTGAAATAAACCACTAACATACTAAGTCCTGTAAGCTGAGGGGTGGGGTTCCATGGATCAGACCACTTTGTTCCGCAGATTGTACAGATGCTTGAGCTCTGTGGAATTTAGAGACCAGCGCTTGAATTCTTTGTCATGTTCCTTGAACCATTCTAAACAATATTTGCAGTGTGGGCACATAATCCTCCTGAGCCCACTGCTGTCATGAAGGGTGTACTTGATCTGAAACACTGTTTAGGTCGGTGGGGTCTTAGGCAATGCCTTCTTCAGAACATCACATATGTTTAGGTGGTGTCTTAAAGTAGACTCTGAAATTTGAAAACCTCAAGATTTAACTAAACTGTGCAGTATCTTCTTTAGGTTCCTCTTTGTCTCTCCTGCCATCTTCCTCAAAGTTTTTACGGGTAGTGTGCTCATGCGTCCTCTTTCAGAAAAAGATGCTGCTGTTCCACGTCTTTCCATTGTTTAATTATCAACCTTTTTGTGCTTAATGATCATTTCAACTGACAACGTTTTTTTATAACCAGACCTACAACCTCGTTTGACAGCTTTGATCTGACAGCTCTTTTTACACGTTAATGGATGACAAAAGGATATTTCTGTAACCTTATATTTATACCCCAGGAAATGCCCTTGGATAAAAACACATGTCCTGTTGACTAGGAGCATAAAAAAGGATTTTTTTTTCTCTAAAAATGCAAAATTCATTAGTTGTTATTAGTGACAATAATGTTACCCCATATGTTTTTTTTTTTAAATAGATAACACTATTCTTAATATAAAAGATTCTTATAGGAATTATATGCTAAGCAATTTTCTCCAGACATTCCCTGGAGGTCTTTATTTTCCAGTTAGTTTTGTTCTGCTGTGTCTCGTGTAGTTTATTGGCCCTTTTTCCACTTAAGTTTATTTTCCTGTAATGTCTGCTGCCTGCAGTATGCTGTGTTTGGTGTGCAGTCAACACGCATGCTTCTCATTTGGGCTTTTAATGAAGGCCGGTGGAATAGGGACTGAGTTAATATTAATTACCTTTAGAATGGAATATATTCAGTTCTTCACTCTTCCAGATTTAATCATTGGTTAGGAGTGCCGCTTAGATTTAGAGAGAGAGAGAGAGAGAGAGAGAGAGAGAGAGAGAGAGAGAGAGAGAGAGAGAGAGAGAGAGAGAGAGAGA
>JBBJLR010000040.1:16849956-16877420 GCA_037577145.1 Brachypetersius gabonensis | reverse complement strand
GAGAGAGAGAGAGAGAGAGAGAGAGAGAGAGAGAGAGAGAGAGAGAGAGAGAGAGAGAGAGAGAGAGAGGGGTAGAGGGAGCACTCTTCCATGGCATTTTTGCAGCTTTTTCCTTTGAGGATCCGGCCTTGAATTGCTGCAATTACTGTACATGTCTTTCCACAATGTAGAGTAACCATATGTGAGCTGGCACATGTAGCCAAGGGCTGAAGTTTCTCTCTATCTAGAGCATTCCCTCTTTTTCTGTGTTTCTCACTCTCTTACTCACTCTCTCTTTCTCTACCATCAAAGATAGAATGGCGGTTGAAAAAGGCCACTCTATGCAGACTGTGTTGTCTATTCACTTTACAAATACTGTGACTCTCTCCTCTCAGTTAAATGGCAGTTACATTTTTTTATCCCACTCTCTTTTGCCCCTACCCCCTTCCCAAAGCTCCTCTTTCACTCGGTGTAGCAGGCACTTCAACCTCTTTTCCGCCATTGATTTTCTGCTGCGTTCTCCTGACTTGGAGTGTAGGGTGTAATGCGTCGCATCAGCAGTGTTCTCCAAATGGGAAAAAGGGGGCCTTGGAGTATCTATGGCAACGGCAGACTGAAGGTTCTTCATAACAGGGTGACAATTTTCATACTCATACTTCCACTCGTGGCTGTCTCCTTCTCCTCACACTACAGTCTTGTGTCGCGTCTAATAATGTCTGTGCTTTGTCAGGCTGTTCTCTTGTTGTCATCTCTCACTGCCAAATGATTCGGCGCTTTGTGCTACTTAATAGGCTCATTACATGCCAGACTGCCTGTTGTGCTCTAAGAGTGAGATCTACCACTATCATTAAGATAAAACGTCAGGATTGTGCAGAGGGGTCACAATGCCCAACATTTAAAAAGGTAGAAAAGATTCTTTGAAGAGTAAAACAGACCCAAAGCCTGGAAGGGATGTAAAGCAGGCTGGTGGCTGAGGCTTAATTGGTTGTTGAGTGAAGGTAGAGAGTCCATAAAATTCAGTAATAAGATCCTGGTATCCCCCTGAGAGATGGGTAGGATGAACCAGATCAAGCCTTTGATAATCTACATGTATCTCTTTCCGATTATGGACAAGTTTTATGTGATACACTTCCATTACGGACATGAATCTACCTATAAATTCTATGATGGGGAAGGATCAGAGCTCTTATGCATTGTAGCAGCTGCGTATTTCTCCTTTTTACCAAGCAATTACATCAATAAAAGGGTTGGGAATCTAATAGAAAGACATGCTTCGCTTGTTCTTCCTGGCTCTCCCTATCTCATTATAGGAAAAGGAGGATGTTAGATGTTGATCAGATTTCAAAACAGGGCAAGGGATCTTGTGCTAAAAGGCATATTTCTCAAGGCAAAATCCATTTAGATCTCTTGTACTCACATTTATATATTTGCCATGTGTTGATTTTTCACCGGGCCTAAACCTATTATGCTACCCAAGGGCTTCTCAGAGCAGTATGGGGGTTGACAAATTCAGCCATGTTTTTCACCAAGGCTTCTCCCTTCATCTCCAGAGTCTCGATCCGGCAGATGGTGCGGGAAAAACTTACAAAGTTCCTGGCTGAGCACTTTTCTGGCCTCTGTTGTCAAAAGCTAAGTAAGAGATTCTTTATGTTTCTACATCAGAGAGGATATTAAGCTTCCAGCTCTATAACCCAGGCTGATCAAGTCTCGAGTGTTTAGGAATACAGATTAGTGGCTGTCAAGTGAAGCCATCGTACACCCTGTCCTGCAAGGACACTGCATGTTCTTTCAATGTCGCTGCCATTTTCGAAAAAAAAAAAAAGAGGTGCCTGCTCAGAATTCCGCCCAGATCAGCTTGACCTTGCGTGAATTAAGAGAAACAGCAGCGCCGCCCTGCTTCCTGTCACATTGTGGGCTGCACTTTATTTATCCATTCGGAAAATGCATGGAGCTTCACTTGCTAGCTCCTCACTCCCACCGCACTCATACATTCAACTCGTTTGCTCGGCAGGGCCTGGTCCAGCCAGTGGAAGCATCATCATTCAGTGCTAACACGGGGTCACCGAGTTAATATGCTCCCTGTCTGTCCCTGACTCAAATCTCGCAGTGTCACTAAAACCCACCCTTTATTTATATTATTCATAACTAACATGGTGGGGTTCTTGTTTATGGTGTAAAGGTCAGGTTAGCCACGCAACAGTGATGACTACAAGTAAGAATGCCTGCTGTCACAAACAGTGGGAGCTGGTTTGCAGCCACTCGGCAGAGAATGAGCATAAAGGAAGACTCTTCTGGAGCACAGAAGGCAGTTATGGATAGAATCATTGTGCTGAAAGCATTTTGGAGTCAAACAGGTGCTTCGATAGTGGAGAAAGGCTGTGGTATGGGACTTATTTTATTTATTTCTAAATGTCATCTGACCTTGAAAACATTGCAGGACACAAACCTACAGATGGAATCCTTAATGTGAGTAAGAATGTTTATAAAATGATTTTTTTCTCTCTGATGCAACACTGAAGCAATGCTATTAACAATCTGCTCTTTTTACAGTATGTTCTAAAGTTACCTGCGCATGCGGGAAGGACTTCCAGCATTATTTCTAAGTGAGCATGTGTGTATGTGTAGCCAGCAGGGGCTACATTGGACAGAACGCTGTGGTTTTGTGCGGTGGGCTTCTGCTGCTGTCACAGTCGTTGACCCTGTGGCACAGTATAAACAAGATTTAGAGGGAGGTCAATATGTGCTGGGCAGCCTCAGCCCTTTCACTGTCCTGATGTAATTGGAAAAGGCTCTTCGTTTGTGGAGCAGCAGTCAGTAATAAGGTGTGGGGTTTAGTGACTCCTCTCCTGTCATAACTGCATCAGGGTTTCAGTGAAATTTCTGTACATGTTTGCACCATCTTTGCATCAACAGTTCTATCAACTATTGTTTGTGCTGCTTGGTTAGGGTGAAAATTACAAACAGAGCATCCATTTCTTCAGGCAGTGGCAACGCATGACTTTTACAACTAGGCCTTCGGTTAGGGCTATAAATATCAAAACACAGTGAACAAAATTCACAATGCTACTTGCTGCCATCATGCCTACAGGTTTTTAGTAGCATCTTGATTAAACACAATATTAAACATCTGAAAATTAATTAATAAATGATATTTCGTATTTAATTTAGCGATATACAGTAACATTGTGTGTATTGTATGTATAGTGAACCCTTCAGTAAAAAAAAGGTCCAACTGTTTTCCATCTGACAGAAACCCACTGTTAAGTCTGTTGCTCGTATTCATAGTCAGTGAGGCCTACAGTTTCCTACCTGATTTGGTGCCTCCCACTGGAAATCAAATGTGATAGGTAGATTGTTCTGTGACTTTTTAATTATGATGGCAGTTAATCTGATATTTGAGGCCCTCAGGCCAGCTCCAGACCAATTGGACAGCTCACTTAGCAATATCTACTCCACACAGAGAAAAAAAAATGGAGGTAACAGTAGTATTGCAGTAGTATTGTGAATATTAACCTTTTCCACATCATAAAATTAGAATATTCCCAAAGCCTAGAAGGTGCTGGAGTTTCCCTGTAAAACATAACATAAAACTAATATATCAGCATAGAAAATACATTACATACAATATTTTGGAATGCATCAGAACATGAATTGAAACTTAGTCAAACGTCTTTCATTTCAATGAGTGCAATCCTGCTGTGCTCACAAGCTGACTCTGTGCTAAGGTCTAATGATCTGGGTCTAATCGGTGATGCTGTATGGTTCATCCTTAGCTTTTCTGATGCTGCTTTCCGCCAGTGGGTATGATTTAAGTTCTGGGGCAAGTGTTGAGTTTTCCAAATATCCCCATGCATTTGTCACAGATTCAGGATCAGAGTTTAGCCAAGGGCCAGTGGGCTGTGGATCAGAATCTGCTTTATGGTGCTGGAGGAGGCTTTTAATTTCAGCCCCAGCTCTTTCCTCTCACAGATTCATTACAGTTTGATGATATCAAATGATTGCCCCTCTCTCCAGAAACAATGGGCTGCTGCCTCCCTTGGCATCAGATCTGAATTTGACGTCTCACTCCCCTAGACATCAGTATGAGTCACTTTGCCAGAGCATGTCTGCCTCTAACCATATTCTTTTGGAAGGAAGTGATGCTTTCTGACTTGAATGCAAAATTAAGATGAAAGGAACTTGGTGGAAATTTCACTTCACTATTGTACCAGAGAAGCTGTGCACTAAGGTCTGCCAAATAGAAAATCCAAGTTCTCAATTTATTTGTTTATTTGTACTTTATTTGCACTTGGCATCCTACCAAGAAACTCTTCTTCTTTGTTGGGTGTAGACCAGAGGAAGGTGGGTTCCTCTCGAGTCTTGGTTCTACCAGAGTTTTCCTTCTCCATCTTGAGGGAGTTTTTCCTTGCCTCTGACACCCCTGACTTGCTCACTATAGTCTTGGATTCATATTCTGAAAAGTGCAATATAAAAAAAATGACTTGACTTGGCTGAGTGTGAAATCGGAGAGTGGTCGCAGGGGAGATTTTAGATGATTTTCTAATAAAGAATAAATACACATCTATAAAACATATCAAAAACATGTGAAAAGGTTATGGCACAAATAGTTCCAGCAGTTTGTTGTGGCTGTCTGCCTGTGACACAGTGGAAACAATCTGTGCTACAGTTGCTGTTCTGTGCAATTGGACCAGAATAAGGATCTGCATTTACATTTACGGCATTTAGCAGACCAAAGCGACTTCAGTTCCCTAACAACAGTTCCCTCTTCCTGGAGCTAAGGGTCTCGCTCAGGGACCCAGTGGTGGTGCTGAAGGTAGTATTCGAACCCATGACCGGAGGCAAGTATCCTACCCACTGAGCTACCTCCACCCTGGTCCACAGACAACTTGGACATCCATGATCCTGTCGCTGATTGAGTGGTTGTCCTTCTCTGGACCATGTCTTTGGACCACCGAATACTGGAGACACCCCACAAGACCTGTTGTTTTGGAGATACACTGAACCAGTTGTCTATCCATCACAATTTGCTCCCTGTCAAGGTCTCTCAGATCCTTATGCTCTCATTTACATTTACGGCATTTAGCAGATGCTTTTATCCAAAGTGACTTCCGTTCTCTAACTACAGGGGACAGTCTCCCTGGAGCAACTTGGGGTTAAAGGATTCGAACCTGTGACCTTTTGGTCCAGAGGTCCTACCCACTGAGCTACCTCTCCAGTTCTCTGTAATGAATGTGGGATGTGTATTTATTTTTTCACAAAAATCACCTATACCCATCATTTGACCAGGTGCGATTCAACTATGAATTATTTTTGTATTGTGTAATTTTTAGATGCTCTACCTTAGACAGTGAATTCTCTTAGCTTAGTTCCCTTTATATAATGCATGTACAGTAAACTCTCAGTTTTACACTGATTTTTCTGAGAAACGAACATTGCTGGACTGGTGACAGTAATACACTGAAAAGTTGTCAACCACTATAAAAAGGAGAAGAAGATGAAGAAGTGTTCTGATTCTGATTTTTTATTTACCATCATATTTAACATGAAATTAAAGTGTCCTAGGAGCAGATTTGGAGGCATATTTAGGGTTTACATTATAAAAATAGGCATTTTTAGGATTTATTTTACCAAAACACCACAACATGTTTTTTCACTACATGCGGGTGCTCTTGGAACATAACCCTTGCGAAAAAGCGAGGGCTCACTGTATACCATTTGTGTTGTAGGCAGGAGCCTTTTATTAAACTGGCTCATACATATAAGCTCCAAACTAATGTTGTGCATACAAATGAGTGCATGGTCACTTTGAGTAAATATTATTCTTGGACACACATTTGATGAATGAGGTCCTGCGTCTCATCTTTTTGCATTTTGTTGAGACCTGGAATTCGCCGTATCTCAGCGAACCACAGCTGCATGGCGTTCGTTTGTTTAATAAGCTGCATTTTCGTGTGTTAAATGTGGCAGATCCTCTCAATGTGTTTATCATTTCCTTATTCACATCTGACATGGCTGAACACACATCCCTTTGCAGATACACCACCGTCTTTAACGTGATTTATCACACAGCAAATGCACACTCAGCCAAAGGCAGATGAGGACCATGGAACAAAAAGAGCAAAAGGCAGACTGATCCATCATGAAGGACAGAGCTGCCTTTACCTCACCCTTTCATTTGCCACTGAAGAAGGCTATGTTTTGGGTTTTTTTTAATAAATGTTTCTACATATTCAGATTACAGATGAATGTATTTATTTTTTTGTGTATTATACACAACATGTAGTAAACACAACTGCTTAGCTAAATCAGGGATAGTGAATGAAACACTCCACGAAAAACAGAAAAAGCCCTTTTTGTGGGAATGTAGGAAGGTTTTCTGAGTTTTTTGTTTATTTATTTAGTTTTTTCTGCTTTTTAGCATCACTAAATGTATTAAAACATAAACTGTGGATTTATACAAATAAAATGTTACCACACCAGGGATTAAAGATGTTCTAAAACATGCTGATTTTGAACTTATACATTGCTTTAAGAGTGCTGATAAAATGTTTGGTAAGTATTTGTGTCGTTATAGGTTAGTAAAAAATGTGCCTCAAATGCTGTAGCATCACTTCAAAGCTTCGGGGTTTCATGTTAAATCTGACTTACTAGTGAAACATATTAACTTTCTTTAATTATCTTTTTATCCTGAAAATATAATCAAATCTTAACCAAGAACTGAAATAAATTTGCACAGTGAATGGGTCAGATCCAGAGTTTATGAGAGTGCAATTAGTTCGGGATGCTGACTCCAGAATTACAAAACTTGCATCCTGGCTCACCTGATTCCACCCGAACAGTCATAACAAATGTGGCCGGCTACAACTAGCTTTGTGTGGTGCTGGAGGCGAGTACAATCGCAAATGGAGGCATTTTCATTTTGATTAATGCAGTTATGGATTATAACCTGACCCATTTACTAATCACCCTGCCTGTGCATCACTGGTTCCTTTGCCCTGGGGTGGCTTTCTATCGCAGGCATTACTGAGCACTCTGGATCTCCAGGATGCTCTTTGAGGAACTGAATGCTCATATTAATTTTTTATTCTGGCTTCAGAACCGGTTAGCCACATTGGATTTCACAGTAAGTATCTGATTATTTTATTTGTTCTTTTTCATGGTCATTTTGTGGGAAATACTTTTGAAACATATCTTCAATAGACATAAATAATAAGATAGAACTTCATCTTTTTGCTAGAGATCAGTACCATTCATGAATTATGATCTTTCCCATTGCTGGAAGTTTCAAAATGTGTTTGATTGTCATTCTATCAGCAGCTAAGCTGCCAACCGTGCATCCGTGATCTGCCAAAAGAAAATCTCAGATACATATCCCATAAAACAGTTCCGGCAGTTTTTCAAGCAGCCGATCCGTTTGAAATGGAACAATGATGGTTATTTTTGGTGTACTCATTTTATACAAAGCAACAAAATGATTTCTTGGCATATAATTGCATCTTGAGTGCATCCAATACATTGGTATCGCTTTTCAGCAAGACTATCATTGTAAAGCCTTATGAATCATTTAAAAATGTTTATTAGTTGTTATAATTAGGTAATCTTAAAGAACAATAATTAAAATTTCAACAGTGACCTGTTGATTCCTAAATAGTGATCTGAAATCAGATCTTAAACCTGAGATCTTACTGGCTACTGATCTGTCACTTCTATCTGTCAGTTTCACTGGACATTCGTATTTAGTTGTCTTTTTTATGTGTTATATTGTCTCTGACAACTTCACAACAGACATTGTCCTGCCTCAGCTTATTCTTGTCATGTTTCTTTTGTTTAAAATGCTAAGCTGTGAGCTAGGAAATGCAGGAAAACATTGATATTCTGTTGTCTTTTTTATATGTTATAACGTGAGTTATTAGGCTGTGATGACCTCATTTCTACCAATTAATAATCAAATGTTAAACCATCTTGTGTTTTATGTAATGTTTGAAATGTTTTTTAAAATAGATTTCACTCATCAAGATAATGTTTGCAGTGTATTTTGTGATGGTCATTTGGTTCCCTAAAGAACCTGAATGTAAAGAAATGAAAGCCGGGTAAACTTTTGAAAGTTCCCCACATAATGTGAGGTGGCCAAATATAAACAGGGTTTGATATTTATAGACCGGGTTGCTCCACCCCCCCCCCCCCCACTGGAAGGAAACACATGTGGCGGGCAGAGAGGAAGGGGGGGGGGAGGGGAGCTGCGCCTCTGCCATGGCCCCTGGGAGCGCAGCGCAGGCCGACTCCTCGGAGCCTGCCGGAGGGGAAGCGTTTATTACACCAGCGCCTTCGCTTGGCACACCATCTTCCGCTCGGGGCCATGGCGGCATGTGTTGTAGCCTTTCATCCAAAGCCTCTGTGTGACTCCCCAAACATCTGGCTGCATGTTTGTCCTACATTGCGCCTGGAAAAATGAACAATTTGCAGAACGGTGTGCCATCTAAGAGTGACTGCGAACGCAACATATGGGAGAGTGGCTGGCATGGCAACAGGTTCTCAAAAGCTTCCCACCAATGCGTACTATTACATACAATTGCACCAATGATGTCTCAACGAGAGAACGTTTGGGCTATCACTCGCTGTTTCAGAGCAATCATCATGGTCGATATAGCGGTGTCTGTAAAGACAGGACTTGGGGTTTCAGCCTTGGTTCCCAAGGCACGGATTCTCAAAAGTGAAGTGAATGAGTGGTGCAATTGACATTGTTCAGAAGCTCTTAACAGTCATTAGGAGGCTTGATGATTGGCTGAATGATGAGCTTTGATCTGTGGATCCATTGGAAAAATACAGCTTTTAAATTTAGTGGAAGGAATAAAGCATAGCACAGGTCAGCTCCACGTTTCACTCTTAATGACTAAAGGGCATTAAATTGAAAGGTGCATTAAAAACTTTCAGTGGTTAACTTGCTAGTGCCCAACAGTGGAGAAGGAAAAAGTGTGTCAGTGGTAATTAATATAAGCAACATTAATGACATGACATAAGACTGGAAAATACAGAGCAAGACAGACCCATTTCGCTATGGGCATCATTTTATTCCCTTTCATAGGACTCTCTAGGAAGGACACAAGGACAGTATTCAGTAAATCGCCACATATCAAATGATGGAGACAAGCTGTGGGATGGTACAGCCAGCCCAGCAGTTATATGTCCACAGATTTTTATAGAGGGCTGTATCTGCACATACCCACGCAATGCAAAGCCAAAGCTCAGACCTCATTATAACATTATGGAGATCCTTATTGTGACAATAGTCTCTGACAACTTCACAACGGACATTTTCCTGCCTTAGCCTATTATTGTCATGTTTCTTTTGCTTAAAATGCTAGGCTGTGAGCTAGGAAATGCAGGAAAACATCCTCTGTTAATGTCAAACCTGAAATGCTGGGGTTTGGATTTTGGAGCAGACAGTCAAGAACTCAAAGAACGCATTAAAAGGAGTGGGAATGCCATGTACACCAATTAGCCATCTCTTTAAAAGCACCTGCCTAATATTGTGTAAGTTCCCCTTTGCGCCCCTAAAACAGCTCAGACTGAACATGGCCACTGTAGGTGTGCTGTGGTCTCTGCACCAAGACATTAGAAACAGATCCTTTAAGTCCTATAAGTTGCAAGGTGGGGCCTGCATGTATTGCACTAGTTTCTTTATCACATTCCACAGATGCTCGATTAGACTGAGGTCTGGGGGATTTAGAAAGCCAAGCCAACACCCTGAACTTTTTGTTATGATCCTCAAAACATTCCTGCACAATATTTGCAGTGTGGCTGAGTACATTATCCTTCTAAAAGAGGTCCAGTTCTGATGCTCACATGCCCATTGTAGGTGTTTTTGACATTGGACAGGGGTCAACATGGGCACTCTGACAGGTCTAGGGCTATGCAACCCCAAACATAGCAAGCTCTTTCACAAGAGTAAAATCAATGAGCCTTTCTCAATGACTTCCTCAAGCTGTAGTTTAAAGAACAGCCTTCCTCAGTGACTAGTTCTACAATCAGTTTTTGGCAAGTTGCATGTAGGGTTCAGCCTCTGTCCTTGTAGCACTGATAGACTGCAGAGAGATTTTGTTGCACAGTCATATGTATAAATTTGAACACCCTTGGGTCAAATTGCATATTTAGTTGATTTTCTACGAGAAATGTATTTGCTGAGTTTAACATAATGAGGAAAAAAGCATTTGCATGGGCTACATTGTTTTATCCAAAATTTGGACTATCTGGACTGCATTTACAAAATGTTTCTAAAGATACTCATGGGACGTTCCAGACATTCATCCCTTACCATTCAGAACTCCACAGTTGACATGTCAGATCCGAAAGCTTGCTTTATAGGCAACAATAACCAATGGGCCAGGGCTTAACAAAGGGCGCTTCCAGCTCAACAATGCTGAATACATTACATGATTGACTAAAATGTACATTAATAGACATTCTGGGGAGATAAAGTAATGTAGTGTTTTTCACTGACACTGCTACAAAAATTTATTATTTTGTTTGCTTTGGAAGATGCCTGAGTTAAGAACAAACATTAAAGATGATACGCTGGTTTGAGCTTTTAAAAGATGGAAAAAGAGCCAAACCAAGTCTTGGACGTTAAATTATGCAATTTTAATCATTATTTTAAAAACAATTTCACGCTCTTGTCTTAGGCACACATCCAAGAGATGCACAGAGAACTACAAAGGTAATAGTCAAGGAGGCCTTAGTAGCAGAGGTTGGTAGAGCCGCCATTGTTATAAAATAATGACTTGAGCAGAAGCAGAAGAAAATAATTGCTCAAATATGTAGTTCCCTGCAGAAACGGAAAAAAAAGGCATTACGATTGCAATGTGTCTTACCAACAGCAAAACATATTTATCATGCAAAGAACACTGTCCTAAGACCAAGTCTCATCAGTCAGTGCAATTTAAATGTTGTAAACTGATCCCAAATCAGGATTCTTACTCGGATGAGGTTAGTAGGCTACGAAAGTTATCGGAATTAGTTTTTATTTTACTAAGATTTATTTTTTTCAAGCGTGTAGATTTATTTACCCCAGTGTGTCGTTTCACTTGTGTACAGGCTAATTTGTGTATTACTATTTGATGTTCATTAAAAAATTACTTATACTTCATAGTTTTTTTATTTAGGCCAGATCTAAGCAGCATACTTGTACAATGAAAATACAGATATCCACAGATCCTGGTGCAGTCACCAGCAGAATAAAATAAAATGAAACCCAAGAAGGAATTAGGAACTACACACAGTATACCGTGCCTTGTGTTTTGTCACATTACAACCTGGAAATAAAATAAAATTTGGAGTTTAGCACCATTTGATTTACACAACATGCCAACCACATTAAGGGTGAAAAAATATATATTTTTTGTAATCAAACAATGATTAGGTAAAATAGAAAAACTTGAGTGTGGATAGGGATTCACTCCCCTAAAGTCAGTACTTTGTAGAACCACCGTTTGCTGCATTTACAGTCCACAGTGTCTTTGGGGTATACTCTATTAGCTTAGCACCACTGGGATTTTTACCCATTACTCAACTGCCGTCTTGCTTCACTATAAGAATGGTGTTATTGGGGTAAAAGTATTGATCAAGCTTCTTCCTTGTGTTTGGGGAGTGGCAATTCTAGCCAGTCTTCCATTAAGCCCCACTCTGTGGAGTGTATGGCTTAAAGAGGTCCTATTGACAGATACTCCCTTCTCTGCTGAGGACCTCTAAAGCTCCTTCAGGGTTATCTTTGGTGTCTTTGTTGCATCTTTGATTAATGCCCGACTTGCCTGGTTTGGGGTGTGGTGATTTTTTTTTTATAACCAAACCCTAATCTATACAAGGTTGTCTCTGGTCTGTCTGAAGTGACACCTAGTCTTCATGTTGCTTGCTTAGCAGTGTTGCTGAGTCAGGTGCCTTTCAGAATAAACCTGTTTATGCAGATATCGTGTGACAGATCATGTGACGCTTTGACTGTCCACAAGTGAACCATAATCAACTAATTACATGACTCCTGAAGTTAACTGGTCTGAACTTTATTAAGGGATTTAGGCAATTCACAGCAAATGGGAATTAATGTGTACTTGCAACTTTTTCAGGTTTTACTTGTGTACAAAGTTGGACTATAAGTCCAATAATGTTTTTATTTTTTTAATTACAGGTTGTAATGCAACAAAACAGGACAAACGCCATATACATAAATATAAATTAATGTAATTAATTTATGTATAGTGTTCAACGTAATCTTGCCATGTACCATGTATTAGCATTTGACTATTGACTAATACAAATGTACAGCTGAGTAAACATTAGTTGTGGCCCACCTCCGTTTACTGCTTTCTGGAGAAAAAAAGGAAACAAATCGTTTGGTGGTCAATGCAAAAGCCTTGGATAATACTTCCAAGTGAATTAGGCCTCTCTGAAATCAGATATGTCTCCAACACTTTATTCAGAGAGGACGCTGCTTGGATGCTCAATTATATCTCTTCGTTTACATTGCATACAGATATTTCTAATCAGGCTAATTCTAAACGTAACGTTCGCCTTCACCAAAACTTGGATCTATCTGTAGTGTGTTGGAATTGGTTGGTGGACTGAGTGTCTCTTTAAAAGAAATCAGGCTGGGAGACGGTGCAGTTCCTCTGTGCGCCACTAGGTGTGTCTGCGCTCCATGTTAGACGCTCTCAGAGCGCTTCATCCTTCCCGAGCTGAGGACAAGTGGAGATATCTGCATTTCATCAAGCCTGCGCTCCGAGTCGTGAGGAACGGATAAAAAGCCTTAACGATAAACGCTCCCGTCTCTTGGACAAGGTTTCTCTCTCTCTCTCTGTCTCTCTCTCTCCATGGTTGTGAGATAGCGGTGGACGCGTTTGGACGTCGTTGTGTCTGGAGAAGACGCGCGGTGGATTAATTTCTTATAAACTGCGTGTGGAGGATCATCATTTAGGTGACTCCACCAAATAGTTGGAGCCATCTATGTTGAGCACTTGAGCGAAGTGGTTTTTTTTCTGCCTTGACTGGACTTCTTTTTCTCGGATTCTTTTCTCTGCTGCTGCTGCTTCAGACCGGGTCGAAAATGTGTGAACATTTGGGAGAGACGAAGAGGCAAAGTGCCTAAGCGAGCGCCTCGGAACCGAGCTGCGTGGTAATTATGGGCTCTCTATATTTTTTCTCACGTAATTGTCATTTTTTCGGTTTTAAGCGGTTGTCGTGTCTCCAAGACCTCAGTAATGCTAGTGTTAGGTTTTATTAGATGATAAGAAACTGTGGGCAGAGGAGTGGGCATCTGTGAACTTGTCCCCCCCCCCCCTCTTTTTTAGTGGGAGCCTGGCAGTGGGAGCTGCTGCTGCTGATGTGGTCTGAGGAATTTCCACTTAAATGGATTGGGTTAGAACAGGCTGTAGGCAAGGACATGGTCGATAAGTCAGACATTCTCCACTGAATTTTCCCCCTTTTCTCCTCCATACACCACGACCTGTTATCCTCTTGGAGGCTGCCTCCTTTTTTGGGGGGTGCATTTGCCCACTGAAGCCCTGCTCCCTACTCCTTGCTCCCCACTCGTGGCTGTGAAAATGGGAGCTGTAATGATGTCTTTGTTGGTTCCTCTCGTGAATAGGAGTTGGAATAATCAGCCATTTAATAAAAACCTGCAGCCCTCCGAGAGACCCACTGCCAATAGTCAAGTGTGTTTAAGAGATGTGGGCTAATGTATTCCCCTGCAAATTGTATCTGAACTCTCTCTTCTCCTTTGATTAAGGTGGATCTCGTTTCGGCAGCCTTAATTAGGATTAATCTGACCATATTACTTGAGCTAATATTAATTGACTGATAATGAAGGCTAGGTTGCCTCAAGAGTGGGGTTTGCTTTTTTTTTGGATGGGAAAGCTTAGATTAAAAATCTGGCAGATGTTTATAGTGCTGATGCTGTTAGTGTTTCTTGTTCCAGGCAGATGAAAAATATTTGAGCTGAAGGTTGCAAAGTGGGCTTCTTGCTGTCTGCTGATGATCTCGAGTAGGTCTTGAGTACATATTGTGGCTTGGTAATCCAAAAGATGGCCTGTAATAAAGTGACTTGAAATGCCATCCTTCATCCAGTGTTATTTTAGATATGTGGTGGCTTTTTTCTTCATGCCTGGTAAATCTGAGTATGCGACCAT
Source organism: Brachypetersius gabonensis (assembly GCA_037577145.1). Taxonomy (NCBI): domain Eukaryota; kingdom Metazoa; phylum Chordata; class Actinopteri; order Characiformes; family Alestidae; genus Brachypetersius; species Brachypetersius gabonensis. The sequence continues at coordinate 16,863,270 of JBBJLR010000040.1, read as the reverse complement.
GGTTTGATTGATTGGAGAGGTTTCAGCTTGTGTGCAGTCTTAGACTATGTGGAGCATTTCTTTTTGGCATGCCTTTGGGTTCACAGTGGCCTGAAACCTGGTTTCTGGGCTTTGCGATGGTCCACATGTAGCAAGCCGTTGTTAATTTGAGTTGTTCTTACCTGTTCTGTAGGCTGGAGACGCTCTGCAGGGGGAAAAAAAGAAGCACATTAGTTTACTTTAGATGGAGCGTAGAGGCAGGCGAGTAATCATTTATTTATCACTAAAGAGCATTGCAGTGACATCCGTAGTCATAGGAGGCTTGCATCTCCAGCCGAAAGGTTTTTATGTCGAGTGACTTGCAAGGAATGAATTACAATGAGGGGCTGTTTATTCACCCTATAGGTCTGAAGTCCAGGTACCGAATCTGTACAGGGGAGGGAGCTAGTTCATAAATAATGGAAGCATTGACTCAGCTGCATTGGCTCAGCCTGTTCATAAATTACGAAATCCTTCTCTTAGGCCTATTTGTTTCCCCCCGTTTTTGACACTCGCGCTTGACATCTCGCGACCATTCCGTGCAGGAATCTGTGTGGCAGAAGCAGTGCAGTGCAGCATGCAACAGTAAAACGACAGATGCGTCTTGGGAATCATTGTTTATTCCTTTTCAAGTCAATGAGTTAGACGTATGTTTAATATCTGACTCATTTGACTTACCGGGCCATGCATAAAAGATCTAATGCTGCTGAAATTTCATAACTGGTAAGAAAATGTCCATTATCCAAACTCTCGCCTCACTGACATATCAGTTGAATGATGATTAATTCAAATCTCTGCAGCATAGCAGGGTGAAGTCTGGGTTCTCTGGGCTGTGCAGTAGAACATAAGGCAGTTTCCAATAATTAAGAAGTGGATTAGGGAGCAATTAGATGATGTTTCTTCACATTGCTTGTTTGCAGTATTCAGGGTCATTTAATTTGTTTCAGTCTTCTGTATAGGTGTTATACAATGTTGATTTGTGGTTTGAAGATACGCTGCAGTGGTTTAGAGCTGGAAACTTAAGTGCACCCCTGGTTTTGCCACTGTTTGCAAAAACATCCGAATGTTTATTAGAACTGTCTGTCTCCTTTTTCTTGGGAAAGATTTTGGCCTACTTTTCTATAAAAGCTAATAAGTGTCTGATCCTTAAGGGCTTTCATACACGCACAGCCCACTTCTACCCCTGGAAGCATCTAAACTAAAGTCTGTGTATTGACTGTACCGTTCCAGAACGATCTTTTTTCCCATTATTTGTGCTTCATTTGGATCACAGTCCTACAGTATGATCCATTTTGACTTGAGCTACAGCTTTTGGACAGATGGCCTTGCATTCTGCTCAAGTATTCTACAGTTTGCTTTGCAATTCATGGTCGACTCTGTGTTCGCCCAGGCCCAGAAGCAGCACCCTGTAGTGCTTTCATCTTGGGCTACAGCTATCAGATATTTTCATTTTAACATTTCAATATTCTGTAAGAATAAGAAAGGATGAATACATATGTTTCTTTAATGTCTAAATGGAAATAATATAGACCAAACTTGAAACTGAGAGCTACTTCACAGGTACTGAGCCATACGAAGGGCTCCCAGTCTGATACGCTAGAACAGAGTTTACCTAAACTCCTCTAAACTTCATGTATAATAAACATGTTTTAAATGCTTTTCTTTAGATGTTGTCATTTTCAGATCTTTAGAAATACAAATGTGATTAAAGAAGAACATCAACAGGATCAAATCAAATGTTAGACGCTGGTGAGTTGAGCTATTTTTAGGACAGGTCTGCGGGCTACTCATGTGGTCCTTGGCGGCACCACATTGGTGACCCCTGATATAGATATTCTAACAATAAAGATACTAATAATAATGATCAGGTAATAATTTGAACTAATTTGCAGTTCTGATTTATTGCATAATATATACTTATTTATATAAATCTTTTCATAGTATGTTACATAAAATAAATTCCTGATCACTCTGGCAGCACTGAACAGGTTGCTATGCTGTTCAAGTCCTGTAGATGAACATAAGATAAGATAAGATCAACCTTTTTTAGTGCCACAAGTGGGAAATTTGCATCGCTACAGACGCTATAGAGAAGGCATCATGGTTTTAAGCTAAAATAGTTTATTCTCAGGAATAAAATCAACTGAAAGCATACTCGTTACCTTGCAATCTCAGGGCACTAGAAAGTCAGTTATATCCTAATAATACACATAAACCTTCTAAGGAGTCTGTGTTGCAAAGCTGGCAGCATCAACTTTAGGTTGCCCCTGCAGGTGCATGGTCATTATTACCTATTATAGCCCTAATTTCATCATTCATCACAGTTAAAGATCGGTGTGTAGTATGTCTGTTGCAAGACATCTTGATGTACATCTGAGATGACAAGTATTCAGGATGTACTTTAATGTTATTAAGTGTTGAATCTTTCCTGCCTCTCGCTAAGGCCGAATCTACATTTGCCAGTAAATTCATGACACTGACATCAACTAGATCATAGCAAGTTGATCCTTTGATGGGCCCTCTGAGGCGTCTTTGAGCCTTTATGGTCAAGTAATGTCCCAGACTGAGCTAAAGAAAACAGCGCCTCCTGACTACATCAATAGCATTTTTTTCTTCACTTTTACTAAGTAATTGACCAGTGACTTTATGTAAGACTAAACTATTGAAATGAGGTGTGAATATCAGTGTGTACTAATTCAATACACGTAAGTTTGTGGAGAACTATCTCTGCCATGACCTTGATAGGTTGTGGCAGATTAAATGCTGCAATCTTCACAGCATTATTTATTGATGTTTAGACACTGCATTGCAGACCTAAAGCCTTTTTAGTATGTTAAATCTATGCTGTGACTGCTTTTCATCTTTCTGCTCTGACGGTATGACTCCCCATAGACTCATGATTGCTCTCTTTTCTCTGAAAGATATAAGGGGCTGTGATAGATAGAGTGACATGATTTTTTTGGATTTGTTGCTTGGAGCTTCCTCACCATTTTTGGTATGTGGATGTTTCAGAGTGACTTGGTAAGCGCAGATATTCCAGGTATGTTTGTTTGTCACACTGTGCTCCAGCGCCAGGGGTGGGAGGTGAACTCAGCCAATCCACTTAAGTGTAGACCTATTCTAATGTTTTGAAGCTAACTTTTCTCCTAGAATGTTCCTAGAAAGAGTGGTTAGTTACACTTAAAAAGTGAATTAAAGTGACCTCAGGATTTAACCCAGAGCGGGCAGCCAGGAACACAGTGCCCAGGGAGCAGTGTGTGGGGGCGGTATCTTGCTCAGGGTAGCTCAGAGGCGCCATTAGCAGTCTTGGGTATCGAACTTTCTGATCATAGGGCAAATACCCTAACCACCGGGCCACCAGCTGCTCACTTAGGGCTGTTGCCAGAGTGCAAAATATGTAGGATAATGTGGGTTACCATCAATGCATTTTGTTTGGTTTTGTTTGCTCCCCGCCCACCCAAATATTTTATTGTGTTTCGCCTGGTCTTCCTGCCCATCATATGATGCAAAGCACAGTGGCTAAAGCTACTGCAGCAACCTGTGCCTGGTATCTGTTGCTGATTTCCTTCTCTGCAAGCTGTGTGACCATCTTTTCAGCTGAGCCTCGTTTTCTTATACTGTAACAGCAGGAAATCGCTGGTGCCAGGATTTAATGGATAAAGCATTTCCATAGATACATCAGGACAGGCCTTTGGACTGTTTTTAACGAGCATCCTGCGACTCAAATTAGTTCTTTTGAAGCATTTGATAATTTATGCTTATCACTCCATTGTGGATTTGATGATGGTGTTTGAGTGTCGTTGTAAATTGCACTCAGACGGTGGAAAAAATTGACATTTAGAGAACCTCAGAATTCTGCATGAGACATGCGTTCACAAAAAGTGGCGTACACCTTAGGAAATGTTAATGTATGAAACAAAATAGATATTAAAGTAATATAGTGCTTGTGTGCGATTTATGTTTTTAAACAGCAAATAATATCTTCTGCACTTCCTTTCTTTTTCCATGAGGTAGAAGTATCCAAATGAGGAGAAGTTTATTTGTACAACCATCTGATGAGCACCCACACATTGCACAGGTATAACGCTCAAGATAACTTAGTCATCTATCCTGTTCATGTATTTAACATCTAAAATTGAAAAACCTGATCTCATCTAACAGCCCTAGTATGTATGTAAATGAATCCTGGTGTAATGTTGATGGCATGGATATGATAATCCCAAACACAATGAATAAAATAGCTCCATCCCCAAGACTAATTAAACATTAGCTTAAAGCCCAAGGGAACCTAAATCCGTTACGTCTTTCTAATTAAGTTCATATTGCACTTGTGGGCACACAATATACCTACGTGTAATAACATTCCAATTTTCGGTAAATAAATTACTCATGTATTTTGCCAGAATGCCCTTCTTTTATTGTAAATTAGGCAGCCCTAACTCACAGTCTCAAAATGATGGGTCCAAAAACCCCAAAACCACACAGCTAGTTATTTCCTACAGGCCTCAAGAAGCGAGGCAACAGGCTTGCACACAAAAGTTCGCACCACTTGCCGTGTTCGAATTGCCGCAAAAGCATGCTACCTTTATATGTAGTTAAATAATTATTATTTGCCTATCATGGAATACCTTTGCATACGACATTATATTTATCATTTATGGGGATATTTATCATTAACATGGTAAACCAAACCACAATATCATCACAATATTTTTTTTTCCTGAGCATATCTTCAGTGCTTAAAGTACACAAACCAGCTTCATGTTGTACTTTCTCTTTTTTCTTGAAGTTTCGTGATATATGTTTGCCCACCCCTACTATATACCGGCTCAATATTTTGCCAAACAGTGATTCATTTTAAACCAATAGAAGTTCATTAGACTGTTGCATATTAGTCCTGTCATGCAGACGGCAGCATGTTTACATGATCTTATGAGTCACCTTATGTTTGGATGGAAATCCTACTTCCACAATAACAGAACTGTAGACAGTTTACAGTAGTTAAATGAGAGTTGAGCTTATTTGTCATTTTTAGTGCACTCTCAGTGAGGGCCGTTTTTACCAACTGCCTCTTTAGATGCCCGTTTTCTAAGTTCTAGACAAGGGCCTCTGTTTGCAAGTCTCCTGCATTTCTGCTTTCCTTGCCGAGAGAAAGTGATTATTTGCTGTAATCGTTTGTGCGTTGCTTGACGTGGCTGTGCACAGCAGGCTTACGGAAGAACAACAGTGGTTGCCCTTTGAAGTGTGCTCATGTTTTCCATTCTTATGTCACTGGTACTTAAGATATGCTCTGAACGCTTTATGATGCCAGGTGGGTGGGCTGCCCGTTGCACCTTTGATCGTTTGCCTGTTCTTTAGGTCTAGATGGCGTTATCTACAGCTGCATGCCTCCGTTTGTCTAAACGTTGACCTACTGCTACGTGAAAATTAAAGCTCACCGTGTTGCTGTTTGTGTGTGTGGTATTAGCTTAATAAGGTGAGCAGGCCAAATGATGTGAAAGAACAGATCTTCAATTTAGCTTGGCTCTGGCAGATGGGCTGAGGTAATGGTGTAGAAGGGAGGAGGGCTTAAGTGGGGTCATGCTATCGAAATGCTTTATTTGGTAGACCGTGCACCTACCATTATGCTGAAAATCAAATGCTTACTTGTCGTGCGTTTTCAAGCCATGAAAAGAATCCATCGGCAGTCCGTTGCTCTGGTAGCCTTCGCTGCGTGAAGCTCATCGTTGTGTTCTCTGGACTGTGTGCTTTTTGCTCACCTGAAAGCCTGATCGCCCAGTTTGTCTGATCCAGCAGAGAAAACCTTTCATCGTGACTGAGGCACAGTGTGAGTGTGGGACCTGTTCTCAAATGGGTTACTTTTTGTTGCCCAAGTGCACTGGCCTGTAACGACTTGACTCTTCTGTTGAAGCACTTCCATTTTAATGGACTGGCCGTCACTTTTGTTTCCACCCATTATTGTCAGCACTTCGGAGACAAATGTTTTTTTCCCACCTTTTAAGGTCAGAAGACATTGGGCACATGGTGTTCTGGGGGCCAAGAGTGCCAGACGAAGCTAAACTGCCTTAATGGACTTGTGTGTGTGTCGTCGTCGTCCCCAACACCCAACCCCCCACCGCCCGCTTCAAACCCCCATCCCCTTCACCGCCAATCTCCCGTCATTAGCACAGTCAGAATTCCACTTCCCACCTCTCGATTCGAGGAAGAATGTGAGGGCTCTGTGGATCGATGGGTGTCCTGACGCTCATCAAATCAGAGAGTGTGAGAGAGAGAGAGAAGAATTGCTGGATTGTGTCCTTTACTTTCTGGTTATATACTTATACAGGGCATGTCTGGCCATCCTCAGAGGCACAATATAACCTTCATATGTAGCATGCTTTGTTGATGTGTTTGCAAATTCTTCTTGCTGTTAGCATGATTTTCTGCCTCGTTTTTCTCTAGACGTAGTCGGGGGCGGCTGTATTTCTTCCTTTGCTTGCGCATGGACAGTGACAAGACATTTGTTGCCTAACAAATGGCATCATCCCCACTGAACCACTGTGCATTGTCATTAACCAGAGGCTAATCCAATATTTATGTTTTATGATCCAATGAAGAGGCATTGGAAATTTTGTTGTACACAGCTTAATCACACAAATTAATCAATTAGGCTCTACTGTGCCACAGAAAATGCTGAAAGCTTGAATTACCATGTGGATTTCAGAGTGACCACCCAGGCCTTTCGCACAGTTTGGATGAACCAACACGATAACAGTGTACACATTTTGCCTTCTCCATAGCTTAAAGTTCAGCTGGCTCATACTGACTGATGTAACATCATTTAATTGGCCCTTCTTGTTGCTTGAATGGCTTGAGCTGATGGGTTAAAAAGGGCCCGGTTTGCGTTACAAGCTTGGGAGTTTGGAAGAGCTGGGGCTCCTTCCACATTTGCATTAGCGGGAAGTGTAATCTAATTGTGCAGTTTATTATTTTCTGAACGTATGATAATGACATTCCCACGCACGCTGCGTTCAGGCCTGGTCTCGAAGCCCTGCGGAGAGCGAGTGGGAGGTGTGTTCTCTCCTGAGGCCTGCGAATCGGTGGAGTGCTCAGGCTGTCGACAGAGCCCGTTTGGTTTCCACGCCAACATGCAGCTTCAGTGATGACCTCGTTGGGCAAATGTCACAAGATGGCAGCCAGGTGAAATGAAGAGAACAAAATGAGTGCCTTCCCACACATGCAAACACATTTTTTGCTTTTTGTACCTTTTACTTTTTGCATGCACATCCTAGCCAAGCTCGTGGATAACAGTGTGAGAGTGAAAACGAGAGAGATAACAAGAACGGGAAAGCACTTCTACATCTAACAGAGTGGTCACATGGAATGTGTTTGGTTGGCGTGTGGGCTGGCTGTTTTTGGAGGTGGGTTGGGATGAAGAGAAAGGTGAATGGTCACAGACTGGACCCTATCCAGAGATCTGAGCTTCTGCCTGTGGGTCCTCTGTCAAATGCTTTGTGCAGCTTGTGTTTGCCCTCCACTTGATTGCTGGAGGCATGGGCTGGAGCAGGTGCTGCGAATGAACTAATTAATCTGCAAACACGCTGGCTTGTGTGTCCGTGAGATGAAACCTCACTCAGCTGTCTTGATTCCTATAGCCTTCCTTACCTTAAAGCTGTGGTTTGCAGTTATGATACAGGCAACATATGATATAATGATGCTAAAACCTACATTAATAATAAACACATTTCATTCATTCATTCATTGTATTTGTTTATGATGCCAAAGAGCTTTTGAGAAATCATTATGTGTTGTTAACTCTGGACAGAGCATAGGGAGGCAGAAGAGGGAACCTTCTCTACTCAGCATTATGAAAAGCACTAATTAGAATATGGGTACATGTGCTTATATAAGTGAGTCTTTTGGCTGTAAATCATCGCTGAACAATAATGTGTTTGCTAACACATGCCTCACATCACATCCTCACATTATCTTTTTAATTTTTAACAGCGCTACTACGTGAAGCAGACATATTAGGAATGCCAATGCCTAAGCACTGATCACAACTCATGAGTGAAACCACATCTGTGAACGTGAAGTGAAGGAGTATACGTTCATTAACCCTCTGAGGTCGGAGGATCCATAAATGGATCCTTTTCAGTTTTCCAAAACTGCCATCTAAAGCTTTGTGAGTTTTGTCTTAGAAACATATAAGTACCAGCACTAGAAACAGGTGTGGAACACCCATCTAATGAATATGCATATGAAAAGGCAGAGAAAAGGTACCTAGTCTCATTCTTTGACAAATTGCATAAAGACTACATAACATTTCTAAAAACTCTCTTTACTTTTGTGAAGCCAAGACATATGTTTACAAGGTTCAAATTTCAAAAGTATTGTTCAGAAATATTTCGGATGTGTTTTTTTACTTTGTTACTCTGAAAATAGTTTTGTCGTGTCATTTTTACACAATATAAAAAAAAAAACTAGTTTCATTATATTCACTTTACTCACATATTGTTGCTGAAGTTTTCCAGAATAAAACAATATTTGTCACTTTGGCATGGATGTTTTCAGTTAGATGCAATATTTAAAAACTGTAAAGGGGTAGCAAATTGCCTGAAAATGCCAGAAAAGCCTTGGACCTCAGAGGCTTAACAACAGAGAAGATGCTCATTTCATTCATGCACTGCAGCAGATGATAAAAATTCTGTGTATTGTTCCTTCTTAACTGAATGTAGGACAGCGAAAAGGGACTACAGTATCTGGCTCCCTAGTGTAGTGGTTATCACATCTGATTTACATGCAGAAGGTCCTGGGTTCAAGCCCTAATGGAACCAAACTGTTTTGGGACAGCTGGTGGTTATGGAGTTGCCCCTGTAATCAGAAGGTTGTGGATTTGAATCCCAGCACTGCAAGTGCCACCACTGAGGTACACTTGAGCAAAGTACCGTCACCACACACTGCTCCCTCGGCACCCCCAATTGGTGGCAGCTGTAGTGGAAAAATGGCGAACAGACAAAGAATCTTCGCTCAAAGACTTTATGCTGCTAGCAGAGGAGAACATTCATTACCGGGCAGTCCCAGTCTGAAGTTTCTCTAAAAACTGTCCTTCGCAGAGGACTCTTATACCTTCAAAGCCTCATGCGCATTATCAAAACTGGGTCGAGTTTGAGGCGCCTCCCTTGCATCAGAAACCTCTACAAACCCTCTTATCATCTTTTAACTCTCTGAAGAAGTGTCAGTTATCATTCATGTTATGGATCTTAATGATTCTTAATTATCCTACCCCATGGAAACGACCCTGAAACCATTGCACATTGTTCTCAAACAGAAAGCCATTCCAGAGAAAAAACAGTGTGTGAAAAAAATAACAATTTTTGCGTTCAGAGCTGGTTACACAACCTTAATCGTTTAGTCACTGAAATCACACTGATATGTGAAAGAATCATTGACTGAATATTTTTCATCAGCTGAATTTATTGATTTTCTTTTAGAATATACTGATTTTCTCTTACACAGCCCACAGCCTGACTTGGCGAATGGGTTAAATGCAGAGAAAGAATTTCACATTGTGTGCTGTGTTGTGTGTTCATGCGCGACTATAAGGGGCCAATTGACTTTAATTGATCATATACCGCTAAGAGTAAATGAAGAGAGAAACAAAAAGCCCTTATTGCTATGTTGCGTGCTAGATGTCATATTCATTACAATGTCAGACTTGAAGGCAGTATCTGTTTCATTTAGTCATACACTCTGTGTAAATTCAGAAATATCCATTAACCCGTTGGTGCTGGATGGGGTTGAGGTCAGGGCTCTGTGTGGCCAGGCAAGTTCTTCCACACTCAACTCATCAAACCATGTCTCTGTGGACCTTGCTTTGTGGACTGGGGTTCAGTCTTGCTGGAGTTAAAAAGGTTCTTCCCCATTGGAAGCATCCATTGATTTTGCAAAATGTCTTGATATGCTGAGATTGACCTTCACTGGAAGTAAGTGTCCTTGCCCAAACCATTAAAAACATTATGTACCAATAATTTTATCTATGCTAGTTAGTGTATAGTGTACAGTTTTAGCTAGTTAGTGTAGCTAACTAGCTAAAACTGTAACGATATCACAGATGTAGCTTGTTTCCAGCAATATCAATTTCCTGGTCAGTTTTTATTAGTGTCTCTGTTTTTATAAGATAGCTAGCAAGCTAACTTTTGGTAGAGATTTGTTTTTAGCAATGCTAGTTAGTAGTCTCATGCCAGTGGTGCATCCAAGTCCACATTGGAGTTGAAATAGCTATATAAAAAGACATCTTTCCAGAGTTGCCAACTTTTCGAAAACTTTGAAGTGAGATTTTGGGGTGTGTGGGTGTACGGGTGGGGGGGTGATGAGTGCAGCATCATTAGGTGCGCCACCTACCGTAGAGGAGTGTGCACAGGAGGGAACTCCTCTCTGCCTGTACAGCCATGCATAAAGCGTAATTGATCGATTGCAAGTGGTGTTTGGCCCGACGCAATGGGCAGCCTAGATTTTCAGCGTGAGAAATTGGAGGTAAGGCGTGAGAGCGAGATGACAGTCATGTGTGTGTCTCACGGGAACTGACGGAAAGCAAACAGAAGTAGATGTTCTAGAAAGCACTTTTAAAAGCACTTGTTTCTACACCATTGTTGAATTTACAACCTGGGCATCATAGATGGATGAACATTGATCATGACCAGTTATACATTGAGTGGTATCAATCAGATCTATGACACCCCCATTGTATGTTGTGTGGTCCAATAAGACATGCCCCTGGCTGTCGTGCAGTTGTCTTTTCAACTTCTCATTCGTTTTAATGTATATTCCATAAAGGCATCTCATACCACCCTTCTCACATTGGCTCCGCACCCCATATAGATTTGCACACTAACTCTCAGCCAGCGTCACATCTCATTACTCCAGTCCCCAAAGCATGAGTGACAGCTTTTACAGACGTCTGATGATACAGTGAATAACTCTCTTCAGACAAACAGTGGTCCATTTTTAATGAGGCCTGAGAGGTTTTCTGTGCCCACCTCTGAATAGCCCCGATGCTCCGCGGTTCGAGTCACAAACACCCCACCCCCCAAATCTCATTGCTCCTCCAGCGCCGGCCTGACCTGCAAGCTAAGCACATCGGAGAAAATAGGCATATAAGCCGGCGCCTTTAAATTTCCCCAAAGCCTTATTGGAGGTGGAATGAGATCATTAAGGTCAGTGCTGAAGCTTGCATGGACCTAAAGCACACAGTGATGGACTGTTGGGGCTTTTTGACTGACTGCCGCAATAACCCGCCTTTGCCCCCTTATGTTCTGTGCTTCTGACAGCCCGCACTAAAATAATAGGTCGTTTGTTTTCCACGCTGCACTAGCATCTAATCAAAGACCTTCCTCCTGCTCCTACAGAGCGAATATTCAGAACTTCATTAAAAGTTCTGTGATTTGAACTCTCTTCTCAGTAATTCTTCCTTTTTAGTGTGCAGATTCCACATATATTTGGTATGCTGAAGGGGAAAACTTGCATTTTAGAAAATAGCACTGTGGCATGTTGATGTTATTTAAGGAACCACTGTAATTTTTACCTTTTCTCTTTCGCACTCTCTCTCTCTTTGCCAGTGAACAAAATGAATGACTGACATTCAGATAACAGCTTAACCACCAAGAGGAATGTGGGCCCATAATGTGCTAAAATTGCATGGAGGAGGGGAAGCATTAGGATGTCCATATTAATGTGAATGTGTGTGAATTTTAATGGGAATTTTGCCACTAAAACTAGGGTTCAGTGTGCCAGGCAGTAAATGCATCAAAACCCAGAGACTGCAAGGCTTGCAGTGAGAGAGAAGCTGCCAAACATACAGTGAAATGAATCCTGGCTGTTCTGTGACAGCACCACCTACTTAAATGTTACAAGGCTGATTTCATGAAAAGCATCATGACTAATCCACTGAGTTTGTTCAAAAATAAATATACTCACTTTCTCCTCCAACATACCTTTAAGCCACACTGTCCTCAAGTCCAGGGATTCTTAACCTGGAGTTGCAACACCATATGTGGTCCCACAGTGGGGGCTGAGAGAGTAGTGGCACAAAGACACATTCCTAATATAGAGAAGTCCTTTTGATGAGTGAATGTAAGTGCTACTGGGTAGGCTAATGTTGCTATATGGGGGTTAACTAGTGAACAAGGGCAGGTGACATTTAGTTAATTTCAGACACTCGGGATGTTACGTTTTTACTAACTGTTGCTTAAATAGTGCGCCGGATCTCTGCAATTTATCTCTGTCGCATAAACACATCTTGTCTCTCTAGTTCAGATACAGCCCGCAGATAGATTTGTCCATGCACTCCATTGAAGCAATTATGTTTAGCAGAGTGAAAGAAAAACTGTCCACCTTCAGTCAAGTAATAGTTTTATTTGTTTTTGGTCATTTATTCTGATTATTTGGTTATTTATTCAGATTATTTGATTATGGTTATTGATTATTTGATTTTTTTTTTTTTTCACACTGTGCTTCAGCCAAAGCTTGTATGTGTGTAATGAGCATAGAAGAGTGGTTTGGGAAAGGCAAAAAAGTTTTCTTCCTTGAGTCTGAGCAACTAATCCTAAACTAACCTAGCAAGTGTGGTGTGCCATGAGAATTCCTCCTGATGGTGGAATTTCTGTCTGGTTTTTAAACATCCGTCAGGGATTTCTATATGTAGACTCAAAACAGCTTGTAGTTGTGCCTGAGTGAGGCTGGAGTCTTGGAAAATAAAAGCTCGTAATGATACCAGGCTCTCTGCGTTCCATTCGATTTGGTTTAGATTTTCTGGTTAGATATTGCTGAGTTTAATGTAACACATGTGTTTGGCATCACTTATAACAAACAGCTGTAGGAACCTGCCTCTCCGATGCCTTTCAACATAAGACTTTTAAAAAGAAAGCTTTCTGTAGACGCTTTCTTTTTAAAAGTATTATGTTGAAAGGCAGGTTTAAAATTTTCAGTTTCTGTCATACTGAACATAAAGCAGTGCAATGAGCATGAAACCTTGTGTTCTATACCTGAGATCTTAGTGCTTTCTCTCAGACACTGAGCTCTACATCTCTCTCTCTCTCTCTCTTTCTCTCTCTCTCTCTCTCTCTCTTTTTCTCTCTCTCTCTTTTTCTCTCTCTCTCTCTCTTTCTCTCTCTCTCTCTTTTTCTCTCTCTCTCTCTCTCTTTCTCTCTCTCTCTCTCTCTCTCTTTCTCTCTATCTATCTCTCTCTTTCTCTCTCTCTATCTCTCTCTCTGTCTTTCTCTCTCTCCCTCTCTCCCTCCACCTGCACTCCCCCTCCAT
>JBBJLR010000040.1:16804767-16826247 GCA_037577145.1 Brachypetersius gabonensis | reverse complement strand
ACTACTGAAATATTGAAAGTCACTCGATTAATTAATAATTATAATGTGACTCACCACATAGTATTCATAAAATCGGATGAACTACATGTTCTTAGTGTATTAAGACATTTTTCTGTGGCATTTTGTTTAATCTGAACACAATATTTTGTGATACTATATGTTGATATATTTTTGCCATGTCCCCTACCCTGTGTTTAGTAACTGAGTGACTCTGCAGATGATTTAATGTTTGGAGTGGAATGTGTAATGCACAGGATTCCAGGCCTTGTGGTTATATTTGAGGTGTGAATCAGCTGCCTCATGGAATGTGTTTTGTTATAAAGTTCATCTGAGTCTGCGATGTGAGAGGTGCTGCAAAGCCTTTAGGGTTTTTTCAGTTTGAACATGAGCTTATTTTTCAGTAATACAGGATGTAAATGAGAGCGAGGGTGACAAAGAGGATGGCAAGATGTTAATCATACTATAGTATTTCACATTGTGAGAAAAATGATAGCATAATGCCATTCTGTTACACTGGTATAATTAGTGGGATATGAATACTGTGCATCCTGCTAGGGAATGTAATATGCTCTGTGTGTGAAATTTCCTCCAAATTACCTGCTAATGATTATACCGCCAATTCATATCCAGCCATGTGTCTAAATAGTGACTTTTGCGAGTACATAATGCAATTGGTAATGCCATTGGTCCTATTATGTTGCCTTGCTTGAATACAAGGGAACCAATACGCAAAAGAATTTGGTTCTTAAAGATTCATGGTCTTTGTTTAAAATGTATTTAGTTTGCATGCATGTAATTATGTATCGGTGCTAATTTAAAAATGCATTCACATCGGCATGAAACCACTGAATACACGTGATGAAAGTGCATCTTGTGTAGATGTCGTCCTCCCAAGTGAACAAGGCTGTGTTGCTTCATTCAGAAAAAATGCATTATGCTTTTAGATATTCTAAATAGGAATGTGGACTTTTTAGCGCAGATGATAATGAGACAGATGGTGCTTATTCTGTCACGGAAAAGCACGGAGCAATATTAATCTGTATTGCAGCGGAGTGTTAAATGCTGCTGTGTTCTCTTGCTTTGGATTTTCCTTTAGAAATTAAAATACTTTGACAAGTAACTAATTTATAGTGGTTTATGAGAAAAAAAGAGGAAGAAATAGACTGGCCCAAGTGTTCGGATTCATTGGGGCTGCTATATTATTACCTAACTGAGGCACAACTGCGCAACTGTATTAATGAAAAAATCCAATTACCTGCTTTGACTTCGACTTTATTTTGCGATACCATCCTGAATCCTTGGATTGCAATGAAAATTGATGCTCCTTAGATTCCAGATGCCTTTTTAACCAAAATGGGTGCCTCATGTCATGTTTATAAAACGATAATGAGCTGGCCTTGAGTGGCCCACGATGCTTTGCTGCAAAAAGTGTGGTGCAGATATAGACAGGCACTGAAGGGAAGGGAGCTTCTCTTGGACTGCTCTCTCCTGAGAGTCCAGCTTGATGAATTAACTGCATCATGGGCCCTTTGTTTTAAGAGCCATTTGAAGGAAGCGGTACCACGTCCCCAGTGCAGCGCTTCACAGCTCACGGTCTTAGGGGAGGTGGCAGTGATAAAAGCTCGAAAAAAGACGCTCCTCTGTCCCAGGCCATCTCAGAGCTCAGGATAGATCGTAGCTGCCAGCTCCTGACTGCCAATGCTCTGGCGTAACTGTCAGCATGAGATGAGCACATGCTCCTGTCAAACAAGACGGCAGACAAAGGGCCTTCTTTGGTCAGATGAGAGCACACCTAACAGAGCTGAGTTGGTTAAGAAGTCATAACTAACATTATTCTGAGAAATGGTGTTACTTAGATAAAATGTAGTCATTTCATCCCCAGTAAAGTGTAAAGAAACTGTTTTCTGGGAATCAGTTCCCACTCAGTGGACTCCCGAGACCTAAAATCTCCAGTGCCCCAGTCACATGTCTGCTTTAACTTATTTATTGGACTTGGTTAAAACTCCATAGACTTCTTGTCCTTTTCAAGTCAGAAACGAGATCTTGCATATCAGTGCTGGGATGTACTACTTTATCAGTTTCGCATTACTGGCCTGGCAGATATATCTTTACAGAACCATATTAATATCTATTAATGTTAAGAAATCCACAATTTAACACAACCAGACATTGTTAAAGACCTGCAGATGGAAGTGTGTATCATGCAGAGCATTTTGTTTGATGTGAAGGATGGAATGACTCCAACATTTATGCAGAATCCTTTCTTCATGACATTAGTGCTGTGACCATTGATTATAATGGTAATCATCATTTATTGATTGTTTTAACTGTTAACCTGCTCAGCTGATGAGGAAAAATGTCCCAGAACACATGCTGATAGGTCAGAAGTGAATCATTTGTTTTACCTTAGATAAATATCAGAAATCAATTACAAATGTGAGGGTTACACAACACTTTGTTCAGTCAAATGCTTTTAGTTCAGATTTTTTCTTATTATTTATTTGAATGTCTTCAGTTTTATTCTCAGTAAAGAGGAGGGAACATATGTTTTTACATTTTCAGATGCGAGACACAGTGCTGACTTTAAAATCTCGTTAGGATAGCGGAGTTAAACTGGGTCATTGCATGTCCTCACATTTACTCTGGAGCCGAGTGCAGATTGTGTTATTTTAGTGGTTTGGGCAGTGTAGTGTGCTTTATTGCTTTTGGAAAACACACCTGATCCCAGCTTCAGCAGGACATGCTTTCCGCCCTCAGCAGCATGCTTAGGATGGCCAGTGGGTTTCTATGTGTCCCCCCTGTACCAGCCTTGAGACAGATCACATGTCCGTGTTCTTTGTATGGAGCATTTAGAGTGCCATTCCACCTGGACCCAGTCATGTTGTGGCCACTTTACTGCCAAAGTAAATGCCAAAATCCAGTACTGAAATGGAGATTTTCTCTTAAGCTGCTTTAATGTTACAGGTTGAATTCAAATACAAATGCCCCATTCCTTTAGGTATTACGGAAGTTTGATATTTTGTTGCTTTTCTTATATTCTTATATTTTTTATACCTTTTTTAAAGGGCAAATTGTTTGCTGCATTTATTTCTAAGGGATCTCTGCTCGGGCGATATAATGCGCTGGTCTACACTAGAATAGCTTGGTGTCATTTTCCCCACTTAAGCTGTCAGCTATGGTAACTGCTGGGCCCTGATTAAGCGGGGTGCTGGCATTTAAAAATCCTCACGACAAGCTTGGCTACTTCTTCAAATCCTTACTCATAAAGCGCAGCAAAAAAAAAGAAAAGCTCCAGATTCAGAGACATAGGCCCCTGTCCATGCTTTTGAAATGCAGCGGCACTATCTCTCTGGTTGCATTCTGTTAGTGCGGAGCTGCTGTTTTGAGTAATTGTGTCTCAGTCTCAGCCTGTGTATGGTGTCAGTGCACGGCGACTGCCTTCCTTTGTACTGTCTGTTAAAATGTGTAGCTTATCTGGCAATGGGCACACAGGCGCATGCTTAATTGCCTCAGACTCTCTTTGTTTCGCGTCCCAGAGAATCCGCTTTATGCAGAAAGTCAGGTTAATTGGTCTTTCCCGCCTGATAAAGTTGACGTCTGAAAGAGCCTGAACCAATCTGACCGTCCACTTAAAGCGTGGGCTTAACATCAGCTCACGTGCCAGAAGAGGCTTATTAATGACAGGTCTGTCACATTAGCCCTCTGTTTTTGTCCCGGCCACTGTAGTGGCATTGATTTTTACTAAGTGGAAATTGTCAGGTTTGTCAGCCACGAATGTCCTTTGTCTTCATCACAGCAGTCAGGATGTAGATGATGGGAAGAGATGGAGCTTGAGAATCAAAACATTAGCTCGTTCTCGTCGCTGGATTTTTTGGATGACATGATGATGAATTTGATCGCAGAGATATTGGATTTGTTCGTTCATTTGTCTTTTACAAATATTGCACAGAAACTCAGCATATCTTAAATATCACTCTTAAGTACAGCTTTTCACATAATCAGATATGAAAAGCAAATTGTGTTCGATTTTTCTCAGTTCCTGATAATGCCCAGGGAATAATAAATATCTAAAAAAAGACGTATTCACCAAAGACACAAACACACACATATAATATAGTATATCAGGTTTTTAAACAGTTACAAGCAATAGTACAAGCAATTATTTTCTGTAATATACTGTTTGTTTATTTACTGATTAAGTTATTATTTTTCGTTTATTTTAGTTGTTTTTTGGTATGTTAAATTCAATGAATAAACAGTAACAAAGGCCAACAAAAGAAGAACTTTGGCTTGTAAAAAATCTGTAATTTCATATACGTTGTAGGACACTGCAAAATAAACAGAGCTAATGACTGACTGGAGTTGTAGTAAAATTAATATTCGTGATTTATTAAGTGAAGTCTCTAGCATAACTTGAAAAAAAAATTAGAAAGCCTTTAAAAGTAACCATTATTGTAGGTAAGCGAATTGAAAATTGCTCTGCAAGTTATTGTATATAAAATTACAGCTTATTAATATAAAAATGATTTCATAGTTTTTGTCAGTGATGAATATTTAAATCTCTTATGTTTACATTTATGGCATTTTTCAGACACTCTTATCCAGAGCAACGTACATCAGAGCTTCTGTTCTTCATACTTATAAAGCAATACTAGAATCAACGCCTGCTTTTTACCAAGTTACACACCTTAACAAACCCTGTCAGAGAAAACAGTCCATAGACAAGTAAGGACAAACAGTTAAGAGGGTAAGAGTCGAAGGTTTTTAAAATATAAAGACAAAGATGTGTACGAGATAAATGAGAGGACTGGTTAGTCACCAAGGTGCTTCTTGAAGAGGTGGGCCTTCAGACAATGCTTGAAGACAGGAGGGAAATTTTTACCTTGATTCTTTTACCTTGATTCCTTCTTTCATTTTGATGAATGTATGAAGTTTTACTTTTAAAAGTACATAGAAATTTTTTCCAGGGCCAAATGGTTTAATGCTTCATTGGTTATTGCTATAATTAGTTGTCCAACACTGGTCATTGGGTCATGGTGGTCTTCTTGGCCCACCTGGACTGTAGTGCTGTCTTGGTCAGTAGGCCTCCTCCTTAGCGTTCTGCATGTCATGCTTATGCTTCATAATTTCCTTTCCTGCTCCTTTGCTTGGCACAGATTCATATCCCTTTGGATTCTTGTGATGTTTTGACAGACTTAATAGTGCACCAGAGCTGTCTCTGTGCTGTTAAGAGGAAATGTGTTTTTGACACAATAAAACATGTTCCAATCAGTCTTTTACATTTCACTTATTTAAGGTTCAGGATGAGAAATAGAGGAGGGAGCCTTTTGAGGGAAAGGATGTTGAGAGAGAATGAGAGGGGGTAGATGGGGAAAGAGCAAGAAGGGAGAAGCAGGAGGTGTTAAGTTGCTGGAGTTTTTGGGTCGAGCCAGTCTGAGTGTGACAACAAATGCTCTATGCATCCCCAAAGCACAGCAGGCCTGGAGAGCCATAAAGTGCCCCTGTCTGGCAGTGTGAGGGCTAGTGACCGAGTCATTCATCATTCATTTATCAGCATATCAAATAAATAACTTGTCTTTTTAGTGTGAAAAATGTATTTGGTGGTGGTGGTGGTGTAGTGGGTAGGATACTTGCCTCTGGACCAAGAGGTCTTGGGTTCGAATCCTACCCTCAGCACACCACCAATGGGTTCCTGAGCAAGACCCTTAACCCCAAGTTGCTCCAGGGAAACTGGCCCCTGTAGTTAGGGAATGGAAGTCGCTTTGGATAAATGTCGTAAATGTATTTGGTTTTTTTATTTTATGGAAATTGAAAAAAATATGAGCAATCAGGGACCCAAAATAGACTCATATCATTCGCCTTGGACAGGCATAGCGCTAGGCTGTCAGTGATAAAAAAACCACTTTTGTGATAAAATCATTTCCATTATATACAGTAATTCCCTGTTTTTCACGGGGGGTTACGTTCCAAGAGCACCCGCTTACATTGAAAAACCACATTGTTGTGTTTTGATTAAAGAAATGCCTAAAATCCCTATTTTTATAGTGTTAACCGTAAAGATGCCCCCAATTATACTCCTAGAACACTTTAATTTAATGCATTACCCGTAAAGAAAATGTAAAGGTAAATCAATAATCATAATCAGAAAACTTATTTGCTTAAAAAACCATCAGCAGGGGGGTTTAAAATACTAAAATAAGAGGACAATAAACAGAGCAGGCACGCTGCAGCAGGCTTCTTCTTCTTTTTATGGTGGTTGACAACTTTTCAGTGTATTACTGCCACCACTGGGCAGTAATATTTTTAGCTTTCGTGTTATTGTGGGGATTTCCGCGTAAAACGATGAGTTTGGTTCTATAAAAGATCTGTGTGTGACTGAATCTGTGAATCCGCATAAAACTGGGGGTTTACTGTACTCCCAATGCCTGCAATCACCAACGAGACCCTATAACAATGGGCCGTTTGAAGAAGACACTCTGAATAACTGTCATGCTGACATGGCAGATTTACATGAGCAAAATATCATATAGCTGTTATATACTTTGCAACATTTTAAAACACAGTAGTGAATCCTTGGTATGGTCCAGTACTGGCCTGCATTCTTTTTAACCACATTGTTTTATATACATTTTTGATACTACAGGGTTTTTTTGATACAGGAAACTTACTTTGTTCATCAGTGATTGTTCAAGACTAATCAGCGTTAAGATAAGATTGGACAAGAAAGAACTTTATTTATTCTGAGAGAAATTATTTTGTCTTTGGCATGCTCAGTGCAACAAGAGAATAGAACATTGAAAAAATAGGCAATAAAAATAGTGCAACAACATTATTGTAACATTATTATGAACTAAATGCAATAAAAGTAAAAATGTCAGTTTTTATGTTTTCTGCTTCCTTTGATTTAAATGCATTTGCTTTAATCCAATGTAAAATATTGTCAGCTTTAATTGTGATGATCTCAAATAATTGGGGTCAGGCGATCATGTAATAATTGTGCCAAGCCTGTGCCCTGGTTTCTGACAAAGTATTTACCACAGTACTAAAAAAAACGAAGCTAAATAAAGCTCTGTTGTTTTATTTTATAGAATGAAACTGTACACTTAAAGCCGTAATTATAGCGTAAATGTGGTGTTCAGATCACAAAATAATAGGAGTCAGTTCTTTGACAGCCAACATCCAGCTCTTCCTAACCTGCCCGAATCCCTAACAGCAATAAGACTGAGTACAAAACTGGTCTCTGAGCAGCGGAAAAGGGCAAACTTCTCTCTCCACTGCAGCTGGCACCATCCTGGCCTGCCAGACTGAGTCTGGGGAGGGAGAGCGGAAACACAGCAGTGCTTTCTGTCTGTGTCTGGTATTTAAGAGCTGAGAGGAGAATACAGGGAGATTGATGTTTTGATGGATAGTCATTGACTTCTAACCTTTTCCCCCCACGTTCCAGTGTGGTGAGCCGATGTCAAATGGCAGAGGAAATTTGCAAAGCTATTACCAGAGTGTCTTTCTAAATCATATGCCTCCAAGTGGAGATGACTCCTATAATACCTGCCATTTACTGGACAAATTATCTATTATGTTCCAGCCGGGTTTGCGGCCAGGGTCGCCCCTGTTTTGTGGTGGAAGGGTGCGTGGAAAGCATGGGTACGTGTTTATGCGCGCGCGTGCGTGCGTGTGTGTTTGTGCGGATGTGTGCGGGTGTGTGTTTGTGTTTTGGGGTGGGAGGGGGTGCTCCAAGAAAGGCCAGGAACCGCCAAGAATGATTTTATACCACTTCCTTTCAAACCTCTGTACTTCCATATTATTATGGTTCATTTTCTTCTGTACTGGACACTGGCTTGTAATTATTAGTATTATCATTTATATTATCATTATTTCTGTTTGTTTTGTCAGTATTGTTGTCTATGATAATGGATGGTTAGTGTTATTTAGGGTCTTCCAGCTCTTTTTTGACTTTGAACTCCTTCAGAGTGAAGGGAGTCTTGTTGAGTTTTTGGTGTTTAATTAGGAAGGCCACAGTATTTTAACACGTCACATCTGTTCCTTGATCCTTGTCACTGGCTTGCACCACTTTTAATGTCTTTTCAGCGTGCATACATTAAAAGGTAATTAGCCAATCTCCAGCGATCATCTCAGTTAAAAGTCGATTAGTAAAGGGTTTTGTTAATGTGACAAAGGATTCGGAGATAGCCCAGAAGTGTTGACAGTTATTAATTAATGGGCTCTAATAGCTGTGCAACCAGGGGTAAGCTGGCTGACACGCAGGCTGTTGCAGATGCCAACGCAGAAACCTGGCGTACAACTTTCTGCTACCCTTTTGTTCTGGGGGCTATTTTTGGGGACTTGCTCTCAGTGCTGTGTGTCAGGTATATCAGAGCTGGTTGTTCTTGCTTGGGATGAGTATAACAAGCCGCTTCAGAGCTTGTTACTGCTCGTTAGGATGGGCTCTGTTGGGACCGGTTCACTGTCTACAGTGTCAGCCTCTAAGGGACAAACATTCTTCCCTTTTACTGCACTTTGAAAGTTGTTGCTGTCACTGTTCATGTATATATAATTAAAGAGTAAAGAGATATTCCAAATTTTGAATTAGGACATGCCTCCAAAGGGCGATCACAATCATGTCACTTTTTTTTAGACTTGATTAAACATTATAAAAATGAATTGATTGACTGAACCTTTCTATAGATCACCTAGTGGTCTTACCGCCAGTGAAACGGAAACTGGCTTTGTGAATTATTTTCTATTAATATAATCAAATTAAAGTAATTCAATGCGTTCACATGTCATTTCAATTACTTAAATGTTCAGATTAAATTAAATGTAAAGTAAAATTTAAATTCCTGACTGATCCGAGCGACATCCTAAACAGGCTGAAATATGTATGGCTTCATGGCTTCTGTGAAAAAGGAGCCTAATGGACCCACAAATTTTTTCCCAGTAAAGGTTTTTGAAATCCTGAAAGGCTAATCCTTGGTTTATTGTTGGTCCATTCATACAAGTTAAAAATAATAGTAGTAGAAAAAAATAGCAGAAAATATTTTTCACAGAGCTAATCTCTTTAAGCACCTGATTTTCAAATGAACACAGGTGAGAATGTCTTTGTGATTTGAAAGAGCTTTAGAATTTGCTTCTTCTCCTCTTAGCCAAAAATGAATGCTTCTTCCTGAACTCTGCTTTATTTTTTCCCCCCAGTCTTTGTGGTTTTGAAGGGGATCTTATAATGAAAGGCAGAGTGACAAAATCTGACATAGAGTAGAACAGGTGGCACATTCATCACACGACTATAGGACAAGGCCATGACTGGAAGACCGAGCCTCTCTCAAAATTACACCTTCTGTGCCCACTCATTCGCTCAGTCCCTTGAAATGCAACAGTGGAAGGGCACGTGAGCTGTCTTCTCACACCTAGCCATGTTCAGGAAAGGGGAAAATGGGAGCAAATGGGAGTGGGTGGTGTTGGCCAGGGCCAGACCGTGTTCAGAGGCCTTTCCAAATATTCCATATGGACATGCGCATCTGACGAGGAGGGCTGGCGTGTGTCTCTCTGCCAGACACTAATGCAACATCCTCGGCCCCCCTGCAGTAAATTGAGTGAAAACAACCTGAAGGGGCCGCCTGCTAAATAGAAGTTGAAGAGACAATCTGGTCATGTCCCTGGCTGCCAAATGAAAATGGCCACTCAGGGCGCTGCATGGTGAAGGGATGTGCGAATGCAACTTTACGCTATACGGTCATCGTACATTCCCTGGATCCGTGACCAATCAAGACTTTAATGAGTGTGCGTTCTAAACCCACCCACGCCCTCAATATAACATTAAGAAGGCTTTATGCTTTGAATAGGGAAGGGCGTGGAAGCTCTCTGCTTAATTTGCTGGCCTTTAAAAGGACCACAGGCATGTCTTATGACTGTTTGCTAAGCAGGGCGCAACGCCCGTACAAGGCTTTATTGGTGTCTGTGCTGTATTGATTAAGTGACAGTACAGAGCACTTGCTCTGGCCAGCTGACTCGCTTCCTCATGATTGTTTTGATTACTGTAATACCTGAGTGACCAACGAACTTCCATTCCATTTACTGCCATTTACAAGTATAGCAAGACTACACAAAAAACACGTGTAGCTTTTCTTTCATGTACTGATTGTTCACATCCATTCTTTGAAGCAGTAGTGACTCTGATGAAGTATATTTTTTTTAAATAGCTTTTATATCATTTTGTACACCTAAATGCATTATTATAACAGGCCTTGTATGCTTTCCTTTGCTGTATAAGTTCATCTTTTGACAGATGTGCTCAAGTCTAAATATATCATTAGTGTCTAAGGTCATTTATATATTGCATGAAATAGTTATAGCCTGGTTAAGAAGAGGTGGAGAGCAGGATGATATTTAATACATGCTTGCCAGGTGGCTCTAGACCAGCAGACCCTTTTAATGATTCATAGCATGGATGTTATTAATTATCCCAACAGAATGCTCACCTTTAAGTCGCAAGCCCTAGATAAGCCGAGACAATTCTAAGATCTTTGAGCTTGCTTAATTTAGTAAACAGCATACGAGCATTAGCCAAAGTTTAATTGGAGATGCATTTCCCAATTTAGCCTCAGCCCATTCGCTCTAGAATGGAATGAATAACCATTTAGGGCTGTTTACCCTCAGGGGGACTGGCCATTTATAACCCCTGGCCAGCTCAGGCTAAAGGAGTTTATTACCATTAAGCTGGCAAGCAAATGTAGCCCCCGTGCACCCATTCAGTGACCGATCTCAAGCAATCTCTGGGTGCTGGGGGTCTTTTGATGTCATTACCAGAGACTATCGAGCTCCACAGAATATATGAGACTCACCGTTTAAATTTAGAACCTGTGATTTTTTTTATCTCCTCCATCTAATTAGGTGCAGTGGAGACTAATTGTTAATGGCATAGCCGTTATTGCTCTGGGTTTCTTTATTCTAAATGGAACAGGCTGCTTTTGTGAGGTATAATTAGGTTTTATAGCTTGAACTCCAGTCCGGCCCCCTTTTTTTGTTGCTTCTCACAGTTTTTACCACAGTGACTCTGAAAAGCAATTAGCACAGGTCCATTTTCTTCTCAAAGTGCTAGTCACTTTCTCTTTTTTTTTGGTTAGTGACAAACATAATCCTTTTGTAGTCCAACACGGCGCTCTGTTTAGTGGATTAATATCAGAGGAATTGGATATTTTTTCATTGCCTGACATCAACAAGCAGGTATTTGTGCTGGTTTGTGCACATGATGCATTTAAAATCATAAACAGTGATGTGTTTTCATTGAAATCATGCATTTTATAAAAAAACCTCATTGCATCCTTTAGCTGCTTACTCTTTTGAATGATTTTGGTGCCCCCCGGCTCAGTTTTCTGTTTATTTCTCTCTCCCCTCTCTCGCAAGTCCCCATCATATTAACACCCCATCACATCAGGTCTGTGTTTTCACATTTGGGCTGTGGCCAAAACGTTGTGTTTCTGGCTTTAGTGAGAAAATCTCACCACTGAACCAGAAGCATGTCTCGTGCACTGTGTCAGTAGAATAGTTTATCAGCGCATGCGAATGTGTCACAGTCATTAGGTTTAGCGGGACTGCTTATCGCTGCAACCATTTGTTCTTCCAGGGCATCCGTTAAGCACATAAATAGTTCCATATCAGAATAATCGTTTATGGAAAAAGACGTTGCATAGTAACTTGGGCCTGTTCTCTCGGGAGTGCATTTCCTAAATTTCTCCTTGCCAGAGGCAGATAGTTTTAAATACATGCAGTCTTTTACAAGCTTGTTCTGTCTATTAGCAGTTCAGCTAGAACTGGATTATGAGAGCAGTAAGTTTCTGGCACCAAGGCATTAGCAGTAGGTTCTGCAAGTTATGAGGTGGGGCCTCCTTGTAACAGACTAGTTTGTTTAGCACATCCCACAGACCCTTGATAGGATTGAGATCTGGGGAATTTGAAGGCTAAATCAACATCTTAAAGTCTTTTTCATGTTCCTCAAAACCATTCCTGAACAATTTTATCTGTGTAGCATTGGGCATTACCCGACTGAAAGAGGCCACTGCCACTAGGGAATACTGTTGCTATAAAGTGACACGCATTCACCCGACTGTCCATCTGATGCAAAAGTAATGTGATTCATCAGACCAGACTATCTTCTTCCACTGCTCCATGATCCAGTTCTGATGATTACATGGGGATTGCCTGGGGACTGGTGTCAGCCTGGGCATTCTGACATTCTGCATAGCCTCAAACACAGCAAGCTATGAAGCATTGTGTGCTCTGACCCTATCAGTCATACTGCTGCCAAGGAGTTGCTCTTCTCTGAGATCGAAAAAGATGCCCATGCACATTATTGAATACTGGGCACTCATGACCCTATTGCCGCCCCATGGTTGTCCTTGTTTGTAGCACTTGGAGTAAATACTGACTACTGCAGGTTGGCAACACCCCTCAGCACCTGGAGATGCTCTGACCTAGTCGTTTACCCATCACAATTTGGTCCTTCCTAAAGTCACTCAAATCTTTTTCCATTTATCAAAAATGGACTAACTGTCTAAAATAACCTGTCTACTGACAGGTGGCATTGCTCTAGATAATCAATATTATTCACTTCCCTTGCCAGTACTTTTAATGTTGTGTCTGATCAGACTTTCTAGAAAGCCTGTCTAAAAATATTACCCTTTCACAACTTGATGCACTACTACACTGTCTTTTTGTTTGGGCAGCACAGAAAAAGTCACATTTTGTAGTGCCTGAAGTGGAAAGTGGAGAATCAGATTCAGTTTAGCTAGCACTTGGTAGATCATAGAAGGCCTTAGCCCTCCAAATTGCCTTTGTAAGGTCAAATAGGTCAAATCAATATAAATTGACAAAAGCAGCTGAGGGGGTAGCATAAGCATGACGTTAAAATGTCAAGATGCCTTGCCCTTCATACAATCAATGACAATGGTGTGGTTTGTGCTTAGTAGTTCATTAGTGCTAGTTTTGTTTTTATTTGCCTGATCTCCTACTTTTGGGATCAGGTTAAAACTATTGTGTGGGATTGACTATTGGAGTCAACTCTGATACCTATCACAGAACCAGAATTGAAGTTGACTCCAAAGTTTCTGAACTCAAATAGCCTAAGTAATCTAGAGCTTTTCAGTGGTCATAATCATGACAGCCCTGTTATCTACATTGTGTTCAGACATCCCATTATCTAGACTGCACTGGGCATTATAGTCACACTGTTTAGTAGCTTTGTCTTCAGTCCACACAGGCAGAGTAATGCGAGCGCCTCAGGCTTCTACCCCACAGCTTTCGTCCAATTACAGAGGCCACCCAACCTGGGCGACAAGCAAGCCCGCCGCCTCTGAGGCCTTCGCATTGCTTAACTGGCTGGCTCAGCGAGGGGTGTTTTCATCTCCTCTTTTGCCCATTTCCCACCACTCTGAAGGACTTATCTGGTGCACATCAGAACATACTTTGATGTCCTGTTAGTGAACCCCCTACATAGCTCCCACTGATTAATTTCTTTTCTGTTCTTTTCTATGCTTTTCTTTTCATCTTTTTTTTTTTTTAGAAAGCTAGAATGCTCTTTTGCTCATGCTTTTGTTTTTGAAGTATCGTGAGGGTAATAAACTGAAGAATTAAAATACGACTGTTCGATTCGGCATACAAAATGTTCCAGCTTTTAACTAATGGAAATCCATTTTTTTTGTTTTCAAAGCTAAACTCATGCCTTTCCTTTCTTCCCTATGGGTTAGGTTTCTAAACATAACAGTTTGATTAGCAATTAGATGAGATTGGATCATTAATCTGTTACAGATTAATGCAGGAAATCACACAACATCTATAAACCACTCTTTATTGCACTTTCAACATCAGGTAACAAGGACACTTTGGCCTTGGGGTCCGTGAACATGTGCGTATTGCTTGCGTGAGCCTGTTAATGCTGTGCTTAACTAAAATTGATCACATGCTTTGAACACCCCCTCCCCCTCCCCAAATCAAGATCATCTTCCTTTGTCATCGTTTTTCACTTGTCGGTCCTTTTAAGTGAAATAATTAATTTGTTTATTGATGGACTCCCTTTCGCCTGGAGGTTTTTAACCTAGAATAAAAGCAAACATTTCAGCCGGTTTAATGGAGCAATTGTGGGAATGATTGTTTATACTTGGTGAGTAGTTTGCGTGAAACTAATGGTTTTTTGCCGCTAATTAATTGATCCTAACCTACTTGAATAAGCACGTTTTTAATTGAATGTGACAGGGGAAACAGGTTCCTCTCAGGGGCAGTTTACAGTTGAAACAAATCACTTGATGGATGATAGACTGTGTCAGATGGGAATGAAAATTGTGTTTTCGGCCCGGATCTAGGTGCAAGCACTTGTAAATATTCATCAGCTTGTTAGTCTTGAGTCTTGATATTTTTTCCTCTCTCCGTGCCGGAAGAAGGGGTTTAACATCCCCCAAGCACTCAGGAATCTGCCGCTGATTATCCTACTGTTGTTTATGGAATAGCCTCCAGAGACAGAGCATGGTGAAGACGTAGGCTAAGCTTACTGCAGGACGCTGCATGCTTATGTGTATCTTCTCGCACAACTAATCTCTCTTTTAAATTTAGTTCTAGATGTGAGGTCATAGTACATCATACCCATTGATGTTGATGGAAAGTCTGTAATGGTAAGCCCATGTAAGTTATTAAAAAGGCTGTGAGCCTCTGCTTGAGTCTTATAAGTGTCAGTTTTAGGAGCATAAAATGGAAAACACCCACACACACACACATAGAAGCTATAGCTGCCTCCAGGCACTGGCTGTGTCAGTCTGTGTGCATATAGTTAAACCAAGAAGAGTGAAGCTGTCTCAGTCCTGTCAAGTACATTCAGCAGAGTCAGCTTAGCATGGCGAAGAGGCTAGCGGTTAGCATCTTGATCCTTCAGTTTCGACTTAAAAAAGAAAGTCATGTTTTAAAACTCAACAGAGCCCACCTATGAGGAGCTGTATTCTCAGACCTGTTATTTTACCCCACCTAGGCCTGCTGCAATTAAGGCAAAATCACGTTTCCACAGTTGTTAGCTTGCACAGTCGTACATTTCCCTCGCAACAAACAGAATGTTAACTGTGTGCATCATATTTCCATGGGCTGAGGTTAAGGAAAGCACAGACATTTCTGTGATTATTTTTTCTATTGACTATAAAAACTAGGAGTGTGCCTCTCTGATCTGATACTCAGTAATGGTATCAGTCGAATACAGGCCATAATTACAGGGCTGGGTATTGGAAAAAGCCTGAAGGGTCATGTAAACGCTTAACTAAACTATGTTCCATAAAGAGAGATGCCTCAGTACAAATGTAAAAGATGATTCAGTTACATGTAAATCCAAGTAAGCCTTTTTTTTAAGTAAGACATTTTTTAATGGAATATTTATGATTAAGTAAGTAATGTAACTTTCCTGTTACTTTCCTGTCATTACACATTTTAGATTCCAGTTTCCTGTGTGTATTTCGTTTGATTATGATGGTGTCTATATACTGCTTAGTGATTGGTCACCGCTCTGTGATTATAGGTTCCTCATTTTATTTTAGACCGAAAGAATCCAGGAAGAGAAGAGCCCACTGACCCTCAGTCCATGTGTCCTTATTGTGTTAAATACTGCTGAAGTTCTGTAGAGAGCCGTATACTGTAATAAGTATTTTCACGAGAATATTTACTTGATTAAGGGTTTCCCCACCTGTTTATATGACGGTACAATTTCATGATCACAACAGACCTAACCGTACCCACCCCTCTTAATTTGCTCATGGATATATACTTAAGTCATGCAAAATTTCTAAGGGAGCTTCAACAAGTATTTTTGCCCTACGGGAAAATCTCTTACTGTATCCAAAAATCCTGAACTCGCAACATTTGGCGGCCATTTACTAGCCTTGCCTTTAGTTGACGTGAAGATCCAGCTCATTACAGCAAAGCTTAGGCAAATGATGCCCGAATGCAATGCAGAAGGAGATCAATGTGTTAAAGCTCAGCTGGATCATTATGGTGGTCCTCTAATGCTTGGATAAGTCATAACATTAGTGTGGAATTCATGCGCAGCCATGACATCTGATTGATTTTGATTAAGTGGGGTAATTTCCCAGCTGAATCTCAGCTATATAGAGAAATAATGAGTGATGAGTGGGCAATACTCTCATGGCAACCGCCTGAACGTCTGTAGCCTTTGCTGGGACGATGGATCTGAAAAGAGTTCACTCTGGATTAGAGTGGAGTTCGAGCTGATTGGTTCTGGCTCCTAGAAGTATCTTGAAGGATTCATTTGTCCGCTCACGCGATCAGCCATAGTACTTGCAGAAACCCATGCATCCGATTGCGGGAGGAAACTTGCGGTGATTGCATTGCTGCACTGTTGATTAACAGAACTGACCTTGATAAATACGCCATGGACAATATGGCGCTAGCATATTTTTGCTTCCTGCCTGTTATGTGCCTCATGATTAATTTACTCTTAAGTCAGCACAAATTACCCTCTGTTATTAAGCAGCTCTGTGCTAACACACAAGACTAAACACACCTACATGTTTTGTTTGACCCTGTGTGTGTTATTGAGTCTGAAAATAACACTATAAACAAAAACATCATCCATGATTTTATTACTGTATATATTGTTCTGTGCAGAATTCATCGTGGCAGAGTCATGTGATAAAGGGCAGAGCAGGGTACAGTTATGAAAAGGTGACTTTTATATAGAGAACGCATGTAATGATTCATTTTTTGCTTCTGTTGCTTATAAGGTTATAAGTACTTACATTATGGGTACTAAAACAGATATATCACACCTTATTACTGGGGGCACAGGTAGTAGAGCTTGAATTGGAAATGAAGCTTTGGTCTGAACCCAAATATGGTCTTAGAATCTTCTGACCCAACCAAACAAATATTTTGTCCTAACTTAACCTGACCTGAACTACACCATCTACTTTTGAGTCTAAACATTTCTGTCCAAAACTGACGTGAACAGACTCACCATCACCTGAAGTGCCAAATAACACCTGACTGAATAACACCAGTCTTTTTGGCTGGGAAAATAAATTATAAACACCTTCTTGTGGGCACTAATCTGTGTTAATCTGTTGTATACTTTTAGTTTTTCTCCCAAGTGCAATTCTCATGGACCTCGGTGTTAAAGCATGTAAACAACACAAGTGTGAGACTCAACATCTCAATTTAGCTGTTTTAAGGTGATGAAATATTAAGGAAGGAGAAAAAAACTAAAGCAGCTGGGCGTTTTTGCATTCGAGAAGGGTAAAGTAGACAGTAAGAACCCAAACATGAATTTTGAACCCAACCTGAATTTGACACGCTTTCAGAAAATCAGGTTCAGATCTCAAGGTAGCTGTATCTAACAAAGTGTATATGTTTGTCTTCTATTTCATAAAAAATATACATTAAACATCAATAAAATTCATATTTTCTTCCTCAGACAGCCCTTGCTTTGTTTCAACTGGATTGTGTTGCGTTAGCTGTTTTTACTGATGAATTCTGGGAAATGTGTTTTTTTTTTTGTTGTTCTCTTCAGTGGTCTGAATATGTCAGATCTGCTTAACTCACATTGTTTTTTCAACCTGCCTCTCAGCTGTTTGCCCTGAAATTGATTTGTTGTGGTTTTTGAGCCTCCTTACTGTGGTTCATTTTCGTTCCTCCTTTTTTTCTGTGGCAGTATGATACAGCAGCATGTCCTGCTCAATACATTACAGCTCCTCTTTTATTAGCCTGGTCATTCTGTTTTATACCACAGGCAGCTGCTGTGTGCTCATGTGCTCGCATTCGGATAAAATCGGCACATAACTGATGTTTAACAAGTCGAAGCAGTTTCTGAGTCTTCAGTGGGGTGGCGGATTCGGAAAGAGAAGGTCACTGCAGTGGTCATTCTCTCACCCTGGCTATAGTGGCTGCCACGCTGCTAAGATTTAAGGTTTAATACGGACGCTATAAATGGCCTCACCGGTTCTGGACAGACCTTGGTGTTGATGGGACTGTACAATAGAAAGTGCCTTATAGTCTCAGAGTGTCAAAGTCCAAGGCTTCTGCTTTTCCTCTCCATGTGAGACCGTCCATGGGCAGAGGAGGTCGGGGTCTGTATGCGGACCCCCATTCCTATGCGTCGCATGTCTGGCCCCAGTGCTGCAGTGGTTTAGTCAGCACTCTGTTACCATGGCAATGGTATGATAGTCAGACTCCCAGCCCTCATTATGAAGCTTTAAGCGTATGCGTGGCTCCCCAGTGTGACAATGGAACACCTAATAGTAGTGCAGGGACCCTCATGGACAACTTTCTCCTCACTCCCCTTTCATCACTTTATGACGAACTCTTGACCACTTGCCTGGTCCCTCTCAGATCTTCACTCAGCCGGCAGAGCTGGGCCAAAAAGCATGCCTCCAGATCTCTTGGAATATATCATTGAAGCACTGCCGTAGTGAGCGAAGAGGAACGTCCAACATCTCCAATTTTTGAACTTGGATTTTTCTTCCATTTTAAATATGTTTCTTTTTTTTAAATAACAGTCAACATTAAGGTACGTCTGGTTGCCTTGACAGCTTGACTGACATTGGGTCGGCAGCCGAACCACCTTCATTACTTTCTCTCGGGCTCTCGGAGCGACTGCTGCACATGCGGATTGTTTTGGAATTACATTAACTGAATTACAATTTTCTTAATTTATTTTATCAGACACTTCCAATTCGGGTGGCCAAGACTCAATTTGCAAGGCAAACGGCATTAGGCACTCACTTATAATGTTTAATAGTGAAGATGAGGCCTTAATATACTTCTTATTAAACTTTGAATTGCTCTCGGTGTGTGCTGCAATTTATTCTGGGTGTGAGTCTTCCCTTCCTCTGAGTGGCTCGGAGCTGTGAGGGAAGCGGGCAGGAAGAGATTAGCATTTAATAGGAGTTTCAGGCTCATTTTGAGCTGATATCTCTTGTCTTCTGTCCTGCTCATGAAGAGATTGCATTAATCAGGAGCCGAGACGAGATGTGATGGAAATCTTCAAATTTGGATGCAGAAATGGGAACTTTGTCCGTCATTCATTCTTTCTCTGCCCTCTTTTCTCACTCTGGGCTTAATTAAGAACCATGTTATGGCTGTTTCCAGAGAATTCCGGGGGGGACACACCATGTTTCTTGGAGCTGCTCTTTGAGGGTGGATGACTGCATGTGCCAGACACCTTCCAACCAAGGACAAAGACAATGTTAAACAAACCTTGCTTGACATAAGCTGTTTTTGTGTGAATTTGGCAGCTTCTAGCAATTATTGTTTCTGTAGCAGGAAAAAGGCTTACATCTGGTTCAGTAGAGGCAAAAATATGCTTTAGTTCTGATTGAGCATGCAGTAACAAGCCTTGACTCAGCACTCGGAAACAGAGGGGGCTGCTCATAAGAGGCCCGTTCGAATGCAGATGGTGAATACGTTTGACATCGCCCTTCAGGTCCAATGGGACACCACCTAAATTAAGTTGCTCAAATCTCCAGGCAGCTCAACTTGAAGCGAGGTCACGGAGCAAGAGCGAGCCTCCAGTGAAAACTTCCCCTCCTACTTAATTGGGAAGTTCTGTGGAAATAAACCTGCTGCCCGTAAGGAGAGCGAAAATGCTTAGTCTGTGGTCCGGGAGGCTTTTTCAGTTGTTCTATTCAAGCTATTTAAAGTTAAGCAAATAAGAGGTGTCTGCGAAAGTGTTATGCTTCATTTAAAAGCATTCAGAAGGGTCGCAAAGTGTTGAAATGGTCTTATTACTATCATTTTTAAAAATGATTAAAAAACATTAACATATTCAGTATTATTGAAATGAACAGAGTATTATTCCTTGTAGTTAAAATATACCCAAATTGTTTAAAAGCAAAGTATACATGGTAATTTCACAATATGTATTATTTTGGTACACATTTTGCACAATTATAGCTACCAGTTCAGTAAATATGAATATCATTACTGTTGTTCCAGTTGCTTGGTAAACCTGCATTCGTGGGTGAGTAACTACACAAAATAACAAAACGATAACATCACGATACTTCAAACCATTAGAAATGCAGGCGATATCTATGTTCATAATACATAACTAGATCATCTTTGTGTTTTTCTGGAGGCTACAAAATGCAAGCTGTAAGTTGATTTTTCTAACTCTGCAAGACTGTTAGAACTGCTAGCTCTGTGTTCAAATAGATAGTCAGATATTACACATAATCTATTGCAAGCTGGTCTCTAAGAGTACCTTGGCACATTCATTTGTGGAGTAGCACCTTGTAGTGGATGACATCAACGTTAAAATCTAGCGATTTTCTGGCCAATATAGGTTCAAGCTTCACTACCACATTCTTTGAAAGCTTGTTCCTTTTGGGGATTTGGGCTAATTTTTCTCAAGAATCACTAAAGCTAAAAATGTGAAATTTGGTGTGCTTAGACTTGCATTAGACTTGCCTGACAAAATAGCCACTAATGGTCAATCAAAATTCACCCAGTACATGCGTGATTGGCCAATTTTAATGGAATTTCAGAGGCTCATTCATAATGGCGTATAAATGTTTTTACCCAATTTCTGCATCGGTAGTAATTCGCATCATAATACTGCCTCTGGTATTTCCGCATTAACAAATCTAATCATAAATTGAGAGGACCATGATTTGTACTTACTGCCTGCATTGCAGCAGTATATTGGACTTTCCTTGTGAATTCAGATTTGAAGTTAGCCACACTTTGACAGCCAACAGGTTCTTTATGTTGTGTACAGTGCTCTGTGTGTCCTTTTGGGCGCAGTGCAGAGTACAGAGAGATCTCTGTGTATATTTCTGTGTAAAGCAGTATGTTTGAGTGAGGATGCTGCACTGGATTGTTTTTGCTCAGCACGTACTAGTAGCTGGCTCGTGGTCATGCTGTCCGGCCTGCTGTAGTGTCCTGTCAGGTCTAGAAAGATCTGTGCTTTGGCAGGGAGAGAGAGACTGACAGCCGCGGCCCCTGCAGCCACAGTGTTCTCCCTCTCAGCCATCGTGTTCTCTCACACGCTACGCTCGGCCTCTAAGCCTTGGGGAGGAGATACTTTCTCCAACTCTATCGGGCCTTCTGTCTCTGCCTCCTCCCTCTTTCCCTCCCTGCCTCTCTGTCTCTCCATCTTCCTGTCTTTCAGTCTCTCTCGCCCTCCTCCCTCTCTCTTTCGCTCAGTTTCATTGCTCTCATTGCTCACTCCCGCTGGCTCTTTGTCCATCTCTACACCTTATCATACGGAATTTTTGACGTAATTCCTCTCATTTTTCTGCTGTTCCTCTCTTTTTCTTCTAAATCTTTTTCCACGTTTTCTGTTTTGATGCAATTGTATTTGCATAAAGATACCTAGATTTCATGAAATGATGTTGATGGCCGCAAGAAGCAAGTGCAATTACAGCACTTGCAACACACACACACACACACACACACACACACACACACACACACACACACACACACACACACACACACACACAC
>JBBJLR010000040.1:16774773-16796616 GCA_037577145.1 Brachypetersius gabonensis | reverse complement strand
GTGTGTGTGTGTGTGTGTGTGTGTGTGTGTGTGTGTATGTGTGTGTGTGTGTGTGTGTGTGTGTGTGTGTGTGTGTGAGAGAGAGAAATAGAGAGAGAGAGCGTGAGAGTCTGTGAACCCAATCGCTGGAGGTCAGGGGGGAACTGAGGGGGGCCTTAATGATGAAGTGACAGACGGAGAGTGGACAGGTGTGTAGGTAGTGTCTCTCTCCACTGGTCAATAGGATTAATGTCACTCCACCCAGCCCTCCCAAACCTGCACCTCTGGGTCACTTTGACAGAGATGGTGATAGAGGGCTCTTATGTAGTGACATCCACCATCCAACTCACTGTCTGAGCTATATGGAATGAGACACTGGCCTGAATGCACTGAGCAAGACACCGGGACTTCCTCACACTAAGGCAGTCCAGGTTTAAGATTTCCGTTTAAAATGACTGTGGGACAATTTAAACAAATCCAAACATGACTGGTTGATTGCGTCAGTTATGTTGGTTAATCTGATAGTGTCCAAACAAAACTAAATGAAATAAGAGTTGTACATGCTAAGGAGTTTAAATATAAGATTTCCCTTTGGATTTTTGTGGTGGTTACAGTTTCTGAATGTCTGGAGTTTACTCAGATAAGCTAAAAGCGTCTGGTAAGTGCCAGTTCTGTTGGAGAATTCAGCTTGTTAATGAGAGAGGTCACAAGAGAATGGCCAGACATGTTCCAGCTAACAGACAGGACACATGAACTCAGTTAAAAGCTTTTTACAACAGTGGTGAGACATTTGGCCTCTCTGAATTCACTGTAGCTGAAGACCACACTAGGTTCCACCCTGTCCCCTAAGAACAATGAGATGAGAGGTAATGTGAAAACAAAAAGTGGCTGTTTAAATCTTGGAAGAGCATTATGTGGACAGATGATTCCTGGATCACTGCTATGTTATGCATGGTAGTGATTCCCACTGGGCAACATTCAACTGGCACTTAAACAGTATTGCTGTCCATGGGCACACCATTATGGCTGTACTCTACGTTTTTAAAAATGCATACTGTTTGCAGAATCATGTAGTCTAAGCTAGTTCCACTAGTTCAGTTTACAGTGGCCTGTACAGTATCTGTATTTCAATTCAGTAGAGCATCTGTGGGCAGCCTGAATGGGATGATATTAAGAAACCATGGACAAAAGCAAAAGTTCGAAGTTCCATTCCAAGTTGTATTCCTTTTTTTCATTTTTGTTTGTTTTCTTCTATATTTCCATGTTGCTATATACGTGTAGTGTGTTTACTGTTGTTTAATAGAGCTTGAACACTTGTTTTTGTTAGTGGGTGAACATTGAAGAAATGCTGATGTTTCCGTTGGTATTCTTTTTACACGTTGCCTCTCTGACAACTTAAAAACGTCTGCTGAGGACAAAGTGCCTTCAGAGACTCATTTATGATTCCTGTCTCTTCATCTCTGTAAACATGTCTGACATTAAACGCTGCTGAGGGATAAGCTGGGTGTAGCTCGTTCCAGCCCTCTGTAGGCCTGAAGTTTCGGTTCATCAGCCGGCATGGAGTCATCCTTGCTGTGATTCCTGAACCCCAGATAATGAAGCCTGCTCTCAAAGCAATTATGCACAGATAAAAATCTCTTTCTGTTATAAGCTATGGAGGCATAGGGTCTAGCAGGCAGGGATATTGAGGTCATTTTCATTAGAATTGATGGTATTGTGTGTGCTTACTTGTTTTACTGCTGCTGGTTTTATCAGAGTAGACTCTGTATTTGGTAGGAATTTGCTGTTTGTTCAATTTAGGCTCATTCTAGCTGGCTTTGTGGTGGAAAGGCCTTCCTGTAATGGATTATGTCTGATGGAGATAAATACAAAAGACACCCTTTTTTGTTTGAATTCTGTAATTCTGCCATTGAAAAAAGATTAAGAAACGCAGAACACATCAGAGCAGTTGGGGGGGTATGCGTGTATTACAATTTAGCGCTTAAAATAACAATAAAGAAATAAAAACATGTTTCTTATGACAGCTACTTGTGGGATCTGGACAGTGGTTCGTCTGAGGCAAGGTCAATATCTTGGCAGAAACAATTGCAAG
The DNA here is from genome assembly GCA_037577145.1 of Brachypetersius gabonensis. Lineage (NCBI taxonomy): Eukaryota > Metazoa > Chordata > Actinopteri > Characiformes > Alestidae > Brachypetersius > Brachypetersius gabonensis. Next base: position 16,794,545 of record JBBJLR010000040.1, on the reverse strand, counting down.
AAGTTGCGAAGCAAACCTTTTCTGTCGTGTGGATGTTTCAAATATTGATGTCCAGTCTGTTTCAATCATTTACTCCTTGGTTATGTTTATGCGTGGATTGTCAAGGCATTATGTCTCGGGAAGCCTTATTAAGAACCCGAGCTGTGTCACGCCTTTGGTTTTGTTTTCAGACTCAATAAATGTCTTCATACTGTATATGTATGTTTCAGCGTGACTGCCAGAGCCACAGGAGAGCGACGTTACGACATTAACATTGATTTTCTCCTCCTTCATAACACCTGCTGTTGTTTTCTGTCCCAGTCTGGAGGAATTAAGGAGACGTCTCATGCCGGGCAAACAACGGGGACTATGAAAAACTAAGCTTCATCAAATGAAATGGATGCAAAGCAGTGCATGCCCCCCCTTCTTCCCTCCTCTGTCCGTCCGTCCGTCAGTCTCATCATCCTCGAGAGAGTGTGGGTCAGGAGCGCTGGCCTGGGCGTGTCATTAAGTGAACAGATTGCAGATTGAAAAAAAGAGAAGCTCTTTGTTTGTCGCCTTCTCACATGACCGCTCACTTGCATGCATCCAGCTAGCCCTCGCATGATCCTGGCTGGCTTTCTGTGTGCTTTTCTGTATGTGAATGCATCTGTTAATGTGAGCGTGCGTGCAGGTGCGTGCATACGTTTGTGTGGGTGAGATCGACTGCTGGCGTGATCTTTGTGCTGCAGATCACGCAACGAAACCTCGAACAATGAGCGTCAGTCTGCGGCAGCCTCTGACAGCCCTCTGTGTGACTCTTTTGCAGATTAAAAAGTGAACATAGAGTGTGTTCTCATTTAACCCTGCTCCATATGTCTGGAGCCATATCCTGAATTCCCCCCTTTTTTGCCTCTTTAGGCCACTTTATGAAATGGAATGCTTTCATTATCTTTTATAATCCCTTTCATTATCCCTCTGCTTCCCCAAACAGTAATGTCAGTACATACAAATATTAAGCAAGTGTGCTGACCTCTGTTCAGCGTTGAATATTCATGAGTTCTGATTACACATATATAGCTTTAATTAACCAACTTGAGCATACTTTGTCGCTCGCCGCCCACCTTTGTAAAATAAATGTGGCAGAGGGCTATCAATGGCTGCCCAGATTAAATCAAACAAGTGTTTTAATGGCTAAAATGGCTCAAATTAAGGTCAGAAACTCTTTCTTTATCGCCTTTTGACAGCTCTGAACATTTTTGACTCCTAAAACATCAGAAATGCTTAACAAACTTGTGCCAAATTACACTATTTGCCTTATTCATACCTTGACAAAAAGTGTTTTTGAGACTTTTTTTGCACTGGATCCAGTAGATTTTACTTTTCTTTATTTCTTTTATTGACTTCAGTGTTTGACGCTGCTGTAGATTCCAATCCCCGAATGTTTGAATATTGCTTAGATCTTCACTAAAACTTTTTTGCTTTGTAGAAAAAAAGACTCAGACTCTTTGTATCTAAAGCGCCTTTTTAAGGCTTGTGTGTTCTTGTATTCTCTGTTTCCTACATCTTCTCCATTCTTGATCCTAGGTCCTCTTACAAAGAAACAGAATGATGATTTAGGTGATAATGACGGTGCAGAGGATGAAGGTATTTTTGTTTTTTTGATGCCAAACTGATATGCATGAAAAGGAAACCCTCCAATTTTTTTCTTCTTTCTTTTTCTTAAATTTTCTTGTCCTTTTTTTGAGAGTGAAGATTCTTTTTCTTCCTAGTTTTTCGCTGGATGTGTTTTGTCTTTTTTGCTTGGTGTTCTAAGAGTATGTCACATGTCTCCTGTCATTCCAGACACGTAATTGTTAACCTTCCATAGGTTTTTGCTTGAATTCTTTTTTTGTTTTCTTTTCATTTTTACATGTTGCATCCCACCTGAGAAAATAAAATAAAAATAAAATGTAGAAAACCAGATAAAACTAATAACCCTAATACCAAAATCTTTAACACATTTTTTGCATGACTTTTTTTAACCTTCTCGTATTTTGAGAATTACACAATTCAAAACGTCTGAAGTAGAAAAGTCAGATTAATCTTAAGCTAGAAGGCAGTGACTATGAGGCTGCTGAAAGCTCAGTTTCCAATGCAATGCTGTATGTTCCTGGAATCCGAATTATTGCCAAAAGACTACATACTTGCAGCATTAAAACCATACAAAGCATTTTATTGCCCACTTGTTTGTCCTTCACTCAGTCACTCAATTACCCTATATCTGCAAATGCAGGGATGCTCGGCATTGATTCTTTCCAAATTAATGCGTCTGAATACCTGGTATTAAACTGAAATGAACATATGAATGAGGGAGCAGTTCTTAAGCAGATTTGTTCCATTAAATTTAAAGTCCTTTTCTGTTAATGGCAGACCACAAATTTAACAAAGGTTGCCTTCTGTATTTTCGAGTGAAATACGCACCAATTAGAACCAGCTAAAACCAGGAAAGAGCCGAGATCTCTTTGATCTGCACATCAAAAGATTAGAGCGACACAAATATACAGTGAGATCCTGGCGAGTGTTGCGCATTAACTCCATCAAAAATTCAGAGCACACAAAGTAATCCGCTTAAGCGTGGGAAACAATATGCTGGGCCGAGTGCCGTCCCAGAACATGGCAGAATGTGTTTATAGTACCTTCACCAGACCTGCTACATTTACTGAACCCTTTAGTCTCTGCCCACACAAGTGTATATACAAATATATAGGACACTAAAGTTCTGTGACTATTTGAATGATATAGTGTGATATATACTCTGATTGTATACAATCTGATTGGTTATCAACAATAACGTTAGTAGGCAGGTCTCGAGCATGTCAAGCAATGACAAAATGGAAGAATCTTATGAGCGCTTGTCCAGGATCACCCCTAGACTGTCACAGCCTCAGCATCCTGCTGTTCCTATGGAACTCTAATGGCTTCCGGGAAGCCGAAATTTGCCTCAGCAGCCGAGCTTTGTTCTGCCCCATCTGTATTAGCCTCTCAGCGGTTCCTTTTTGAGTCAGAATGGCTTCCCGCGTGCTGAAGAGGCATAATGGCACCTCTAATATCAGACCAGAGCTGCTGGAGGGCGGCCCACTGTCCGTGCCTTTGATTTGAGCACCTGCGTGTGAATAGTGTGGAACTGGCCTCATCTCCTCATCAGGAGGAGCGAGAGCAGTCGATGCCGCTTTACCGCGATGGACCTTCCAGATCAGGCAAAGCCAAGCCCTCTGCTGGAGACCAGCACACGCGTTGTGAAGAACCGAGGGGGCGGGCAGAGATCTGGATTACTCAATTAATAGGATTTGTGCTTCAGAAACTAAAGCTTGGTCTTCAGAACTAGCCCTTTGATCGTCCAAAGTGATGCACTGGGCTTGCGTCACATGAATTGTTTGAAACTATACTCTCTTTTAATAACCACAGCACAAAGAAGATGAAGAGGATGAAGAAGAAATTGCCATTCTTTTGATATTATTACTAAGGGTTTTATACTGCTGGTATGTCGAAGAACGGTCTTATTTATAATACAGAGAGGGCCTGTTCTCCATAAACAGTGTTCCATTTGCGCTAATGTACTATTCCATTCTCAAGAGGATTATTCTTGAAGTGGCATGCAGATGCACACATGTTGGTGCAGTGTCAACCTAGGCCATGGTGGGAGCATCAGCTTTGCTTTTTGCTGCTGAACTTTTCTATGCGTGCATTCCTGATAAGTGATTATCCCAGTCGATGTATTATTCCTACAAAATACTGTGGGAAAACGTGGAGCTTCGTTTTAATTTGCAAGATTTCAAAGGATTTCTCCTCCGCCTCCGCAGCAAGAAAATGAACAACAGCATTCGTTTCTTTGAGGAATCGCTATCTGTCATTATCTTCAGTTGGGCTCCTGTGTCCTTGCTGTGCTAGTTTATGCACTTTTGTGGATCCAACAGCTCTGGAGTGATTCAATTAATTCATCAAAGTGAACGGGAGATGTGAGGACTAAGATATGTGATTTTGGGCGAAAGAAAATAAAGTGAAAATCCAAAGGATCACCCCCTGTCTGGCTATCACTATTATTATTCATATAAACTGTCTCTCACATTTTTCACACGCTCACACGCTCACATGTACTCATATTCATTGAAATATTCTCACATAGTAGGCAGAAAGAGATAGACCCTCACACTGTATTACAATGAAGCTGACTCCTGTAAGTCCTCCTAGACAAAGAAAGTAAAACAAAAGTGAGAAAGAAACTGAATTGGGACTAACTGAAAGCCTCTCGTCTCTAGACCTAGAAAAAACATTTTGGAAAATAATTGCTTTTTTCATTTGTTCTTCACTTTGTTATGAGGCCTCATGGAAGTGTTGTCCCTGAGCACTCTACTTCAATAAATTATCTGAGATTTGTGAGAATTCTTTGCACCCATGGCGCAACGGCTGTCTGCTCTGCGTAAGATGAAAGTAATCGTTGACATTGTTCTTGTTTTCAAAATGCCTCCCACGTGGTCCGAAACGGTTCGCCCAAAGCGGATTACTTGCCCTAAACAACGTGTTAATATAGGCTTGATGAGACTATTCACATCCCGTCTTTATTAAAAGGATTGGAGGAGAAGTTAGCTGTCATTGGCTAGAGAAGCTACAAATCAAGGAGCAGATGAGGTCAAGAATGGGTCAAGTGCCAACACTCACCAGAAATCACTTTATTCATGTCCTTTTAAATTCACAGCACATGCTGATAACCGGGACTGGAGGAAGTAAAAATAGTGCAGATAACACTTCTTAAATCTTAAAATAAATAACGACTTTATAACGACTTTTTTTTTTAGGAAAATTACATACGTGTTGCTTAAGAAACTGAGCATCTGACATCTAAATCTGAATTAGACTATATTAGGCTTCTAAATAGTAAAGCCAATGTGGAAAATTGAAACAAAAGGATCAATTCTTATTGCATTTTAAGGTGTCCGGTTGAATTTGTCATTGAATATTTGTCTTCCTCCTTTTCACAGACATCCGTGAAAGTGGGAGTCCCAAACCAGTGATGGTATTCGTACATGGAGGATCTTATATGGAAGGCACTGGAAATATGTTTGATGGCAGCATCTTAGCCAGTTACGGCAACGTCATTGTCATAACCCTGAACTACCGGCTCGGCGTGCTAGGTAAGGGTCCGCTTCTTCTTCTCAGCTCCACCCAGCCCCCTCTACAGGGCAGATGAGGTCACTTCAGAAGTTCTCAGAATGACTGAGAGTGAAAGTAAAGTGTTTGGGTTCCATCCTTAAATGAGATTATACTGTCATTGTCTTTCACCAATGAGTCCTATGAGCAGATTTAGCCCCATGTGAGATACAGAGATACACTTAAGCATAAAACTGGCAGTGCCATTTTCATCAGTGGTGTACAAAAAATATACCAGCCTACAGCAGCAAAGGAATTAAGCAGCCTGCTGTATCTATGACCTTTACTTCAGTCGAGGCCAAGTATTCTCGTTCACATAGAGCTGCCTGTCTCTTACACTCATTTGCTTTGTGCTAGGGAAGCTACTTGGGTAGCGCTATCGTTAACTATGGTAGCAAATCAAAACCGCCTCAAGCAAATCTTTATCCATTTATAAAGTTGGATTTTTCTACTCTTTTCAAAGAGTAAGGGTGGGGAAGGGTGACCTCAGCAGCTGCTTTGTGGGCATGTTGTTTTATAGTGGGTGTTTTGAGAAGATTCCCCAGCATCCGAAACAAGTTACAGGTAAGTGTAACATTTAAATAATTTAAGTGAACGCGCTCTTTTTTTCCACTTCAGCTGAGCCAAAAAGGTAGCTGCTTGGACAGAAAGATCTTCGACTATGTTTGAATTGAGTAGATTGATGCTTGATTGGATGTAGATCACCAGGTTCTAATATGGGCATAAGTTCACTTTCCTAGTCCTGTTGAGAAATCACTCAACCAATTTGCAGTCAAAAACGTACTCCCCCACACTACTGTTCCACTGACCTTTGATTTATCTTATTTATTTGAGAAATTACTTTGCTTGCATTGGTTTTGTAGGCAACAAGTATGATTTTCTTAGCCAGAATGCTACAGGTAGTAAACTTGAGTCTTTTTCTTCTCTTTCATAACAAGATTACTGAACTGCATGTACTCCATACACTAATGACCCAAAAAGAAGAGCTTCGTCTGCTGTAACACTGTCAAACATTTATGACGTATAAGTCTTTTGGTGAGTGATTGTTTAAGGCACTTAAAGCCACTAGGAGGACTAAATATACACACACCTGTCACAGCTCTTAATTTGTTGTAATGCTGTTTAGAGTTTGAATAAAAAGCGAGCTCCCTCGGGTATACAGAGAGGGGAAGATGCTTCGCTAGTGAGAAGCCTTAATAGATTGAGGCACACACAACTGTCTTTGCATCATTATCAGTACTGTTGTGGATTTATGGAGCAAGTCGCACTCATCATGCCATTCCATATAAAACGGTACCCTGGCAGCATGTCAAACTTGCATAAAGGCCTGTTTAAAAGAGAGCCACCGAAGCCATAGCTTTTGGCAGTGGCCCATGCGCCCTGATCCTTTTTATCAAGGAGATTGATTAGCCACGAGTCAAGACTTCCCCAGATATTCTCCAAATCCAGTCAAAAAAGTTGAAACCCCTTGTCTGTGAGCTTAGTCATGCAGCAGAAGGATGGTCAACTCTGGAGAGCAATTAAGCCACCAAAACTGGCACTCTTTCACACGCTTGTTCCATTTGTTTACACACACTCTTCAAATCAAAAGCTCCTAAATGGCTCCTAATGGTTTTATAAAACATGAATAATGTGGAGGTTCTGTATACTTGCACATCTCATTCACAAAAAAGATTCTTCCATCAAAAAGTACTTAAAAATGGTTGTTAACCGTGGCATTATCGTTCTTTCAGGCACCAACAATTATTGTTGGCTTGGCATCTGTCCAATGATCTGTTTTTGGCACCTGTAGATTGAGAAGAGATTGGAATTGGTAAGCAAAAAATCCCCAAAAAAACCTAACAAGCGTCTCCAGCACTGCCTTGACGTGAAGGAACACAGTAACACTTGCTCTTGTTGTCAACCATCTCCAAGCGAGAAAAGTGAAGCTTTTTATTTCCTCCCGTAACACCTGATGGCAGGAGACTTGGAACAATGCCTCTTTTATACCAGGATGACAAATGTGTTTACAGCCAGGGTGCTAACGGTGTGTAAACGGTCATGATTTTGAATGCTTACATTCAGAAGAGAAGCGCACGTCCTGTCAGCATGTCAGTGTGATATGTGCGGCGCAGATGTAGCCAATGCGGGTTTAATTGTGTCTAAGGTGTGTTTGCCTGCAGCCACATTAGCTTCTTTGTTTACCTGCTTTTCAAATCTTCAATACTGGCTTTTGTTCTTCCCAAAATAATTGGTTTTGGTGTTTTTCTGTATTCATTCCAAGTGGCCCTGCATTGCGGATTATTATTTTTCATGCTTATTAATTTCTTCTCCCTCGAAACATATACCCCAGATACTTGGTTTCATTAGTGTTTCCCTGTTCCCTCGCACCCCACCCCCTTCTCCTTTTATCCTAGCATTCTTTTTGAGCACTTCCCTGTATGTCCTTCTGTATCCTTCTCTGTCTGTCTCTCTCTCTCTCTCTCTCTTCCTCTCTCCCCTCCCTCACTCCCCCTGGGTGGGCTTGCCACGAGGTCTTTAAAGAAGCATGTTTAATGTCTGACCCTATTCTGTAAGCACTGTGTCAAGGGAGATGCTTCTTTTGAGGGTGTTTATTAATCTTTTAACAACCATTTAACTGCACCCCAGGATCCCTCCTTGTCCTTTTTTCCTTAGCTGTTAGAAGGTCTAATAAGAGCTTTTATAGTCCGTGGTCAAATGTGGTTAATTTTTCATGACAGTATAGGAACCATAGGATAAGTGTCTCCACCAGTCAAATAACATAATAAACTGCATGGGTAGCGCGCTATGCTTTATTAACTCACTCTACAGAAAAAGCTCTTTGGCTTTCGCTGCGTCTGAAGCGTTAGGATCAGCCCGAAGCTGTAATTGTCAGTGTGTGTTTAAGCAGACCCTGGAACTTTGAGGGCAGGCATGGCTGATATGGGAGCTGATATTATGTCTGGTGGGTGCTTTTGGCAGAGGACAAAAGAAGCGAGTGCTGATGGACGAGGGCCACATGCCATCAGAGAGCCAAAGTTTGGTGAACACAGATAACGGTGCAGAGTTGGCCTAGTCTGACCATTTGTGCCCGCTTGTTCATTCCTCATGTCCTCTCCAGACCCTCACTCTCTCTCCACCCTGACTTCAATTTTTCTGCCTCTTCTTCCTCTTATACCAGCACTGTGGCCATAAGTGTGAATAGCTCTCTAGCGCCGAGCTGTATTAACGGTGTGGCTTGATTAAGTCATGTTCCTGTGGCTGATAACTGCTTGAGAAGTTTGAATACCCGGGTGCCGGGCATGAGCGTTCTGATTGTAGGGAGTCTTTCAAGTCGCTTGAGTCTGTTATCCAGTCTTGTTCGCCTCTCTCGGCAGGCCCGATGTAAGTAATGGCATTATTTGAGGAGATGCTTATCTGATTTCTGTGGGTGGAGGAACTGGCCCTGCCCCTGTGGTTTTATTTACCGTATCAGGACCCCGGCTGGGAAATTGCACTAGAAGTAGTGTTTCATGTGTAACTCCTGTAATTTACAGCTCAGAGCTTACAGGAGTTATCTCTGAGATGGGGGCTTCTTGTCACGATGACCACCCTCACGCCTGGGCCCACTGCTGCATCGATTTTGCTGGCCGACAGCAGCTGCTGTGAGGGGATAGGCAGGAGGGCACCAACAGATGGATGAATGCACATTGAGGCATCCATCTCTGCCATGGAATCAGGGATTAGCTCAGCCCTGCTTCTGGGCATCTCGGTGGAGGCCAACTGCCACTGTGGATGATCTAGCTGCTTACTGGGATTCACACAGTGATGTTACTTCTGCCTGGGGAAAACAGATGGATATGTTTAACACCTTCAAAATGAACTATACAACAGGTTCAGGGACAGAGTGAGCGTGGGACAAGGGGGAATTGCTAGAAAAGATGTGAACATCTCTACTTTTTCTCCAGATTGGGTGCTGAGCTAGTGCAAGTCCTTTAATACTAAGCATCAGCCATGTTGCAGTTTTACCCTCTGCCAAACACACCAACCACTTCTTTACTTTACTGCAACAATTACTTTAAAATGATGCTCTAAAATCATTTCAAGCATGTGCCAGCAACAAAAGGGTTCTGGGCCAAAACGTAACAGTTTTCCTGTCTCATGGAGAGTAAGCACCACTCTGCACTGACAGCATTCATAGGTACATAAATATGAGCCCAGTTCAAAATGTAAATTGAAGGTAAAATGGACTCTACTAGATTCTCATTGCTGTTAAACATGCTTGAGGTATTTCAGTTAACACTTGGTGTAGAAGATAAATAAGGAAATAAAAGCAGAACGTGGGGAAGAGCTGGGTGTGGACCAGTTCACTGCAGTCATAATGGATAGCTGGACGTCTTGCATAACAGAGAGGTCTGAGCACGTTACATGACTGAAAGAAGTAGTTTTCCAGAAAGAACCAATTTACAAAGCACATAAGTGGGCAATTGTGCTAGAATGAGTGGATATGGCTGGATTTTCACCTCACATTGACAACAATTTACTGCATTCTATATATGAAAATAATTCTCAATAGACTTTTGCAGAAGTTTAAGCATTTTTTTTCCAAGCTGTTCTGAAATGATAAACCGTTATATGTGATATCATTGTTTTCCGAAATTACCATATTATGGTGTCATAAAGATGCTATGACAGCTGGATTGGAGTCATCACTTATTTACCTAATTCATTTTCTGTACTGGCTTCCACATGGATGGTTTCAGATGATCTGCCCATGTTTAAAACTGCTGTTTTTATTTTAGTGGTGTAAAATACGCTGCTGTTGTCAGCTGCCGTTGCCTGACGGGCAGTGGCGGCTCCTGCTGACGTGGCACCACATGCCAATTTGTTGGCCCTTTAACTTGTGCCACATTTTAGAGGTCAAAGCTGCTTCCCACCGGGAACAAGATGCCCACTGCCATGGCGGGTCAGCACTTTCAGCCTCACGCTCTCTTCCGACAGATGGCCAAGCTAGGATGAAGAGCTATGACATTTCGTTTTCTGTAATCATGCACCAAAGCTCTCGTTGCCCATGTGAAATGGACATCGGCGAGGATATTGTCATAGGAGACATGGACCAAAGCACCACCACTCAGTGTGAGAATAAACGCATCTTTCACAGGTCCTGTCAGTCCCTCAGGGTTGTGTCGTGCTGTATCCAGTCTGCTCTGGAAGTGTGAGATAACTGAAATAAGCATTTAGTACTTTCAGGGGATTACACTTGGCCCAAAGCTCTGAGATATTTTCCCAGGGCTGGAGCCCTTCCTTTCTCATCAGGGTGAACCTGAATTTGTAAATAGACACTCTGACATGGGGATAGAGTGATGCCACTGTGGTGTGGGAAATATCCTGAGGTTTGAAGCTAAAGCAGTCTTGCGTGTTTCTGCTGCCTGCGCAGACTCTTAACATGCTTGATTATTGAGGATTAAGATTAGCAGACGCCACAAAACCTTGAAGCAATTTATCACGGGCCTTGTAACTTGCCCCAATCCTTCATTTGGGTTCATTTTTTATCCTGTTGCTGAGGAGATCTGCAGCTGTAAATTGTCCACAAAAGCAGTTAATCATGCGTTAGGCTTTACCCAAGCAGATAAAGATTTATATCTCCAGTTACCTGCTCGGAGCTTCTTGCTTCTTGTAATTTGGTTCATTTCGCTGGGCCAAGAGAAAGCTGTGTTCATTCCAGAAGATTTTGTGAACAACTCTTGGTGTGTTCCAAGTTGTGGAGAAAAGCACTTTCATTCATTTGCACAATGCCAAAATGTTCCACACTAACCGCAGTTTCTAATCCTCCTCTCGTGAACATTTTGCTGTGTTGTTAGAAATCAATTATTCGTAAAAAATAGGAGATATTCGTTGTCTTTCTATACATACATTTTGTCTTCATTGTCCTGTATGTGGTATTAAAGTCATCTGGCATTGTCTTTTTTGACTAGTTTAATACCTTTGTAAATCCAAAAATCCCTTTGAAGGGTTGTAATGAGCTGCTCCTCCAGTAGCCTCGGCATAGATGCTTCAGCAGAAGGTAAAGGACGTTGAGGCTTACTCAGGGGGACAATTTGTTAAGACACTGTAACATCTGTGAGGTTTCAGTCCAAGCAGGTTCCTGGCGCGATAGTCTTGTGGCAGCAGCGAGTAAAGCAGGGCGAGAAGCCCTTGGCTGAGAGGACATCAGCCCTAGCAAGAGGACAGATGTTTACGGTTTTCTACAGATTTCCGGAGCATCCTCACTGACATAGTTCCAACACACACTGGGCAGAGGAGCCAAGAGATTCAGCCGTGCCATGCCATGCCACGCGATCTTAACCACAGACACGAACACCCCTCCCCTTTTGCTCACTGCCAAATCTCCTCTTTACGGGTCCTGCTTTTGTTTTCGCAGTCTTCTAGAGATCGTTAATTGCGGCAAATGAAAAAACATTAACTTGGAGGATGTTGTTTTTGTTTTGCAAGGTTGAGCTGAATAAAGAGATTAATGGAACGAAATGAGCGTTAAGAATTCAGATTGAGAGCTCAGTATGAAAGGCGCTGGTTGAAGGTCTGGGTTTATGGTGTCATAAAATTGCTGGAATGGGTTGTTATTGGTAACGCCACAAGCTTCGGCTGCTGTATTTCTGAGCGTTCTCAGAAGTGCTGCATCTCAGCACTTTATTGTGAAATATTCTTGAAAATGTGTGTAAGCAGTATTATTTTACTGTTGCTGTCTTGTTTTGTCACTCACCTTAAGCCACATATTTCTGCCGATTCGTTCTGAGGAGGATTTCATCGCTTTAATAGCAGCCCAGAGTGTTTTTAAGGTGTCCTGTCCTAACAGGATTTAGTTGGGGAAATTTTCATAGTGCGTTTGTCATTCAAATGCAGTCATTACCATTTTGTACAAGTAAAATGCCTCTTATTCGGATTTGGCTGTTCTACGCTCCCCTGATAAAGCCCATTGTTCTACTTAAGCATTCTGCATCCGCTTAATGCATTTTACATCCACTATCCCATGATGAATATGCATGGCACTTTACTGATGATACGGGCCTGCTGTGTATTTCCACCAGCCCACATATGGAAAAAAAACACTTGGCAGCCAGAGCTGTTTAAATGTCAGCACTGTTCCTACCTACAATCCGGCCACTTAGCAAACAAAGTCAATATGTAGAACACATTGTTTTCCTGACATTTTGCAACCACAGACCGGGGGGTGTCATTAGTGGTCTCTGTTGCTGAAACAATTCACTGTTTGTGATATATTTGGTTTTTAATATACCAGGGCTATCCAGGGCTCCAGACAAAATAAAAGCCTTATTGGGTTTGGATGCCAAATTACTGTGTACTGTGTTATTTTTTTAGGTGCTAAAATATCTGTCAAATGTGATATAAATAAAAAAAATACTGTCAGGGTACATTTTGTCTCCAGTCTAACCCTGTGTAAAGAGCGTTAAAACAAAATCAAGAAATCACGACATGGACTAAATTGTTGCTAAAAGTAAAACACAGTGTTTCTGTTAATGTTTGTAGTTAGTTTGCTAACAGATGCTGAACGGGCATCATATGGTCGAAGCTACCGCTTTCTGTCATTAAAACACAGTGGAGGTTTGCATGTTCTCCCTGTGTTTGTGTAGGTTTCCTCCGGGGACTCTGGTTTCCTCCCACACCCAAAAACATGCGTGCTTTGGTGAATAGGTGAATTGAGTACACTAAATTGCCCTTAGGTGTGAGTGTGAGCGTGAATGGTTGCCTGTCTCTGTATGTGGCCCTGGGCTGTGCTGGCGACTGTCCAGGGTGTACCCCGCCTTCGCCCATTGCAGCTGGGATAGGCTCCAACCCACCCCCGACCCCTAGTGCGGGAAAAAGGGGTGGATAATGGATGGATGGCACAGTCAAGGTGGTTAAAGTAGCGGAGCGTGTTATCTGACAGTCAACATCAGGGCAAGCAGCCGGTGTTTCTTTGATCAATACAGTGATAAAACAGTAACTAGTGTGTGAGAGACAGAAATGAGTGAAATGTTTTCAGAAATTATTTCTTAAGCCCATGTGTAGACAATAAAATGTCTACCTGTGTTAGTTTACATAATGCTGTCGCCACTCGCAGTATGGCCACATGCTGCTGTATTGTGTGAACTGGGAACGTCTCCCTGTCTGTCTATGTGTTCGGGAGCCAAAGGAGCCGAATCTTCTAAGTGATCTGATTCAAATGATTCGACTCATTAAAACGAGTCGAAATTCTCATAACTAGTCACACGATAGTCTAGTAGGAACGGCACGTTGTTACTTTTCTTGTGCTTTTAGTTATTTTCATTTCTTTTGGTTCTGAGAGACGATTGCCGCTGGCGAATGAAATGTAAAAACTAGTCGCAAAGTAAATAATCCAGTCGCATTACCAACCATCGCCCGCCATCGCTTGACAGGCCATCGCTTATCCCATTTCTCTGTTTGGGCAAACAGTGCAGGGAGTGCTGAGATTTTGTCACCCACACCGATCAGTTAGAAATGATTTGTCACATCAATAAATAAATTGCACTGTGAAACACAAACGAGCGACACAATGTAATAAAACCGGGCTCATTTTGCTTCAGTGGCACCCCGTTTGCCGGAGTATGTTTGTCAGTGACTGGCAGATGTCCCTGGCCTCGGAGTGACGGAGCGAGAGTGGGCCGTTTTAGTCATGATTCATATGTTTTACACATTCCAAATGCCGGGCTGTATTAATCACCGTAATCCAATTACATGCAACTTTACCATATGTCTGTGCTTAATGTCACGAGGCAAATCCGCTGCTGGAAATTGCTTCTGAGTTAATTGGCTTTTTTATCCGTGCGAGGCTTGTAAGTCATCCATTCACCTAAATCACAAGGTTTAGTCACCAGATTTACTCCACTCAACTCTTCTGGATCTGCCAGAGTTCTGCCAGCACTGACATGGTGATGTCATCTGTCACAGGAGAGCCAGGTCAGCTCCTCCCCGCTGCACCACGCTCTGCCCTGCGGGAAACACAGCCGATAGATGTGAGCCAGTCACAAAACACTGAGCCTCCGTCTCTTAAGGCTGCTAGGCTATTTTCAGAGACAGCACTCTTGATGGTGTGAAAGCGCCAATGGTTGCTGCTATCCCAACACAAAGCCGGCCACCTCACACCTGCTTGGTGAATCAAACACAAAGGGCATCTTGGTGAAGAACGGTTTAGGACATTTCACCACCCCCCCATGTTCCCACTCCTTCTGCTGGAGAGAATTTGTTCTCTTTTGATGTTATTCTTCTCACTGTCATGAAACCATTTCTGATATGATAACATTGTAGAACAAGGAAATAAAACGTTTTTATTCTCTCCGCGGTGGCGCAGTGGGTAGCACTGTTCCCTCACGCCTTCAGGGTTGGTGGTTCGAATCTGGCCATGTGTGTGTAGAGTTTGCATGTTCTCCTTGTGGTGCCGTGGGTTTTCTCCAGGGTTTCCAGGTTCTGGGTACCACTTTAGCATTAAGCAGTTACATAAAATGATTAAATAAATATTAGACTTTTCCATTGGTCCATTCTTTTATCAATTGTTTGCAAAATATTAAGGGGAGCTGACATATTCAAATGAAAGAAGGAAGAAGCTCTGATAGGATACAGGTGATTTATATTACTCCACATGGCTGTTTGGAAACTTTGCTACTGTGTTTGCATTCTGGGGGGAATTGTGTTCACATGTAAGCAAAACCTTCTTCCAGGATGAAATTATATGATTAGCAAACCCTGTTGACTTAAGCAATATATACAGTGAAGCAGCAGGTCTTTGTGGAATTGCAGTCTTACTGTAATTCATTGTCATTAGTTGAATTCATATGAGAGAAAGCAAGCGGCAAACAGCTAGCGGACTATGAATTGCCTTTTTATATTTACATGTTGTTTTTTCAATGAACAGAAATCACACTCTGAGCTGCTCACAGACTGAGAGGCAGTGCAGCATCAGTGGGGAATGCAGTGCAGTCATGCAGTCATTGTCCTCATCCCCCTCCCATTTCATCAGTCAGACCCGCATGGTTTATGTTTTTTTTTTAATACAATTTTCCCTATTCAAATTTAACACTGAAAGATTGTTTTCATTAGTATCTGACAATAACTGGGATATTTAAACAGATGGCTGGGTTTCAGTTTCATCCCCTTGTCACAAAATGAGCATTTTAGGCCTGTGCCTAGAAGAGAAGGAATGAGATGAAGAATGTGCCGGTTTGCTTTCGGAGATTTATGCGAGTCAAACCCGGGGCATAGCTGAGCTTTTTTTAAACAGCCTTCATTAGGCTTCTAACATAGAACAGATGGAGGGAAAGAATATTATAGATAGTTGAAAATGCAAGTGGTGGTTTTATCATGAAAAATAAACCACACTTTTAAAAAATCTGTGTTTTTAATGTGTGTGATTTGTAATGGAAAGTGTATTTTAATAAGTCTTAATATAGATGACTGGGACAGAATAATAACATGCTACTGAAATGTTACCTTACAGGGATGCAGTCCCTTAGCAGTTGTTCTGTGTAATGTAATGAATTGTCAAACATTTATTATTTACTTGGTTTTCTTGCCTGAAATTATTAGACCATAAGTATTTTATATTGTGGGCATATTTTATAGAATAGTTCAGCAAAACAAATTACCAGAATTTGTATTATTCTGGTTTAGAACTGGAGCTGTGAGGCTAAAAAAAAGCCAATAGCCACTCAAACGGTTGCAGTAAATATACCCCCAAACCTTCTCTTTCAGCCAACTAAAATCACATTCAGCTTGTCATGTGGTTTAGGACCCCTCACTATTAAACTTACACCAGGGCTGGAGAGAACTGATCTTGGATCAGAATCATCCCTATTTATGATGTTGCACAATAAATCTGATTCTAGATCAGCACTCCTGTTGGTTTGTGAAAACCTGTTGTCTAAAAAGGCCTCCCACAACATTCAGCTACATGTTGTGTTTTGAGGGTGTGTTTATGAAAAAAATCTGGCCTACCATTGCCTTGTAGCGTTTGTTAGTAACATTAATCTTGGATGTCCAGTGCTAATGAAAATGAAAATTGTGGGAGGTTGTTTTGATTAACCTTTAATTCATAGTATACTATAAGAACAGCATAGTGTGGAATGTAAGCTGCGCATACAGAAGGAGGTCCTGAGTGATTTGAACGTTTATTTTTG
This sequence comes from Brachypetersius gabonensis, assembly GCA_037577145.1. NCBI lineage: Eukaryota > Metazoa > Chordata > Actinopteri > Characiformes > Alestidae > Brachypetersius > Brachypetersius gabonensis. Next base: position 16,778,253 of record JBBJLR010000040.1, on the reverse strand, counting down.
TTTTCCCTCACATAGTTTCTGATGAGGTGATCACAGGGGAAGATGTAGAGTAGCTGAAATGGAGTGAGATGTAGAGACTAGAGGTGTCTTAATCAGCTCTCCTGCATCTAATGTGATTGTTGATCACATTAAGCATGGAGGATGAGGAAATGATGAATGAATGGTGAATTAGAGGCATGGCCTCACTGTCATACTCCAGAGAAACTAATCAGTACTATTCTGTTTCTGCCCTCCTCATTCTAGCCCTAAGAAAGCAATCTAAGGATAGATGTGCCTCAATTACATTCAAATAGATCAAATTTCACACCCATTCATTTGCAAGCAACATGGTGCATGATAAACATTGTATTGCTTCATTAATAACCAGACGTCACCCTCATTAGTCCCCCTTTGTGCATGACTAACAGGAGGGATCATTAGTCAAAACCAATATTAACAGGTACATCCAATTTTCATACCTCCCACTATATTAACAGAATGCCAACCCCAAGTGGTCATTAATCACCCACTGCTGAGTGAGTCACTTACGCACACACACTGGCATATACAGCATTGAACACAAGGTAAGGAACAAACAGTTGTACAAATGATAATTTAATGCATTTCTCATGTCCTTGTATTGAAAGCTTACTTTACTCAAAACTGATAATATTCACAATAATTAATGAATTAGAGGTCAGTTAGTATTATACAAGTCACAGTACAACCGGGGGAGGTATTCCTTGAAATGGCAGTGTCTTCATCCTCATAATTTCTTTTCCGTCTTGCTTTTCTACCCAACATCGATGCCCCTCAGTGTTTGCTAGGAAATAAACTTCCATCAGGGAGGCAAGTGGGTGGATGAGGGATATGAAAGAGCTGCCAGGCAGATGTGTGTCTTCCTCCTCTTGGCCCCCGGGGCGGGGCCTGGGGTAACTTGGTGGCCTGGAGAGATTGCTCTCTATCTGAAGCTAGTCGCGCCATTCTCACTGGCGGGGTTTCAGGCAGCTGAGAAGGGGCCCGGGTGAGTGACAGGTGAGCGGCAGGGCTTAATTCCTGGGGAATAGCTCCAAAGCCTGGGTAAACAGCGCGCTGTATTAGAGGGACCGGTGCGTGGGAGCTGCTGAGGCAGTGCCGGCCGGCCCATAATCTCCTGCAAGTACAGCCTACGCCATGCTTTTAATTTAGTTTTCGTCCAAGTGGGTAAGCTGTCTGGCTACACGGAGTACATCATTATATTCACAGGTGGGACTCGCCAGCCTCTCTCCCAGGTGGTGAAGTTCACTCGACCTCTCCTCAGTGCTTAAAGAGAGAGAGAGAGAGAGAGAGAGAGAGACAAGAAACTACATACTACTGAACTATAAAATTCCCAATTGGATCTTGAATTTACACATTTAGAAAAAACTTTCTAGAACCTGAACGTTATAGGAAACTGAACGTGGTTCTTTTGTGGCATCGCTCCAAAGAGCTCTTCTTCGAAAAATCCTTCAAGACCATTCCCTTCACATGAATCTTTTGTGTGAGCAATATGCACTGTGTATCGCATCATTACTACAGCAGTGCAGTGCCTTGCTTGCTCCAAAGTAAGACTGGCCCTATGTCTCTTGGCAGTCAGATTAGTTGGCCTTCATTTTAGTATCCACCGTACAGGAAAAAGTAATAAAGCAGTGCCAGCAAGTCAAGATCCTGATTAACCAAGAATGCCATCCCCTCCTCACCTTTCCTCTCAGTGATGTCTTTTATTCTCTGTTCTGGTGGACTAGTGTGACATTATATGGACGTCACCACTGTACATTTAGCAGGCTCTCATAAACAGTGACTTTTCATGATGTTATGGGAGTTCTCCACTGACTGGTACCAGCTTGGTTTGGTTTTACTCTGTTCAGTTTGGTTTCAAACCTACAGTTTCCCCTACAACTAGTTGCTATAGCGACCAAACATTCTGAAAAGCAACCTGGCATCATTACAATCGTCAGCATGGATGAAATCAGAGGGATTTTATTTCTTATACTTGGTTTGTGGCTTTTTGCCACAAAACGGAGACGATTGTCTTACCAGACAAGGCTTAAAAAGCATAATTTAGTAAACAACACTTACGTAACTATAGCGACCACCAATCAGTAACATCCAATATTAACACGTCATCATTCGGTTCAGCACGCTTGGAACCTCGGCCAAGGTGGTACCAAGAATGGTACTGGGTACTAGATTTTAGTTATATAAATGCAAAAAATAGCGAGTAGAGTTGAACTGAACCGAGCTGGTACCAGTCAGTGAAAAACCCCCATTACAGATGTGAGCAAATGTAGGTGTCTTGCCCAAGGGCTCTTTTTGGAATACTTGCCTGGGCAAGGAACCAAACCCCAGGCTGCTGCGTAAAAGGCTAGAAAGCATGCATTAACAAGGAGACAGTAGAGCGTGCTAAATTTAATGGACCCAATTCATGGTCTTAAAAATAAAGATTGCTAAATGGTTTTTGGCTTGTGGTTACAGATCTAGTAAAGAACCTTTCATTGATCTAGATGTTCTTTAAACTTGATAAAGCTTCTTCACACACATATGTCTCATTTACAAAAGGTTCTTTAGAAAAGTGGTTCTTCAATTACTGGAAGACCTTTACATGGTGAATCATTATAAACGTAACAATCCCAGATTGGCAGCACAATGCTGCTTGACACCACTCGAAAAAGGCAATTCTGCCTCACTTCTCTGTAAGTGACTTCAGCTGAGTAAAATCGAGAGCGTAGATCAACCTCTTCAGAAAGAGCACAGCGTCCTTGTCATCTCCACGAATGCGTATTTCCAATTTGTCACGGAATGCTTTATGAGGAAACAGATGGTTGTCACAGGCAAATAAAAACACTCAGCTCCGCTAGCTTTCTGTGGGTTTACAAGATGAGTTATTACTTTGGAAAAGGCTCTGAAATTTCATAAACGAGATTGGTTGGAGTTTGGGCATCTTGCCCTAGATATTGATAAGCTTGTTTGTGCGACATGAACTGTGTATTCAGCATTTGTTATGTCTGTTCCTCTTCCACATACTTGTGCTTTTGGTCTTGTAGCCCCCATGTTGTCCTAAGCAACGACAATTTTTAACATGACACCAGTGTTCCCATGCAATGTCATGTTACAAGTCCCGCTTGGAAGTCAGACTTCCACACAGTTTACAGATCCAGATCTGACAGTAATTGGCGGATTACAGTATCCGCAGCGTTAAGCAACACTACTCACCCACCCAAGCCAAGGCATTTTCCATTACTTGCCGTAATTGTCCATGCTAATTATTTTCCCATTATGATTACACAGTGTGCTGGCTCTTATCAAAAATGTGCCTCTTTTTAGAGTAGTTTCCTATTAGCTGCCCCCTCCCCCCCACTGGCATTGATAGTGATGACACTTCTGTGGGATTATGCAGGCTGCCTGATCTCTCTCTCTCTGTCTGTCTGTCTGTCTGTCTCTCTCTCTCTCTCTCTCTCTCTCTCTCTCTCTCTCTCTCTCTCT
>JBBJLR010000040.1:16759896-16774393 GCA_037577145.1 Brachypetersius gabonensis | reverse complement strand
TTTTTTTCTCTCTCTCTCTCTCTCTCTCTCTCTCTCTCTCTCTCTCTCTCTCTCTCTCTCTCTCTCTTTCTCTCTCTTATTCTCCAATACTCTGTCACAGTACCACCCCAGGCCAAACTGCTCCATGTAACCGTAGCAACTGAGCTTCCCTATTGTCACCAGCTGAATCTGGTTATGCAGGGTCTCTTCCGTTTTCGTAGGTGGTGTTGTCGTCTGCCCTTGTTTTTGCTCTCCTGCGTTTTTGTTTTAGTTCGTATTATGACTTGCTATGTATGCACAGGGTCCTTGGGTTATTGCATCCCCCGCCACCGGCTGCAAAATTCCTGCACATGATTCATTTCTGCCCTCTCATTGCCAATGCATTGCAGTGCTCGGGTGAAAGGCCCTAAACTCCTACTTGTGTTATCAACACCATCCCAACTCCCCTACCTTTTCGTTACACAGATGGACTGTACTATGCTCTCGCTCTCATTTACTTGCAAGCTCAACTCACGTTTTCCTTCTCTTCAAAAGCTCACTCATCTGTCTTCATTTTTCATAGGTTTGCTGAAGGTGACAGTACATTTTCAGTCAAAATGTGAGGTGTTAAAGTAGCGGAACTGAGGTCTCGATAGTTACTGTTACTGTAGCTTGTTAATGCATAGCCAGCAAAGTAGTATCAGGCCTCTCTCATGACCCTCTTCCATGACTCCCATGTGAAACTGAGTTATAGGGGATGATTGCAAACAGAGAACCAAGAACACTGTCATAGATGGAGTTGTTTGTAGACCATTTTAAGTTATGTTACTGAGTCCCGGCATTTCTGTGCCTCTGCAGTGGCCTTTCTCCATAGAAAATATGTGAGTTGCCTAGCAAAAAGTGATTTATTAGCATTTAAAAAATGACAAGCTTATGGAACAGAGAGGGAGCCGGATGGTAACAGGGACTGCTGACCCTTAGCATTCATCTCTCCTGCCCGCAGCCCTCAAATGAACAATCTTACATGTGGGAGTGGAGCGAAGGGAGAGCTGCTGCTTCAGCTAGCTCATTAGATGGTTCTGGGAGGATCCTTCGGTTAACCTTTCTGCGCTGGGCCTCCTCAACAGCAAATAAGCCGATACCTCTTAATTGTCTATCTGTTTTGCATGCACAATGCAGGCCTCATCCTGGGAGTAGCCGGCAGAGTGTACGAGCCTCACAGCAATGCTAAATTCTCATTAAACAGCCTGGCGTTTAAAAAAGCAGCTTTGTTCAGATTGAGATGTTTCACTCAGAAGCATCTGGTTGTGGCCTTTTAAAAAATCAGGTGCTCTCAAACAGAGCACTGTCAGTGCATAGTGAGCTGTGGGGGTCAGTGTTATAAGTGAAGTCTGGGCACCCAGGCTGGTGTGCCCATGTGGCCAGTGTGTAGAAGTGTCACTAGCACCCTGTGGGGAAGTGGACTGTACTGCTAAAGGGCATGCAGTCCAACCAGCCAACCAGGACTGAGGGAACACAGTATGATCAAAGGTAAACAAATGCCCTACATAGTACACTGTGTGCGCTCAGTCCTCAGTTGATTTCATGATGATAATTTGATAGTTGGTTGTGCTCTGGAGCATTGACCATTGTGTAATTCTTCATTAGTGGCTCCAGATCACCATCACCACTTACTAATACACACGATGCCTACTGATTCTTACATTGCCTACAATCATTACATTTGATTATGGTTCTGGAGGAGTGTTAGAACAGCTTTAACACAGATGGGTCGAATCAGATGTGTTTAACCACCAAACAGAGCTGCATGCTTTATATAGGCATTTACTTCCAGTGAACATAATGTGTAAGATAATAAATTCATAACAAGGGTGTATGTGATACATTATATGAGATCTAGATTTTATAAATTGGGGTTAGTGCACTCCCCCTACACAGTGAATTAAAACGTGCCCTCATAATACAACCAAAAGCATCAGTGTAACAGTGACAGTCTCATCACACGCACACAACCACACAGACCCACACACTTTTCTGGATCATATCCAGAAGATGGATGCCGCTCTGCTCTGTGCTATAGGGAATAGTGTTATGGTAGCAGATGACTGTGTAGGTGGTGAAGATAAAGTATCCAATCCCCCCTCGAAAAGCTTGTCATATGAACTATTTATTGCCTCTGACTCCACTAGCAGCGCAGTAACCCGTGCTACTGTGTGTCCATACAAAAAGCTTTTAGATTTCCTCTCATGACCGCGTCACATAATCTCTCCCTCTCTAATACAGCTCTGAAAAAAGGAATCTTGAGTGCCCATAGTCAATATCAGAGGCGCTGCAATAACCAGCTTGGGATATAAGTCCTGTGTTGACTGTTGTGCAAGGAGCAGTAAATAACAGAGACTGTTACTGAGTCCTGTCTACTTTCTCTCTGCCTTTCCAGTCATACTTTTTGCCGTAGCAGGAAAATCCATAAAAAAAAGCATCACAATTCATTGTTCTCCTCCTTCCTGCCCTTTGCAATTTTTCCCCCTGAATTGGGATTTGTTACTGTGCAACTTCAACAGAATGCCCCAACAGGTGGAGCAGTAAAAACAGAGGAGAAGTGATATTCATTTCCTTTATTGTATTTGCCACAGGGGAGCTTCTCTCTTAGTTGAGCATAGGTTGGAGAAAGGGACATATTGGTGCTGGTTTAACAGCTATAATGATCTCGCAATGGAAGATATTGACTGCAGTGCGCCTGGAGGTCAACTGAAGTTCACAAGCCGAGACCGTATTTATGGCAATCTATAAAAACACAAGGCTTGAAAGTACAATGGAGCTGGTGGGCTCCCAGAATTTGCTGTCAGATTGATTACCTCTGTTTGCAGGTAATGCGTTTCCCCCTCTTGCTCTGCTTCGGTCCCATTGGCTTTCTGTCTGTTTATTTACTTCCTTTCTCATCAGTGCCTTTCATTTTTGGGAATAACCTGTGAACCCTAAAGTGACGTCAAACAGAACTTCGAGCAGCCCTCTATATCTGGCTTTGTAAATACAGTTCTTTACCGTGGGATCTGGCTTGCTGGCCTATGCTACATGCTCTGGAAATGTAGGGTTTGTGATTCAGGCTGTTATCGAAGTTACACTGTTTACCAATCAGTTCATTAAAGACTTGATAGCATTGCAGCAGAAGAGACTCTTTGTCTCTTTCTCTCTATTTATTTCCATCTGTAGTTTATCACTACTGCACATATTACCTCATCCAGCATAGTTCTGTATGACTTGTCTCATAAGACTATTATACTTAAAAAAACTAAAGATGCAACAAAGTCAATTTATTAGTGAGATTATTTGAGATCTGGATTGTTTGTTTTCTTTAATAGATTAAAACTGGCTCCATGCTGAGAGAATCAGGGTTGCGGGTTCAAATCTAATGGGTTATCTTATATGTTTTTTGTTGATTTTCTTTATTAAAACAAGTGTGGATCCTTTCCAGGAAAGTGTTTATTTGTTTAACTCAATTCAATTCAATTTTATTTATATAGCGCTTTTTACAACCAGGTTGTCACAAAGCAGCTTTACAGAGTCCAGGTCCGAGCCCCTAGTGAGTAAGTCAGAGGCGACAGAGGCAAGGAAAAACTATTTGTTCAATTTAGCATATTGAAGAAAAAAAATTTTTAAATGTGCCATGGCTGCTACATTTTTAGCCAATATGCAAAAACAAAATAGAAACCATGGTCTAAAATTAGCAGACGTAGATTATATTCTTACTTGAAAAGTCAACAAAACTCAGGGGCATTTACGCAGGGGCATGACATTTTTTGCACTCATCTGTATATGGACTGTTAGGCATGTCTTGTGAAATACTATATGCATGTTATTAAAGACACTACAGTGATCATGATCATCAGTGGGGTTTCTAGGGCAGCTCTGTTATACTAAGAAGTAGAAATTAGGTAGAGCAGCATGGGCAAGTGTGTGTATCACATCGTATAATATGTTGATCACACAATATCTTGATCATAGCTTGCAGTGGAAACATTTCGATCTTTATAAACCTCGCAAACCTTGGCCTGTTCACATAAATGTTAATTGCGATCGCATCTACCACCTGAGAAAGTAATACGATACAAAGTCTCTGCTGTTTTGGCATATTTATTTTTTACAAAAGGCATGTTTGGATTTGCTGCTTGGTGCTGCATCATGTTGAGCAAACACCCTGCCCCCTACTCTTCTGCTGTTTACCTCACAGATTACAGTAATTGACAGGACAGTGTAAACAGTGATATAGTGGCACATATCACAAACATTAGACGTCTGTCTGTGGTTGATCCAGCAGACTCTTTCATCAATTTTAATAGGCTCTTTGTTGGCAAACTGGACTATGTTTACTCTTCACTAGAGTTTTGCTAAGCTAATAGGGCCCAGTCACATTCAGAGACAGAGTTTAAATAAAGAGCATTTTATTTATATATCTGTTTCAGATATATGCAGTTAATCTATAAAGTTGCTAGAAATGACCAGAATCGTTCAACCTACGCTTGATGCTGACATTACAGGCAAAACCCTATTACCAGGCTAGAGGAAATTAGCATGTATTGTATAGCAGCAAAAGAAACATTCATAGCATTACACTGGTGTGTCATGGCAGGCACATATGTGTGATTTTTTTTACTGTAGATGGTCTTTTACCATAAACAGGCTTAAAGTGTCAAAAATGTCTGGTCCCTCTATACTGATGTCTCGCGCATTCCCATTTGAACTTTCCACCATCACTGAAAGCCACACCCTTTATCCTGCCCCATCCAAAGAAAAAATTGGTCATTAAAAATGATCTGTTCTTCACAGACAGTTAATGACAGAATAAAACACAGCATAACGAAACTAACGTAGTATGTTATTTGTTTTTTACTCTTCATAATGGTCTTTCAAAGAGCAAAGGGAATTAAATTAGAAAAAAAGAGTAAAATATGTGTCCTTTAACACTAATTCTTTGCTTGGGGATTTGGGGAAATACTTGTATTGACTAAGTTTTCATCAGTCCCTGCTCTTAAACACCTGATTCAGCACATGGACGACTTGATGACTGGTTGATGAATGGAGCCTGGTCTGTTATTGCTGGGCCAGTGATAAAGTGCAGCATGGGGTTGCTCAAGGGCAGAATTGCACAACTAAAAAGTACCTAATGAATGCATCACATTATCACCGCTTCACCCCAGATGTGAGATGCTGACAGAGATGCTGACATTAAGCCCTTTAGGTTGAGAATAAAAAGTTATCAGGCTGTCACCATCAGTAAAAGTCAAAGTGATTACGTGAGCTAATTGCTAATACTAGATTCTTTTTTTTTTGTTCTCCACATTAGGCAGACTTAGAGCTAAGCCAGACCCTGAATCCAATGTAATCCCTGCTCGTTTGGCCTAAAACCTCTAGCATTCTCAATGAGCTTTAGAGGTGATACTGCTTTACCATTAGGGAGACTGTACATTGTGCAGGGGCTGGAGGTTGGACGGCGAGGCCAGAGGCTGGCCTTGTTTAATAAGTCTGCCGCTAGCTCACAGGGGCAGCCCCTGCTCCACGCACTCAGGAGCTCCACACCTGATCCCACCAAAATCACCTCCACCTGCCGAGCCACGCAGCCAGAAATATCCTCTTAACTGTAAACGAGTTCATCCTTCCCAGATAAAGCGTTCCCCTATGCATAATGAGTGCACGAATGAGCGCAGGGGCTCATTCATCTCCCTGGCTCAACCGCTCTGCCTCTCTTTGGTGCTCTCCTCCCTTCGCCTTTTGGCAAAGTCACGGCTGCGTTCTGACCACAGGCCCCATGGATGTCCTGTCAGGGAGAAACAAGTGATAGGACCTTGCACGTGTGAAGAAGTGAGGGTGTGAACGTATGCCAGGAATCCGTTATATGCCCCGCAGGTCTGGAACCTCACTGCATTTTCTTACCTTGGCTGCAGAGGAGAAGGTTTTGGATACCTGCTAAAAATACGTCTTTCCCCAGAGGATGGAGCAAATCCTGCACTGTCCACTGACCACCTTTAGCTTCCAGCTTTCTGGGCATTCTTCATCAAGCACCGTCAAGGTCCGCTAAAATTGTATTTAAATTAAGTCTTGTCGAATGCTCTATTTGTTCTATTTGTTTGTTTATTCATGTATTTATTTATTTATTTATTCATTCATTCCTTTATTTATTTATTTGCTTATTTTAACATGACACCCCTTTATCTGTCACTGTTGTTCCACTGTACTCTGTCTACGCCGAAACTATTTGTAGCTCTGTCTGAGGGCTAAGCTGCTGTGCTCTGTCCACACTCCACTAAGATCGATACCTACACCATTTTGCTTTCCCTCTGTGTAACCTCTTGCACCTGACACGTTGACATCAATTCCCTGTGACAGATGACAAAATCCTACTATGCACCATCCATCTCCCACCAAAGCCTGGGAAGGGACCTTTCAGGGTAATAGGCTCTAATAGTCTCTCTTTTTGAGTGGCGAATTTCTCTTGCCAAGGAGGCTTCGGTGAAGGTGTCTGCCGCTAGTAGTCACCTGGGGACGATTCGTATAAAGGCTCAGCACGACAGCACAAGGAATAGCTACAGAGCCCCTAGCAGTATCTGTCTGAAGCTTTGGCAACAAATCCCCCGTCTTTCGGCGGTGTGAAAGGAGGAATTATTTTCCTCCATGCAGCTTAGCCTTGCATTGTGAGGAGAAGTTATTATCATGTGCGGAGAATATAGATGCCATGACATTTTCCCTTTTTTTCGCAAAAGCAGAAAGGGGAGGCCTTCTGGTGACGAGACACACGATTAAATCCCGACTCTGGGATTGTTGCAAAATCCATGGGAAAACGTTGCTGAAGGGCTCCCTCACTCTTCCCAGCATCCCTGTGCTATACACAGTAGGCAGAGCAACACAACAGCTGTGGCTAAAGCAGGGTTTAAGGAGCAGTTATAATAATAATCACCCTGAGGTGACTGCTGGTAGTGGTAATGCTGGTGCTCCTATTGGGCTTCTTATTCAGTTCTTAGTTGTGACGTGACACGCTCAAGCCCAATCAACACAGCGAGAGCACCCAGGTAAGCGGTAATTGTGTTTTATACCAAATCTTTGACACACGCTCACCTTGGCCAGAATGCCACAAAATGGATTTCCGTTCCCTTTGTGTCAGGTTTATGATGTTAGAGCATGCTCTGAAGTGTTTCTCTGTGTATTAAATGTGACTAGCCAGCCCATGGGAAAAGGCTGTTTAAGCTAGAAGACGTACAGTAGACCTTGGTCAGAATTGGCAGGCTGTACACTCTTTAAAAAAAAAAGGTGCCTTTGAGTGATGCCATAGACCCTATAGAATGTGTGAGTGCAGAGAACCTTTTAAACGTATAAAAACCTTCACATAGTATAATTAGAGGTTGGGGGAAATGATACAGTAATACAGTGTTTTGTAGCTCTGTATGATATTTATTTAGTTCGTTTAGTTTATCATTTTGTTTAATTAATATGTTATTTAATATACTTCTGTTTTACTTTTATAAAACCCACATTATGGTCTTGAAAGTCTTGAAACAACAGTATCAATATTTACTTAGTTTATATTATTTTAGTATATTTACATTTAATTTTAACTGATACTCTTGTTCTTCTGATAATGGTACTCCTTTTTTTCTCTTGCATCATGGCGGAAATGGGTGAGGAAGTCAGAGTTGAAAAGTTGGACTTTTCTCCAAACTAACTGAACTTTGTCACTTAAAAGCTGTTGCAGAAATGTCTAAACAGTAGAACAGCTACTGCTAGATTTAGAAAACCACAGGTGGCATAAGAATTTGAAATTAATGGGAAGGCTGGGGAAGTAACTTCTCTAACGGACTTTAATTAGTCTATGTTCTGACTTTGGGTCAGGCTCCTGGAGGATTTCCCTCTTCTAGAAATTGAGCATGCACATCGAGCCTTGGCTCCCACTCCGACCCCAAACCATTCGCCAAGAAGCATCCTTGTCCTTTTTTTGCATTTCTCCGAAAGAGTCACCATCCTTAGATCAGCACTGAAAATGCAATCTATGAGAGTTCCCGCTATTTTTTCCCAGATCTGTCAGCAGAAGTTTTGTGGAGAAGACCAATTCACCAAATGTGGAAAGCAGTAAGTCAGCTGAACATTTACTGTAGGTGTAGTTGTAGCCTGTTTAACCTTAGTTTCTGCACACAAATGGGTGGGGAATAGCCACAGTGGGGAGAGATGGTGGCCGCTGGTTAGGGCATTCGCCCTGCGATCAGAAAGTCCGGGTTTGATTCCCAAGATTGCTAGGCACCGCTGAGGTACCCTGAGCAAGGTACCGTCCCCACACACTGCGCCCCGGGCGCCGTGTTCCTGGCTGCCCCCTGCTTCACTTGGTGATGAATGGGTTAAATGCAGAGGAAGAATTTCGTTCTGTTCACACTGTGTGCTGTGGTGTATGACAGAATGATAACTTTTGTAAGTTTGGTTTTACCTATTTAACATTGGGAATTATCTTCAAAACTTGGCTCCACATTACTTTTTTCTTCTTCTTTTTTCACAACCTTTCGATTTGCCTCTATACCATTTTTTTTTCTGTTTACAAATTGCATGATCAATAAGTTTAGACTCAACCACATTATAGAATACTGAGCATTAAGTATAAGAATAATGATCTTAAGAGAGATTGGCAAAGTTTCTTTTCTTCTCATACACAAAACAAAAAATACATACACATTAAAAACCTCCCCTGTGTTTTGGAAAAGGAGGAAAAGAATAATTTTTCAGTCAACGCTGAACAATTTTAAATGTGTAGTTTTATACAGTAACAGGTAAACCCTTGAAAATGAAGTAAAGTGGTCACCCCAGATCAGCACCTTCCCCCATCCCATGCCAAAATATCCTCTACTGGTTTGACTGCTTCTGACTCCCGACTTTCTCCTCCCCCATCCAAGGGCAACTGCTGTTTAAAGCTCTGGGGGAGACTGTTGTTCCTGTTGTTGTGGACTAGAGAGAAATCTATCTCTCTGGACCCCCAACTGTCAAACAGCGATTAGGTTCATACATGAAGGCCTTCTCTTGTGAGTCATCTACATTTCTCTCTGGGCCGAACAGAGGAGGATGGGTTCCTCTTTTGGGTCTTGGTTGCGCCAACATTTTTCCTCACCTTAGGCTTGTTCTCTTGGGGCTCAGACTTGGATTCTGTAAAGCTGCTTTGTGACATTGGTTGTAAAAAGCGCTGTATAAAGAAAATTGAATTAAATGCAAAAGAACATTTTAGATGCCCTCATAAGCAAACTTTTAGTTAACTATGCTCAATATAGATAATTCACATCATATGCAAAAAAAAATAAAAATAATTGTCAGCAAACCTGGCCTACTTTCCTAAAAGGTTCATAACTATGATAAAGAAGTGTCAAGAGGATCTTATGACCCCGTGGTGCTAACTATCTTTGAGTTAACATGACTAGGTTCGGAGTCCTCAACTCACCACCATCACTCAAATCTCTGCCTTCCATTGATAAAATATATCACAGCTTCACTTGACTATAGTATTATCGCTCATTATTTTGGCATGGAGAAATGTTAAACAATATTTAGAATCTCCCTTTGCATTGAATCCTTATTTCCCTGCACTACATTGAAGCATTGGTTTATTGTAATGGAGGTTGAATAATAGATATTCCAGATCTACCGATTGATGGCTCCTTTAATGATTTTGAACAACTTAAGACTCAGTTTGGCTCTCTTAAAGAGTTTCTCTTTTAATTCCTTCAGACACGACACTTTGTAAACTCTTTGTTAAAAGAGAATGGGACTCATTTGAAGCTTTCAGTACTTACCTCTTACTCTCAGCCAGAACACTTCAGGGTAAGATCGCTGAGATTTATCATTGTACAATGTGTTTTGGAACACGTTCTAAAAGTAACCTTTAGCCCTGCAGTGCTTTTCTAATGCATTTCAATTTGAAACATTTTTCATAGGACATATATTAAGGACATATATTACACCAGTCCACCTCCACAAAATGTTTCCCAATAACTTATACTTGTACAGTCTCATGCTGGATTATTTTTTCATCTGTTTTAGTCTTGGGAACATATACAGAAGTTCTGGAAAGAGGTCCATAATCCAGAACATTATTGAGAAGCAATTTATAATGTCTCCTCTCTTTTATTTATTGAACCATATTTCTGACAATGCTTTCATAGCGGATATAAAAAATAATGCTTACTAGTCCTTTGTTCTATTCAAAGACATATTTTGCTTTTCTGGTTCAGCCCTCATGTTCCTACCATCACTATACGGATGTCGGATGTCACGGATATCAATCCTCCTCCTGATGGAGAAATTGACACATGACCTGAACCACAAATCAGACACTCTGGAACCCTGTGTGTTCCTATCTAGCAGATCCTAATTCCTATCTCATGAATGAATGCACCTTTCTTAACAGAGTGGAGATTTTTTGGAGATCCTAAGTATCTCCACCCGAAGTATTCCCCTGTAGCGTCATGCAGAACCTTTTTAGGAATGCCTTTTGTTTTACCTGTGTCTACTTAATAAAGCAAGTACTTTCTGTTCAGTAATTATCCCCTACAAACCACAAAAGCTCCAAAAACAGTTCTCTTTAATAGTGTTAATAGTGTTAATGCACCACGCTTAGTGGCCATTTACTGTGGTGCAAACAGAGCAACACGTTTTAAATAGAACTACACCCAAAAATCGTGTAATGTATTGTTTCAATTATTCATATTGGCAAGGCTTTGTAAAATGATCTTAATGACTTTTGGAGCACCGCAGCGAGTAGTTATTAGCGCTCGCTAACACATTAGAACAGCGCAACGTGTCAAATCAATAATAATTAGGGGATGAAAGTTCTTTCTTTTCTTTTTTATGGTTGCTCCCTGTATTGTTTCATTAAAGGATTGGCGTTGTCAGCCAGGCTGTTTGTAGGAAGTGTTTATGAGCGTTTTTTGAACCGGAGGGATTTTATTAGTATTGAAATGATATCGGTAATTAGAGAGCGTCTGAATGATATCGGACTTTTCTCAGATTCATTTTATATATGGTATCGTTTCAGGGGAACCTTACATGCTAGAGGCACATACTGCAATGTGTCTGGCCTAAATCATCTCTGTTATCTAGATGCAAAAAGTCTCCACTCTGTTAAGAAAGGTGAATTCATTCATGTGTTAGGAAATCTTTTACTCTTTTGCTATGTCAGATTGAGAACAGCCACTCAGCTGTCATCTCCTGAACACTATGTAAAGCAAGCTTAGCATATATTAAATTCGTTCCCATGCTGATATGCTCAGAAGATTCAAAGGTCTTTGGCTTACTCTAAGCAGGAGAGGTAGATCTTAACACTAAGAGACATCGCAGGAAATTATATTTTGCTCCCCTTCTGTTCTCATCTGTTTGCGGGATCTGCTCTGAAGCCAGGTCAGATAATAGGTTTAAAGTGTCCGTTTTATTCTGGAGAATGAAGACGTGCCCCTTTTTAATATTTGGCCGTATTGAAATAATGATATGAAACCTTATTACCAATTGTTCCCAGTGGTCTTTGAAGTGCTGCAGTGCTTTTCCGTTATACCGTAAACCCAAGAAAAATGAACATTAACACGCATGTATGCTCATCCTTGAAAATGCATAATGCTTGTTTGTACATCTCACTTCGGTGGCGCATGAAAATATGCAAGAGCCATCCAGCATTTTTTTTTTTTAAATCATCATTGGAAATCAATAGCTTTCCTGTTGTTGATGTTTTCATGAAAGTGCTGTCTCCTTCCGCTCGCACCCTCTGCTGTTCGTATCGATTTCATTGTCGGCCTTCCCATGTAACACTGTTTTATCCTGTCTTGTCATTCTGTCTTTGCCCTTAATAACTCCTTGATTATCACCACATGAGTGATGCAGAGCAAATAAGGGCAAATGGTTGAAAAATATCTGTTTGCAAAGCTCCAGGTGAGCAATTAATTCCTGTTTGTTTGTTCCCAGAGGAGGTTGCACAGCATGGACTAGGCTGTTTTTTTGTGTGTGTGTTTTTGGCTGGATGATAAGTACTCCTTCATAAAATCTTGATTTCAACACCGAGGCTTTTTATCATCTACCCTTAGTCTTCTTGGGGGAAAGTCCAGCACTTCTTATTCTGTAGCTGAACAGAAATGAACCACCTTTAGGGGGGTGCCATGTGTGTTTAGGATTAAGACACTGAAGCACAAATGGCTTCAGACCCAGGAAAGCAGTGACTTTCTTTTTTTCCTCCTCTTTTTTTGCTCTGTGAATGTGAAGTAGCCTTAATGTGATGGTGTAGAAATCAGACTTCCATAGCAATTGCAGATGACCTCATTCTAAGAAGCTTGACAATTGTGAGCTTTTGTCATTACTGCTCCAACCACTGATATTATTGAAGTAACAGCTTCTCAGATTCTCTGATACTGTACCATAGGTGCCTACCATAGCTTTTATTTATGCATCCATCCATCTGTCCACCCATCTATCTGTCCATCCATCTATCCATTCCTCCATCTGTCTACCCATCTATTCATCCATCCATCTGTCTACCCATCTATCCATCCATCCATCTATCCATCCATCCATCCATCTGTCCATCCATCTATCCGTCCGTCCATCTGTTCATCTATCTATCCATCCATCCATCCATCTGTCCATCCGTCCATCGATCCATCTGTTCATCTATCCATCTGTCCACCCATCCATCTGTCCATCCATCCATCTGTTCATCCATCCATCTGTCCATCCGTCCATCGATCCATCTGTTCATCTATCCATCTGTCCACCCATCTATCTGTCCATCCATCCATCTGTTCATCTATCCATCTGTCCATCCATTTATCCGTCCATCCATCTGTCCATCCATCTATCTATCCATCCATCTATCCATCTAATTATCTATCAAACACTCTTCCTGAGAGAAAGGTTTGATTGCTCCGTGTCAGAAGTCATCAGATTTTTACTAACTCAAAACTCAACACTACAAAGTAGATAAAGATGCATATTTTATTACAATTAAAGTTTATTGGCTCTATATATCATACTGTAAAAATGCAGCATAAATGTATTTTTAAAATGTAATGTATTTTTAATATGTTAAATTCATTAATATGTTAAATATGTGCCGAGTTCCCCATAATGGATGTGTACTTATTTTCAAAACATGTAACTTTTGCATGTGACACACTTAATCAGTGCGTATTAATCAGGTACATAAATAGCCCTGCTGTACATGACACTCATATGGGAAATTATTCCCAGTGATGAAAGGTAGAACGGAGCCACCATCTGGTTCAGGGAGAGTTCAAGAGAACGTTCTTTTTCTCCTGAGGGGATCCCCGGAAGAATGGAGTGGTAATGGATTTCTAGCACTACAGCGAGGTCAGTATCAGCTTAACTGTGTCATTAGTGTACAATTAAAGGGCCTCGGTGGCACGCAGTTATGCCTGAAACACTGCACAAAGCAGCACAAGGGTCTCAACATGCATCACAAATGTCTCGGGTGCTAATGAACTGAATTGCAAACCTCAGACGCTTCCACAGGAGCTAAATTGCCAATCTCCCTTGAGCACAGGAGTGCCAGTCAAGTGCTTTTCACCATAAATAGTAAAAGAATTCCACGAGAGCTCACTAGAATGACATTCCCAAAGTCTGCTTTTAGGATGGAGAGTGAGGAATGGAAATCACACGAAATGATTATGAAACAAATACATTTGTTGTCTTTGCTTGGGTGAGAAAGAACACCATTTGAGCTGTTTATCACTGTTTGGCACTCTCCAAGCTTGATTTTTCAGCTCAAGCCCACAAAATATCCACGGTGCTACGGAGAGGGAGGGAATGAAAATGAGCAGGTTCATGGCCTGAGACTGATTGTTCCAGAGAAGCTTCACCAGTTTTTACACACAAGTGGCCAAGTGCCATCCGGTATGATAATCTATGCCCGGAAGCACTGTCATATTACTGCGTGTCTGATAGAGAGGCAGATAAAAAGGGCTCTACAGAGACAACAACAACAGATTTATAGTTTACAGCCTACCGCTGGCTTCAGTGACGCGCACGCCAGTTCTTAGGCAGCAATTAATGTTACCATTTCTTCGGAAAAAACGCGCCCTGAACTTAACATTAAGGAGGATTGATAGTAGGCAACAGGAAGCTTGAGAAAAGAAAGCTTACCTGCTAATAAAAAGTGTGGGGTTTTTAGGATATTTAGAACACTCTATTGGCTGTCTTTCTTTTTTTCATCCTGGATAGGACCCTCGAAAGCCCAATGAACAAATTAATTGCAGAACATTCCAACACATGAAAGTGTGCCTTCCCCAGGGTTGTCCTAAGCCCAAGGCATCAGGGCTGCCAATAGCAACTAGGATTTTGTCGAGAATGGGTTTGTTGAGATATAAAAAACACAGAGAGCAATGGAATTTTTAAAAAGATCCATCTACAGATCCCCAGCAGGACCTTCCTGTGGTGTCTGTACATCTTTACTCTCTCTCTCTCTCTCTCTCTCTCTCTCTCTCTCTCTCTCTCTCTCTCTCTCTCTCTCTCTCTCTCTCTC
>JBBJLR010000040.1:16746218-16758085 GCA_037577145.1 Brachypetersius gabonensis | reverse complement strand
CTCTCTCTCTCTCTCTCTCTCTCTCTCTCTCTCTCTCTCTCTCTCTCTCTCTCTCTCTCTCTCTCTCTATTTTTCCTCTTTATATTTTCTCTGTCTGTCTCTCTCTCTTGCTCTCCTTGCACTTTATGAATATTTATGAGAATGTGTATGTGGCTGGTGAATAACCACTAGCTACTTATTCTCAAAAGAGAATTCTCTTTCTGTTATCAGAGTCTGGGCAGTAGCAAAGTTGGTTAGCATGGCTTCATACTTGGTACGTCACACATATCTCACTGCGTAATTCTTGCTGTCAAACGGGCTGCTGGCAGGGCGATGGTGGGTGCGGTGGGACTGCGGCTGAGGACGACCACTGTTGACACACAATTCCCTGTGATTAGTGAAGAATTAGCTAAGCCGTGCCGGAGAGGAGTGAGGGGCCTGAGAGAAACGCTCCTCTTTATAAAGAGGGTGATACAGAGGGAGAGAGAGAGAGAGAGGCGCTGTGTAAACATTTCCCTCCCCAAGGCTAAAGGGAAGGACACAAAGGCGTAAAAGCATGCAGGCTTGGTATTGGTGGTGGCTCACTTGGCCATACACAGTAAAGCAATGAGGCCTGTAATTCACTGGGCACCATTCAGGCCCTACAGGCAAGGCTTTATAGTGGGGGTGTGGGCAACTGTGTGCGTGTGTGTGTGTGTGTGGGGGGCGGGGATAGAAAAGCTGGCAGACTCAACCCTGTAGATTGCAGTGGGCAGACTCATACAACAGACTGCCATTGAACTCAGGAGAGTATACATGTACACTCTTTAAAACAAAAGGATTATTTGGAGCGTTGCCACAGAAAAAGCACCTTTAATTCCCTAAGGAACCTTTAACTGGAGTGGTGTTTAAAGAAATACTTAGTACTTTGTTTTCATCCTGATCTGTAGTGTATGGATCACAGACTATAAAGGAATATCACTACAATTCCGTAAACAGAAAATTAATGTTACTTGTATATTTAAAAAGAGGTTTTTCATCTTATGTTGCTGCGGATTTCATTCCAGTGCAGCTGAAGCTCACCTCATTGTTTGATTATATATTTAAGTAGAAGAAGAAATAGTGAGAAACTGATCTGTGGGTAGACTGACCTGCACAGAACAGAATTTAATGATGTGCTAGAATGCTGTGATTAAGGAAAAACGGCTGTCTGTACTTTCACTCAGACTATTCTACCTTTCAAACAAGAGGACTTTTTTTAAGGAACCTATGAGGGAACAAGTGGCAGGAGGGTGCTCCGAAGTAAATGCAGTTTAATTAGGAATAGGTTTGAGATTATATGTGTGTTTTGCAACAGTATTAAACAAAGTGCAGCAGGTGAATCAAATCTTTGTTATAAGCTATTGTTATAAGTTATAACCATGTGAATAATTTAAAGTACACAAGGATAAGCCAAAAAAGCCCATGTTCTGGAGTAGGATTTGGCATCTGTGAGATATATACTGCGTGTGTGTGTGTGTGTGTGTGTGTGTGGGTGTGTGTGTGTGTGTGTGTGTGTGTATGTGCAAATATCTAGTTCACTGGATATTTCAAATAGGACTTTGACATTTAGATCTGAAGTCTGTTCAGGTGTTACAATAATAAAGACGTGTACATAGTCATAATCATATAAACTGCAAAATCCTAAATATCATAAGTCCTGGTGTCCTGTGGCATGTATAAAGTGCGAATTGCCTGTTCCAGGCCTGAGACAGAACAGCTGGATGGACAGTAGTCAGATGAGATAGTAAAGGCAGTATGTGGGCGCACTGCTGGGATTTAGAGCACTGCACTGCATGCTCCATAAAATCATAACGCTAGCTTTGCTTTCAGCCTGCACTGATTATTAAAAGCCACTCTGCGTTGTTTTTCGTCCATGCCTCAAGCTTCCCACCCAGCTCATAAACAATGCTGTCGAAATCAGACTCGGGTTGTGGAGGGAAGACACATTTGGTGCGGTGTCTGTCTTTTGTTTTGTCCCTTTTTGGCAGTTCGATTACAGTTGGAGGAAGGAGCTCTGGGGTGGGCAAAGCGAGGCATCATGCTGCACTGTGCTCGCTGTCTGAGTTAATTGGGGTCGCTGGATGTCGTGATCTAATCTTATCTAAGAAAGGCTTGAGAAGGTATGTTTAAGATCTGAATTTTCCAAAAAAGGAAAAGAAAGAAAGAGAAAAAAAGGATGTGTTTACTTGCCCATGAGTTATTTTTATTCATCAAAAGATTCTGGGTTTAGTTTCCCGAGAGTACGCAAATGAGTACTCCTGTAGCGACGCTTCTGCCACCTTTGGACTTGGAAACCTGTGACAAATGCGCTCTGGAGAAATGTTGGCAAAACAGCAGACTTTTCTGTCAAAGTTACAAGTAGCCTTTCAGTGAATGCTGAGTTTCTCCCTCTTGCTTATGAATCATACCGAGAAACATATGCCAGGCCCCTGAATATGCATGTGCATGACTACGCGAGACCCTCTTGGCACTGAATTTATCGTTGTTTTCAATGTGAATCCTTAATGAAATTAGGCCGGGCATGTAATTAAGGCTGCGCAGTTGCATCTGTTGACCATTTTCTTGGATTGATAATGATAGGCCAGATGAATTCAATTGAAACGTTTTGCAGGACATAGCTTAAATCAATTACAAACATAGCCTCGGGTCTTCACGTAACAGGCAGCTGTATCTGCTGATACTGATTAACGTAAGTAAAAGCGCATTCTCTTTTATTTTGAAAACCCCGACCCCTGTTTATACCATGATGTATGGAAGCATTATCTTAAATGTCCGCCATCTGTGGGTGACATTTAAATTGGCTGTCTGGGGCAGTCGTAGAGTTCTGTGGCTCCAGATGGCCGATGTGATTCCAAACCTTCTCACCAGTTTTTTCTTCACATCATTTGACAGGAATAAGCACAGGGGAAGTTAGCCAAGTCCAGGAGACTCTATTTTAGCAGTTAGAGTATAGCAGCACCTCAGTCATGTTTAACAAACCACTGAGCATGAAGTTGTCGCTCTGCTTCAAACAGGTGACTTTGCTCTTTCTTTCCTGAACCATGTCTGTAAATATTGACTTTAAATAGAAATTAGATTATGTAATAATGTCCTGTAATGATACACACACAAATCATACATTGGTGCAGTTAATTTGTCCCGTTTCTTACTGAAATAGCAGAGGGAGACATTTTTCAAAATCATTTGTTTAGTCCCCCCTTTATGTTTCCTGGACAATGGGCGAGAATATGCTGAGAACACACCCCTCCCTCCCCTTTACCCCCCGGACAACACCTGAGACACCCACCCCCTCAGATCTGGACGGAAAACCCCCCAACATTAAAAATGCTTCTGGCGCTCCTGCTGAAATCTCTGTTCTTTGTTTAGCACAGTCCTTAGAATTAAAAAGTTACTGTCAGGAAAAAAATCCCTGTAATTTTTAATTGAACTTAAGAATCGTTAATTACATGCTTTCTCATATTCAGTGATAATGACAAAAAGTGGATTTTATTTATCGCTAATTAGTTACACATTTTATTAGTTCCAAAATTCTGGAGTTAAGCAGTAACAAGATTAGGCCAAATGCACATCCCTGTGCTGATTATGAGTGTGTTGTGGTGTATCATTATACCAGTAATTGTCTCATCTCATGTTGTAAATGTCGTAATATGCTTCCAGACAAGCGCCTGACCATTAATTAAATAGCCTGGAGCATTTAAAGTGTGCTTACAGCAGATGCACTATGCTGCTGCAGTTCTCCACCAGTTGCCAAGTGTCCGTGGTATCTGCCGGGTGAAGCCCCAGATTCAGGAAAGAGCAGCTCAGAGCGGCCCGCTCGCAGGAGAGTTGTGTGGAACAGAATGCTGGGCTCCGACAGGCTAATTTATCATAGTCTGGTTGCCAGGGCAACCCTGGTTCTTTAGGAATCATGTGACCGTGGGCAGTTTTTGCCAGTGACTAGTTGTGAGTGACTTTGGGCTTTAGAGGAGCTTCCTCCGTACGAGCCGCGATTATAGGCGAGCACAAGGGAGAGTGACATTCTTCTTAACAATCACGCTCTGATAACAGCCAGCTGCAGCGCCCAGCAGAACCGCCCCCGTCCTTCTCTCCGATTTGTTGTGACTGTCGACACAAAACTCTTGTGCTTCCTCTTAATTGTACTTATCAAGAGGGGTTTGGCGTTGTGTGAGTGACGTGTGTGTGTATGGTTGTGTGTGCGTGTGTGTGCATGCCTGTGTTTGCCTATAAGTCACGGGTGAATTTAAATGTCATTGAAGAAAACACAGCTGCTGTGTAAATGCCTGGAGGGGGGGGCATCGCCTCTACATGGAGGGTTTAGCTGAAGCACAAAGTGAAGTCAAAGATCTCCAGTAGATCTGTGCTGCAGGAGACACTCACACACACACACACACACACACACACACACACCCGTATACAAGACAGTGCCGCAGCAGTCTGAGTTCATTTGCTGGGGGCTTCCAGAGTTTATATAACAGAAGTGTTCCAAAATAGTAAAGGGACATAAGCCACAGATGAAAGGAGAAAACAACAATGCTTTTAATCCTGGTGAGGGTCGGCTGCTCCATCCTTGCTGCTGACCTGTCCTTGCCACCCCCACGCCACGTGTACTCTCTCTCTCTCTCTCTCTGTAGTCTTTTCTGTAGTCGAAAGTGATCTAGATTATTAAAAATTCTCCAGTTCCAAACTAACTTGTGGTTACCAGGGATTCCCTTCAGGATTCTGATAATAAAGACAGTGTTAAGTCTATAATTCTGACAAATAAAAAGTCAGCCCTGTCATCCAAATTAGAGACTACAAAGGAAAATATTGATTTCAAACAGGATAATGTTCTCAATGTCCTCAAGCTATCAGTATGTGTGCTAATTAATCACATTTTGTGTCTCTGCTAAAATAAGACACAACCTTGTTGCTTTCAAGCCTGTTACTCCTTTAAGCCTGTGGCTCTCAAACTGAGGGCCATGGAAAAGTTCAGAAGGAGCCACTTAGTAATATTTTTCCTTTGTTAGTTTAAATCTGCTTTGGTCATATATAAAAAGTCGGCTCTTGTTTAGAAATGGTAGGTAAAAAATTAGAGTTTACAATATATGTCATATTATGGCAATTTATAGCCATCCTGTGTCCACTTAAGGAGCCCTAGTACTTATGATGGACTTGCTTAAAAGCAATCGAAATCTGAAATCTGGACATGTTCCTTTCATATTGTGATGTATTTGTGAATAGAATACAGTACTAGGAAGGGTCTTGGAATTTGACTTTCCGTAAAGTTGCTTTGTTAGAAAATCTATTGAGAGATGTACAGTAATCACCCATTTTTCACCGGGGATGCAAAAAATGCCTAAAAATGCCTATTTTTATAGTGTTAACCCTAAATAAGCCCCCAAATATGCTCCCAGAACTTCATTAATTTCATTTTAAACTCAGTTTAATGCATTATCCTTAAAGAAAATGTAAAGGTTAATAATCAGAATCAGAAAACTGGGTGGAGGTAGCTCAGAGGGTAGGATACTTGCCTCCGGACTAAGAGATCATGGATTCGAATCCTACCTTCAGCAAACCACCACTGGGTCCCTGAGCAAGACCCTTAACCCCAGGTTGCTCCAGGGAGACTGCCCCCTGTAGTTAGGGAATGGAAGTCGCTTTGGATAAAAGTGTCTGCTAAATGCCATAAATGACATTAAAATACAAGGACAAGACTTGTAGCAGTCATACTGCAGCAGGCTTCTTCTTCTTTTTATGGCGGTCGACAACTTTTCAATGGATTACCGCCACCGCTGAATTGGTGGCGCTAATACCGTTTGGTTCTCAGAAAAATCAGCGTTAGACATTTGGCATGACTTGATCTTTGAGCAGACTGAGTAATCTGGGTATGGAAGGATGAGGTTAAACAAGATATTAACTAATATTATCTTCACCTAGACTTGGCTTAAAGTTCAGAAAACAATTTTAAGGCTGGAAAAATCAGTAGGTTTTGAAGATTAGAGTAAAACAAGAATTTTGTCTTGAATTATGCATGATATGCTGGGTTGTCAAGGTATGATCGATATAAATACATATCAATAAGTCTGTATCTGATATCAGGTTGTACTCTCTAAAGCCAACTGTATGAGAAGGAAGATCCCCCTGTAGTGCAGACTAGTACACAAACACCCTACCCCCCCCTGCCTTGAGATGCCGAGCAACTTTTTAGGCTCACAGTCTATTTTGACCTTAAGCCATACACAAGTAGCTTTTGCCACAGAGTAAAATAGGTAGTTCTTCCCTCAGTAACTGTAATCCAGAGGGGTGTCGAGGAGGCTCAAAGAGAATTATTCATTTCTGTTTGCATACCAGCGCAGAGTAAAACAGAGCTGGTGTTCAGGGAGAGATTTTTTAACAGTTTGCCTTAGGCAAAGAAAGCAAGAGTTGCCTTTTTCAATGCAAATCTGGACAAATTGGCGATAAGGCTTAAAAATGAAAACTCTTGAATGTTGATGCCACTGAATGAATCCATCAATAAACAGCTGATTATTAAATCCATTATGTTTATCTTGTCCTGCTGGCTTGGAAGAATGTTGCATAAAAGGGGTTTATCACATGCTTGACCATGTTAAATGAAAACAGAATAGCTAAAAGAAAACAATAGACTGATAAATTCAAGTGACTTGCTTGTATTTTATCTTATCTAGCCGCTGTGCTGACTTAACAGATATGCAGAGTTTTTTTAAAGAAATAGCCCTCCCAAACTTGCTTTGTTAGCAATTAATGCAACCTAGCCAACAAATGGTATGTCACTTTCCCATTGGTTGGAACTTTTGATGGATTGAAAGACTAATGTTTCAGATTAACCACCAACAGCAACTCAACTGACAGTGGGATCAAGCAATCACGTTTTGATTTCCTGTGAGGCCAATTTTGTGAAGGAAAACAACACTCTAGGCCTTCTGGAATGTCTAGATATGTCACTGACTATGAATACATGTGGGAGCGTGACCAGTGGGGTTTAATGAAATGAGTCACGCTACAAAAGGTACAATGACACAAAGTAAAAAATACATTAAAATGCCTGATACATGTTAAAACTAGAACAGTGTCTTGTACACCCTAATCTAGAATGGATATAAAATGTTTTTGATTTTTGAAAAATCATGTTTTTGAAAAATCTAATTATTATTCATTATTATTCATATTTGCATTTCTTGTTAATAATAATAATGACTAACTCTTTCTACTGCAATATTTCTTTAAGAACAGTGTATCACTAGTGGGGTTTTTTTCATGCTAAGGTAATGGCTGAACTTTCTGAACTGTTCTTTAAGGACGCTTTATTGCAGTGTTACACTCTTTGGAATTCTGATTTATTCATGTCAGATTCAAAGATAGTTCTATCTCTAGTTCCTACTTCAAGTCACTTCAACAGATGGCTATTTAAGAAAATTACTTTCTTTCAATTCTTTCAATTTCTGTGACTGTCCAACTGCTCTTTTGAAGGGTGTGCGGGTTTTCTTTTCCGCAAAAGTGTGAAGTGAAGTGTACTGCAACCAAAAGTAGGTAATATTTTTACTGCATTATTTAATTAATACTTTCAAAACACTTATGACAAATTAAAGTGCTCACATGTCTTCATGCAAGTTCATTTGTGGGTCGTGCTTCCTGTGTTTGACTGCTCTTTTTTAATATTCTCATCCATACTCCAATGAAATTTTCATATGGGCCGGCAAATAAGCCACACAGTTTGCTTTGTCCAGTCAGGTCCAGTGCATATCCAGTGCATATTCTAGGCTAGGTCACTCTCGTATATATAGTGGTAGGGCTGCTGCTGCGGCTCTCCTTCAGAATGGGTTGTAATAGGATGTTTTAATTGGGTTAGGCACTGGAGCAGGCGCTCTAAGCTGGAAGTGTAATCTGGGTTTACATTGGCCCAACATTAATCAGTTTTGCATGGCCATTCTGGGGGAGACTGCTCCTCTCCTCTAGGTCCCATTCGGCTTTATTCTGCCAATAGCGTCCAGCTTACAGTGGATAGTTGGTTACCTGGCTCTGGAGAAGGGCTAAAATAAACAAATCAACAAAAGGCAATGAAAATGTGGACAATAGCACTTCAGAAGCTTTCTAATTAGCAGAGGGTACATGAGGCAGCTCTGGTGCATGATGGATGAGGTGGGTGAAGTGGTTTGGACAGGACAGCATGTTTCCTATTATGGCCTGCTGTATGTATTGCTCTTTTTTGCACTCAGAACACTTCAGCCTTTACGGAATCTGTGCAGTTATATTGCAGTAGATTTTTGAGAGTTAGGGTTAGGGTTAGGGTTGCTATTGTTTCTTTGCGTGGAAGAAAACTTGAAGCTGAGAGAGTAGAAATGATTGCCTTCCGGGCCGTTTGAATGGCAGGGCTTGAGAAGTTCCGGAGGTTGTTTAATGCTTATTTTTATCTAAACATATCCCCGAGGAACAGTATCAAGGCATTTGTCGATTTGGTCTGGCCATTTCTTGGCTTGCCCACCACGCTTTTTCCATCTGCAGTGGCTGACCTTTGAGCAGCCTAGCCCCTTTATCATCAGACGTGTAAAGATTAAGGGAAATAACAGTGTTTTTATTAAGTCCCGCCTGGCCTGCCGGGAACCTAGTCCAATTAAGAGGCAATGGGTGGCCTGCTTGTGGACTCCAACACAGCTTGTGACATTTCACTCTGGTCCAATGCAAGGAAGAGAAAGCAAAAGAAAGGCTGAATTAGGAATTAATTTCAGACCTGTTTAGTGCTCAGGCACTTATCAAAGCAACAAAGGCTCTTGTCTGTGGAAGAACAAGGCACCAGGCCTGATATGCATAAATTGACTTCGTATCTTTGTGTGAGTGACAGAGGACCTAATCATATTCAGTGGAAATGAAGTCCAGCGAGCTCAATTGCAGGTCGCAGGCAACAGTTTCCTCAATATCACCAGGCAGAATCTGAATGCTAAGTGCTACCAGGCGAGCTGTTCTTAAACATGGTGCAGTGATCATGACGAACTTGGAACCAGTGGAAGGAAGTCATAGTCTGGACACAAGGCTGAACATCCACTAATTTGTAAGCTCCCATTCACCTCAGTTAATTAAACGGGAGACAACACGGAGAGAGGATGCTAACACTTTAGGGTAAAGAAGGTTGCCTGGAGTTAGATGAAGTATGAGATGAGGGTTGACATACAGCCTCTTCAATTTCACTCAACACAAATAGCTTTGGGGGAGCCGTAATTATCTTTGGATGTGTCCATTAAGATTGGATATGGAGTACTAATATGTTGTTATTATGCAGAAAGGATGAAATCAGAATGCCTTTGCTGCTCAGCAGGCTCCGAAATAGAGAGCCTGGAGTACCCCACAGGTGTTTATCCTTGGATGGAACTCAGGTGTGTGCCCAAGGCGAAATTAATTGCTGTAATAGGCTGTGTATCACAAAATAAGTTACACAGATCTGATGGTGACCTCCACAGATTTAAAGGTGCGTAAAATCAATATGGAGGAAGAGTGCAATTTTCATTTTCATTAAGCAGCACTTTTTGAGGCGCCGAGCCAACTGCAGTGGGAATAGAGGCCTCTAATATGATGGGGATGTGACTGCGAACAAGACAGTCTCTTCACCCTGACTGAGTTTAGCAAGAACGGCATCAAATTAATTGCTGTCCAGCGACGGTGAATTTCTGGAATAAAGCTACCTCCGCTGCCCCCCCACCGGCTCCCTCATTCAGGCTGCTTGGAGATTCATGTTGAAACCTCTGAGCCACTGAGATATCGCCACTTCAGGAGTTAGAGACGCTTTGTAAGTTAATGCATTTCATCCTAGAGAACGCTTGTGGCCAGATTAGTCATACCGCAAATGCATACACAGTAGGAATCCATTCTTTACTCAAAGGAAATGATGATACCTAGGAGTATAAAAACACGTTAATAGATTCTTTTTGATGTCAAAGCGGTTGAACTGCATTTTGGAATTTTATGAACTATTGGGTTTCCATTTACTAAACTAAATACAGGGCTTGCAAGACAAGAAAATACCATAAATTAATATTTAATTTCTAAGAAACAAGGCGTAGAATTATGGGTTTAAAAAAAGGGCTTGAAAAAAATAAAACAAGAAAGCAAGTAAGAAAGATAGAAAAAAGGAAAGAGAAGACAAAGAGAAAAAGAAAGGAAAGATCGAAGAAAATGTAAGAAAGAAAGAAAGTATGACAGATTTGAGAGCAGCAGCTTTAAATGCTAAAACAGAAAAAAAGAAATGAACAAAAAGAAGTGAGGAGGCTAAAAATCCATTAAAGTAAGAGCTTGTGCAACAGAAGACACTGTATATTTATTTATTTATGTGTACGTCTTCCAGCATCATTTGTGAAGTCGGTGTATTTTGGGAAATAGTCCTTAAACACACCAAAATAATCCCATTGAATCATGGTCATAAAGAATTATTTCCTAAATAACTGTGAGAGAATTGAGTGGTCTTGAGATTTAAAACTCATAGCCCTAATGTTGCCCATTATCACGCGTTCATAGTGTTACAATCGTGTAAAAAAATTTTTTGTCTTAACCACTGTTCTCATGATGAAGAGAAAGCCTTGCTAAGCGTAAATGGTGTTGCGGCAAGATTTCAGCATGTACATCAAATAGCTGAGTCCATAACTCTCAAAGCCCCTTTGATCTGGCGTAATTAACTTCATCCTGGCAGCTGGATCCACACGCCTAAACGCGTGCCATTAGCTTTTCTCAGGCCACGGTCAAACTTTCTCAGATACTGCGACTGTGGTGTGCCGCAGGGGGAACGATGACATTAAAAAGCACCTCACAACTGGCATATCAATTACCAAAGCTCCAGCACGGTGCAGAGTGGCGGCTAATAAATTGGGAATTCCTGCTGTCTAAGAACATTGGCAAGGCACTTGGAAAGGATTTGTGTCACCGGAGTGGCACGAACAAGCGGGAGGCTGGAGAGAGAGATACCAGTGGAGCAGAAACTTTGAAGAAGGCGTTTTCATCTTCCTCTAAAAATGCTAAGAAGAGGGACGACGTATTGTGCCCTTGCTGTTGTATATTCAGTCGATGCAGATAAAGCAGAAAGACAAGATCCTCACTGTCAATGACTGGCATTTGAATGGTATTCAGGTATTCTAATACTGCTAAGCTTATTTCTGTACTATATACGTTTCACTATCAGGTATATAGGTAATTGAGTATTGCTTATTTTAAATATGAATTATTTTAATTATTATTTAAGTGATTTGTTTCATTTGGCTGAGTCAGTTTAATCAGTATAATTTAAAAACACTTGCAAGAAATTTGTTAAAACAGTAAAAGTATAAATGAGTGTCCATCAGGCTTACTGTAATGGAAGCCAGTATGAACATATCAACTATGCTAACTAATAACACTGGCAGCTATTTATTTCTCTTCAATTAAGAATACACATTTTAATAGTTTTTTTTTGGTACCAATTCACAATAAGATTACCGTTAATAAAGTTTTATGGATAGTTAAAATTAGTTTTTAAATGGCTGTTGATTAGCTCATAAACACCATAAACCTTGTTAAAACGCAGTTATACCAAATATACACACAGGGGCCACAGCGAGGTGTGATTTCTGGTTAAAGTGACAGGTGAAGCAGACAGTGAAATAAGTAACCAGCAAGATCTAGGCTTTCATAGTAAAGATGAATGGGAGTTTATTCTTGTATTCTATTGTAACTTCCTAACTAAGTTGTTAATAATCAGTGTTATAAACTCATAGTTTTATATTGGAGCCATTTTGATATATTGTGTATTAGAACTGGAGCATACTTTTAGGAGATTCTGTCTCTCTTTCTCTCTCTCTCTCTCTCTCTCTCTCTCTCTCTCTCTCTCTCTCTCTCTCTCTCTCTCTCTCCCT
>JBBJLR010000040.1:16715672-16731454 GCA_037577145.1 Brachypetersius gabonensis | reverse complement strand
GTGTGTGTGTGTGTGTGTGTGTGTGTGTGTGTGTGTGTGTGTGTGTGTGTGTGTGTGTGTGTGTGTGTGTTTTGTATGGAGGAAGGGGTGTCGAGATAATGGATCTTCAAGATGTTACTCCATATTTTATGCCGCTTGTCTTTTTAAATGAACTGTGAAATGTAGGCCAGGGCCACTACTCTTAGCACGTTTGTCCCTGGCACAAAGGAGCAGAGCAGCAGAGAAAGACAGAGAGAGAGTGAGAGAGAGAAAGAGAGAGAGAGAGAGACAAAGAGAGACGGAGAGTGCTCTAAAACGAGTGCTGGACCATTTACTATCTGTACCATTGATGTATTGGCATCACATTAATTCATTTTTTGTTTTGTGTTTTTTAAATTTGTATTGAGCAGCAGCCATTATAACATCTTATATTTATAGGTGTACCTGTTACTGCGCTGGAAGAAATCCATTATTTAAAACTAATTGTAAGAAGAAAATAAAACAACAATGGTCATGTTTCTTGCAGTCATGTTTCTGTGTAAGTGTTTCTTTCTTGCTTTACTTTTTTATTCCTGCCCTCCTTTGTTTTCTTTCATAACAAGCATGTTATGATTGCTAGTAGTAGTTCAGTATACTTAATATTTTTAAGCTAGGGATCGAGAGAGTTTTCTCTGTTTCTATTGTATATGTGTCATAGTGTAGTTCATTTTTGTCTGGATTTATTTAGATTTTATATTTCATATACTTCTTGTCTTTGTGTCTCTGTGTGACTGTGCAGTCAAAGTTTTCTGATTCCTATTCATCCCAATTGTTTTTTTGTTTGTTTGACGTATGGCAGTAGTGGCATAACTGAATTTAAATTGCTGCACAGGATGTTTTTGAAAAGGTTTTTGAAAGAAAGGTGTAGTATTACAGGTTGTTTGAGTTATCATGATTCTATATATGACTATATAGAGCCTTGGGTTAAACCCTGTATCAGTCAATAATAGATCACCTTCTATTACATGTTACATTGACCTCATAGCTGCAGTGCAAAAGTAAAAAATAAATGTTATCAACTGCATGTTACTGAAGGGGTAAAACTGTTTAAATTAGATTTCCAGCGAACCACTCCTTTAACGCAAACTTTTGACACCATCTGATGTCATGTGAATGATTTATTCGGAACATATAGTGAAGCTGAAATTTCTCGAGAGTATGAGTAGCCAGAGTGTGTGCTGCTTCTCCCTTCCGTGTCAATCTCGAAATGAGGCCAAGCGCAGGTCAGCCTCAAATGGTCGCATGACTTGGCCGCAGTGGCTCGGCCCGAGAGGCAGGATGTACGAAGAGCCTCCCTATCAGTGGAGCCATTCTCACACACCCTCAGCTTATACACACACACATATTGCTAAAGTGAGCTCAGGCTCCAGTATTTAGGTCATGTTGTGTGAACTCGTAAGAGCCGGGACCCTGGCAGTGACAGTGGTGGTTGTGGTGGTTGTGGTGGTGAGGGGGGGGGGAGGGCAGGATTAATCAGTGTTTCAGTGGTGATCTGTCACACAGGTTGTTTCGGAAGAGCAGTGTGCAAACGAGAGAGGAAGACGTGAGATGGAGTGAGCGAGAGAGACTAGATTAGATGTTTTTGAGGCACAACTGTCTAGCTCTGTGTCTCCTGGTTTCTAAAATTACCTCGGCTGACATTTGGAATAGGGCACATTTCTAAAGCTCTGACAATGGAAACAGTCAAATTGATAGTCTGCAGGGAGTCTCCACTGAACACATTAGCACGGTGTCAGCCTATTAGAAGTGTGTGTGTGGGTGTGTGTGTGTATCCATGTTGAACTGAATCACACTTTGGCCTGTGGGCCCTTCGCCATAGCCCTAGTTAATGGCCACTTTTTACGTCATTGTCAGAAAGCTTGGAGAATGTTAGGTTTGTAAGCGGGGATTTGTCTTGCCTCCTGATGGCCTTCAGCCTCCCTGAGAAGCCCCTACAGACTAATCACTACTGTACACTGTCCAATTCTCACTGGCCTCACTGTGGCTTCTGGAAGACAGAAATCTAAGAGACTTCAGTAGCTCATCTATTCAGAAAGTCTCCATGACACGGCAGAGGTAGCCTCAGCAGCATGACGTAATCCCAGCACCACGCATAACGGCAGAAGAAACTATGATTTGGGCTGGTTAAACAAATAAATCTTATCCCCTCAGTGAACTATCACTCATGCATTGGCAAGTCTTTGAAAATGATGTCTTCGTTAAATGCTTCATAATCTCCCAAAAAAAGATATAATTGAAAGGCTGTGCATTAGGGATGTATTTCAGCCTATGATTTCTTTAAAGCAATGTGTTTTGCTTTGTCTATATTAGCATTTTTAATGTGAAAACTCAATGAAAGAAAAAAAGAAAGAGGCCCCATATACTCACTAGTGCCCATAACAGTGTGAACAGTGTGAAATTCTTTCTCAGCAATTCAATTTCAATGTATTCCCCAAGTAAAAGAGGGACTACCACCAATAGGGGGGCGACCAGGGAGCAGTGTTTGGGGACAGAACCTTGCTCAAGGGTACCTCAGTGGTGTCATTAGAAGTCTAGGGATTTGAACTCACAACCTTCTGTTTGCAGGGGCAACTTCCTAACCACTAGGCCACCAGGTGCCTTTTCTGGCTTATTCTACTGACAGAAAATGCAAAATAAACATCATTGTATGGTCTTTAATAGGCTAAAATGAAAAGCAGCCTATTTAAGTCCTACATCAAAATAAGATGCAACTGACTTTGTAACAATTTGTCGTAATTACAGTCAGAAGATATCCTTGCTGTGGTATCCTTGGTAAAAATGGGAATTAAAAATGTCTGAGTGGTTGATAAAAAAAATATGAGAATGTTTAAAGAAAACAGTCCCATGTTACAGATCCTACAATGTACGTAGCAATAAGAAAGAAGTTTGTTACCATCTTCTGCAGCTGTGATCCCTGGAGAACTGTCTCTTACCATCCATAGCCATACTAAAATAAACATGAATCCTCTTCCAGACAGGTTCACTACAGCTCTGGTTGCTTTAAACCTCTTATATATTGTGTGAACAAGATTCAAGACCCTTTACTTGTCACATACACAATTATACAAGTAAGGCGTCCAATGAAATGTGTCCCTAAAATGTCTGTGAGTAGTGTAGTTATAATAAAAAGAAAGTCAAAGGCTCACAGTAATAAATAAAATATGTAGAAATTATATAAAGAAATAAACTAGTGTGAACAAACAGTTACAAATATAAGGAAGAGTAAACAAGTGTGCAAGTGTACTGCTCCATACCGATTCGAGCATTTTCTAATCTTCCTTGGGTCTCTGCATTAGTTCCTAAAATCACTGATGATCAAACATTCAGATGGACTTAAAAAAAGTGAATTATATGTACATGTTGTACATATAATGTTCTCAAATATCCTCTGGTGTCATGTGGTTTTGGGGAAAGATGTCTAATTAAAGTTTAGATTTTTCTCACTTTTTTATTATGAGGTTGAGCTAATTAACCAGTAAGGCATTTCCTTATGACTTCTTTTTACACATCATTACAAAGTGTGCTGATGAGTATACACTGTGACATTGTGGTATAGGTGGAGCAAGGTATCTGACTCATTTATGTCAAAACATTGCATAGTTATTCAACAGATGTGGAGCAAAAGTCTGCCGATTCCAGTCTTGATCAAATCTTCATTAGTTTTAATCTTGGCTAATTTTGATTGCTGTATCTGTTAATTGTTAATGTCCAGTTTTATTGTTCAAAAATATTAAAATAAAATTTCTGTAGTTTACTTGATTACTGATATAATTTATGGTGACAGTCTTAGTTAGAGATATGAGTTTCCTGTTTACAAAGTACTACTACTACTACTACTACTACTAATAATAATAATAATAGTAATAATAATAATAATAATAATGATAATGATAATATTGCCTATAATGAAGTGGTCAGGTATTGTTCTTTGTTTCCAGGTGTTTTCCGGACAGGTATAATACTGAGGACACAGCGACATCATAACCATACCACCAACACACTAAGCCTCATTGCATAAACTGGCAATAACATAGGAGACTGAGCTTGAGCAGACAGCATCACAACCCCATTGATGAGAAATCAGATTGCCTTTTTTTCTGGCAGGAGAAGAGAGAGGCATGTTTGCATAGCAAGCAATTTGATTAATCCTCCTCGAAGATGCCGAACCCAAATATGTGTGTACTGGTGTCGTCGCGATTTAAAATGGAAATTACAGAAACAACTCCCAGCTGTTAAACTGTGAAATAGGTTTATCTAGTAACTTATTCATGCACATTTGCATTTTTCCCCCTTCCAAATTAATTTATTGCAGCAAATAAGGGCAATTAAAGCAAGTGCTGCAGTAAAGCAGGCCTGCGCTCCACACATGCACTCCACACAGGGACGTGTGGTCCGTGGATTGTGGCTGCAGAAGTGTAGCCAGGGCCAGGTGAGGTGATTCAGCTTAGTGTCAATTCTCTTGAAGGATGCGGCCTGGTGGCAGGTGTCTGGCCCGGTGCCAGCTCGATGTGTTAGCACATGCCGTGCTAAAAATAGTCTTGTTAGCTGCACACGTTCATCATCAAAAATGGCATTTATATGCCTGAGTCTATCACTCAACCTGCGAGACCTGAATATCTGCTTGGCATCTTAAGTAGAAAATTAGGCTCCATTGGATAATTATATCTTCGCTTTGATACCACATTCACGTGCCGTGCAAAGAAGACCGAGACACATTGGTCCTTCCTCAATTTTCTTTTTGTTTTAGTACGTTCTTTATTGAATTAAGGCAACCACAATAATGGCAATGCTGCCATGGGTCACGAGTGAATGATGTTGCTGTTAAAAGATAATATATAGCTTTCTGGTCTTCTTTGGCTTTGCGGGTCATAGGATGCATGCATTACACAATCCTTCCGGGCATTTAAAGTGTGTATATATGTATTAGGTTATGTTTGTTGCTCCTGTTGTGTATATTTAGTGTGTTGTCTGGATGTACATGGCCATGGAAGCACTGGCCGCTGTTTGCGAAATCTCTGATTACAGATTATGTGTTCCATGTTTTAGAAGTATTTGTTGATGCCTGATGTTTGAACTGCATAGAAATGAAAATTTTAGGGTAACAAAAGAAAAATGTTATGTTGTGCTCCACTATTGCCATCTCGTTGAAGAACCTGCAGTTTCCTCCTCCTTGTTTCCAAGGGAACCGTTCCTAAGGTTACAAGTTTACATATTTTCTTTCTCCTCTCGGCATCGCTATACACTAAGAGATCCCCCTCCAGCTAAAATCTGTGATATGATGTAGGTCTTACTGCTCTGTCCTGCAGATACAGGGAAAGGGCTTTTGATAGTTCTACCTTCATCTGGGCTGAAGTGCCCTAGAGGACACTTCACCACTGTTATTTGACATTGACACCATGTGATGGATACTCCCTGAGAAAGAGGAGTGAGTCCAAGAACTGTTTTTGACGTGCTTAGTGAAATGTCTCCAGAACTGATGTCCCCCCCCACACTCCATCACCACCACACCCCCTCCATCTCAGACTGAAGCCTTTAAGACATGTTAAATTTGCCTTTGCGCTCTTGAAATTTGATCCTAATAGCTTTCTACATGTGTCAACTTAATTAATTGCCTCGCATTGCTAGGAAGACTTAGCGGTGGGAGGGCGTCCAATGGCCTCTCCAGCTTTCCGCCACAGATTAATCTAGTGGGCAGCACCAGGTTGTTTTCACCATTATGGGAGGAGAAAAAGAATAGAGCGTAGAGCCTCTCCAAGGATGTTGCACAAAAATGAGTGGGAGAGTACAGCGTGGTATCTTTTATTATGCTGTCTTTCTTTTTATAAATCCATTCTTAAGTGGTCAGAGCCTTGTTTGATGCACCTCAAGTGGGCCATTTTGTCATTGATCAGACATAGTGCTGGTTTTAGAGAGAGTACCGTGAACTCTCCACAAAGCTAGGGGAGAAAAACATTCGTCCCAGAGACTGATTAATCATCCATTGAGCTAATGGAGGTCTTTTGTCAGCTTGGATAAATGTTCGGCTGCGAAGGCGCATGCTGAACCTACAGCGGCACGTTTTCAGTCCACATTTGCGCTTATTTCCACTTTGCCCCCGAGTCATATTGAAACTGCACGTTTTTAATCTCATGAAATTTGAAGCTCGGTTTCTTTTGGTATTCAACAGGCAGCTTCACTTTGCCAGCTTTGAAAAAAAAAACCATACATTTATACCATTGGTTTTCATTTAATGGTTCTGTTATTCTTGAAAAAAAGCAAGTAAATAGAACCAATGGAGTTGCGTTAAAATGACATTACATTAAATGTCTCCACCTTTAATAAAATCTGATTTGGAGTTTTTATTCCATGTCATTTTAACACATTTCTGTTGGTCCTATTCACTTCAGTGCCTTCTGTAAAGTTACCATTTTTGTTTGTTTGGATGTTTTGTTTTTGTTTTCATTGACAGCTATGATATAAAAAGCTGCTTGATGTTCTTCTCGTAATAACTGTTAGCATCACTACCACTCCAGGTTGTAGTATTGTACAAAAGCTGCATATCCAGTGCAGACAATGCCTCATTCTTTAACTATTCTAGTGTTTGGGCTCCTTTTCATAGAACCCAGTGCTGGAGGAGCGATTCTGTCTCTAGGCTAGAGCATGTTGCTCACATCAGTTTTATAACTCTGCTTCATTTTAACTTCATGAGGAGAGAGAGCGAGAGAGATCTTTACATGTAATATTTAGAAGCCTTAACCTAAAATATGCAGGAAATCTCTAGATTTTCAGAGAAAACCCATGGGAGTGGTCCCTTGTCCCTGCTTCAGATGCAATGTTTTTTTTCTTTTTTTTGGCATAATAAGTGATGTAGCTTAAAGCTGTCTTCTATTAGCTGATGCTATCTTTGCTATCCCTCTTTCCTGATGCACATAATGACTCTCCTTGGCCTCAGCTACTAATTACACATGATTTAGCCTCAAGTAACTGATAAGGAATTTTCTGAAACATCTCTACCAACAGTGTTACTGTACACTGACGTTTGACAGAGGCTTAAAAAAAAAAACGTTTGTTCAGGCCTTGGTCTCTATTTCATTCTTCTTTTTTTTTTTGCATGGCCATTTAGGTTTTTATTTCGCATCAAAAATGTAATTCAAAGCTCTTTTCATGCTCAAATGGTTGTTTGCATAGCTGCCTTCACATTGGAAAATTGAGATTTTCATTTGTAATAGTTGGGCTTTTCATGGTCGAGGAGAATGACTATCCAGCCGTGTGGCGGGAACCGTTGCCCCATCTTTTGAGTTTCCCCACCTACGATTCTATTTAAGATCAGAGACAAAGAAGCTCTGCAAAAAGTAAAACACGATAATTTGACAAAACGGGGAAGGGCGAAAAATGGTTTAATAAAGGGATATGGCACCCATCTGTAAAATCCAAGGACTAAAGCCTTTGTTAGCTTTGCCTGGGCTCGTCTTTGTTCATTTTTAGAAGTTAACCAAAAATGCTTATTGAAGTTTAATGAGATTAGAATTTGCTTCAGTGTCTGTCACAGGTGATGGCGAATCTCTATAGACAGCAGATGCCAATGATATGTTAATTCCCACCCTCCCACCTGACATATGTGGTGGTCCGAGGGTACCGCTGACCTTTTGGCGGCTAATAAAGCTTACTTTGTAATTCATTTAGCTCTGAGTTATTTGTTTCTAATGCATGCTGTTATCTCATACCTCTTTGATTTTTATCTGGTGACTGCCACTGATGCTCTGAGGGGTCCATTTCATCTCTAAACAATGTATCTGACAAGACCCCTTAATGAGGCCCGCTACACATTTTCATATCAGGGCTGACAGCATGTCCGGAGCTCTCTCTCGGTTCTCTCTCTCTCTCGGCTGTGCAGGCGCTCACAGCTCCCTGCAGACAAGCAAAACAAATAAAAGCTCGCTAATGTACGTTGTATGTAAGGGGCAAGGACAAGCATTATGTATCTTGTGTACATAGTTATGTTTTGTTATGTGGGGTTTTTTGGCAGGGGTAGCTTTGCCGAGTGAAATTTAGAAGTTGGAACACAGCCGTAATGCCACTTGCCTTTTAGGCTGCCTTGCTGGATTTCAAAGTGAGCCCTGACGGCTTGATCCTGTTGCAATAGGGTTCTTCTGAACTCAGGAGCTGAACATGGAAGGGTTTTCATTGTTGTTGTAACAATATATTTTCCTTGAATGTTTCAATTTAAGAGCGGGCTCCTTGATCACTTGCGCTGTCCCGGACTTGCCCATGCTAAGGCAATTTATGCTCATTTATTTTGAGCTCCCCATCAAATTTGTCCTGGAAAGGGACCTAATTGAATGAACTTTCATAAAGGAAACCATCATTGTATCACAACACTGCCGAGTTCATACGAATTTGTAAAGGATTAATTTTGCATTAGCAGCCAGGGCTGCTCTGGCCCGCACAAATGCTAATTTTAATGGTTGAGCTGCTTTTAAATGTCTGTAAATGTGTTCTGGTACAATGGCTTCCCTCCTAATCATAGTCACACACTACCATCCCTTCCCCATGGCCAGCTTTCAGCTCTGCTCTGGGCTCAAGCTGGCACACTTCAATAGGAAAACAAAGGAGGGACGTGCACATGACTTAGAATGGCCGCGGCCGGTGTGACCCCCCAGCGCCCTCATACACCCCCACCCCCACCCCTTTGCCACCGTTCATTTAAATTCCCTGGATTTGTCAGAAATTCTATTAGGCCTCAGGAGAAGAAGTCTATTGAAAGATTTGCGGCGGATTGAGGATCTGCAGATATTCTTTAATGTTCTGCGGAAAAGAATTAGAGGACTAATTTCATTAACATTGTCGGCACATAATCAATCCCTGGCCGGATAGAGTGCAGGGAGAGTCATCCCGCGCTAATCAGGCTTTGAAATAATGGGCAGGTGATGAGGAGAATATGCTGCGTTAGTTAAAGACTACAAAAATAACCCTGCCCTGAGGAATAAAGCCACAATGAGCATGGGCTTCTAAATTCGCTCCCAAGAATATGTCCCGTATTCACATTCTGTAGGTTTTAAAGATTGTAGATGATGGGCACGTCTGGGTTATTTTCACCTCCTTGCTCCATAAAGGAAAGTGGATGGAATAAAGGACTGCAAGACGATGAAAGGCGGGAAGTGGATCAGCAGTGGCTGAATCACAGTGCCTCACCTCTCTTGTCTCTCAAGGTGCCATTAAATAGCTGTCCGATTACTTTTAATAATTATGTAATCAACCACGCCTGATGTGTGAGAGGCTTTAATTAAGTTATTAATTAGTTGAATAATGTGTTTCTTTTTTTTCCTCTGGTACAGTAGCCTAAGTCTCACTCTCAACTCATAAAATGAGGGTGTAATTAACATGTTAGCCAGGGAGATCTTCATACACCAGAGAAGTAGCTGTTGGGGTCTGCCTGTAGAACTTAAATGGTGTTGCACATTAACAGACATATAGCAAAAGATTGAGGTAAAATGCCTTTGTTTTTGCGCGTATGGCTGATGCTTCATCTGGCATTAAAGAGCCAACATCAGTAAAATAGCACACTATATGGACATCTCACCATTATATCAACAGGGACTTTAATGATATTGCATTCAAATCCATAGACTTTAATATGGAGTTGGTTCTTCCTTGCAGCTATAACAGCTTCAACACTTCTTGAAAGGAGTATTTTTCTGGCAGTTTGTGCCCGTTCATTCTATATAGCATTAACGAGGTCAGACTGTGATGTTGGATCTCCGTTACATTTGAAAGCGAAAATTCTGTCGTACACCACAGTACAAAATACTTCCTCTGCATTTAACCCATTTACCAAGTGAACCAGGAACACAGCGCCCGGGGAGCAGTGTGTGGGGACGATACCTTGCTCAAGGGTACCTCAGAGGTGCTTAGCGGTCTTGGGAATTGAACCCACAACATCCTGGTCGCAGGGCAAATGCCCTAACCACTAGGCCACCAGCTGCTCCAGTTGATGTTGGGTGGGGCTGAGATCAGGGCTCAGTGCAGGGCAGTCAAGTTCTTCCACACCAAACTCTTCCAACCATGTGTGCTGTTGTCCCTAATATATTTGTGTGTTTGATTTTATACACCTATAGCAATGCGTATGATTGAAACAGGTGAATTCAATAATTAAGGGGTGTGTCCCAATACTTTTGTCCTTATGGTGTATGTAGATGTTGTATACTTCAGGTATCGTTATCTATCCAGGTAATTTTGTATCTTTTGTGCTTTTGTTCAGTATAAAGGAATGTTTTTTTGTATTTGACTGTCTGTCATATGCTACTTAACACATGCTGCTGAAACGAAAGTGCATAAGGGACTTGATCAAAGGAAGATTGCTATCCAGCCCTAATGCTGCCATTTGGCTGACCTCCAAATTTCCAGACCTGGACCGCGGTTAGTGCTCTAATCTTCTTGACATGCTGCGATTTTTGTGTTGGAAAACAGAGGGCTTTAAAAATCTGCCCGTCCATAAAATATAAAACGGCACTGCTTGGAGGAGCTGTCGTGTCGTCCATCAACGTCTTCACTGCATCGTTTTTCTTGGATTGTAGTTCCTTTTCCCCTTTTTTCTTCTTCAAGAAGCGGCTTTATTTGAATTACTCTGAATTGAATGCGGAGCTTTTGGAGTTAATTATGAGCTTACATCCAGCCACATGACCCTCTGCCCTGTCTGCCTAGCCCATATGGCAGCATTTCCATACACCTCTTTAAGGCCAGCAGGGCCATTTTCTCAGGCAAAGTGACCCCTACCTGGCTACTAACAGCCAAGGTAGCAGAGACAGTACTGATCTGGGTATTTTAAGGTTCATAATCAGATTTTAAGTTAAAATAAGGATAAAATAAACCTTTATTAGTCCTATAAGTGGGAAATATGTGGGACTAATAAAGGTTTATTTTATCCTTATCTTATCTTAAGATTGACTAAGAACATCAAAATACCTAGATCAGTACCTTATACCGTGGCTGTTAGTAGTTTATTGTTATATTAATAAAATGCTTCATGCTGCCTGTGAAGATGGTGAAATACAGATGACACCATGGGCAAACTTACTAATGCTATTTGTGTATTGCTGTATGTGTTTTTGGCTGCGTCCGCTGTGTCAAAAAGGAGAGGTAATGAAGCTGTTAGTGTGTCGTTAAAGGTCAGGCTGTTGACTGCAAGTCACACAGGTGGAGACAGAAGAGTTGACAGAAATGGGCTCAGAGATTCATTACAGCTGCAGGCTGGACTCATTTGTCATTTCTTGTGCCTAACAGCAATCAGCAGGTAGGCAGCATTACTAATTTCATTTGCCTTCAACCATTTCACCTCTAATTTGCTGTGTTCAGCTTAATCGTGTATAGTAGAGTTTAGTGGCCTTATCTTTATCCTCAATATTCTGGCCAACCCCATTATTTTAGTTTGGCTCTGCTATTTCTCTGATTGACGTGATGATATATAGTTGAATTTATTGGCCCCATTTTCGTCACGCAAATTGCTGTTAAGTGGGGAGGTTCTTGTGTTTTGCCATTACAGTAACCCAAAAAGGCAACAAGGTAGTCAATTGAATCTCACTGACGTTCATAGTTAGTTAATGGGGGCATCGTCAATCTCATTTACAGCAGTGAAACAACACTCTGGGTGAAAATGAGTGGACAAAGTCCTTAAAATCCATTGTTAACTCTAGACCAAACATGGCATACACTGAGGATTTTTCTAAGCCTGAGGTTCCTGGTGAGTATTGGTTTGGAGTGCTGGAGCTCAGCAGCGAAGACTCCTCTAGGCTTCTTAACAATAGCATGCCCATTTGATTACCCAGGTCTGGACTGCAGTGTCACCATGTTGTGGGCTCTGGTTTGGAGGCAGACGTATGGGGACCTGGCCCAGAGCTGTTTACACACTGCGAGTGCCGCTAAGGCCGAGCGCTGAGCCGCTTTCAGCACCCCACGCTTTGTTTCAACACCCAGAAGGCTGCAAGAAATCGTTTGTGCTCATTGTCCGTGTGCTCAGAGTGGACTGAGAAAATGCATTTTGCTCCATGGTCTGCCTCCCCTTTGTTTAATTGGCTAAGACCTGTACCACCGCTTAATCCTGCCAGGGCCTCCTCTGCTTCTGTAAGCATTGATTACGAGTGGGCACACAACGAAGTTCTCGAAAAGCAGTCTGGGAGCAGTCAACTCAAGCAGGAAAAGTGGCTAGATTCTGTATATTTATTATTAACAATTTGCCAAACTAGCTATTTATAAATATAATACATATTTTACACACACACACACACACACACAAACACACACATATATATATATATATATATACTGTATATGCCTGTACCATATAAAAAACTGCAGCATAACTGAAATGCCACTCATAAAACATCTGAATCAGAAAACTTTATTTATCACGGAGGAAATTGTTTAAAGAACCATTTTTTGGCAAGAACCCTGAATAACTTTAAATTAATTTTTAATAGCTCTGTTTGAGAAAGAGCCGAGTGCCTCACACAGGAAAGTGGCGTAACGCACAGGGCAGTTCACTACATTTTTGATGTATGGTCCATTAAGTAATTTACTGTTTTGGGCTTTTTTTCTGAGCTGCCTCACATGTACCTCAGTTGCTCTAACTGAGTGCAAACTTGCAATTAGGCCTTTGGAAGCTAAAGCACTGTCGTTTATACTGATGCCTTGGGGGTTCACTTCATCTCTATCTCTTTGCCCTCATTGTCAGGAGATAAAATAAATTTAAAATAAATTATTATGGGGCATTTCTGTTCATTGTGTTTAAGTGCCACCAAATAGACACACATTACTGTAATCTCCAAAAGAACAGAGATCGAAGTGTGTAACCTGCCACACTGACCATAACCAGTTAACTGACAAATCATTTGATCATTGGTGTTGGTCATTAAGTCAAAACAATTAAATACGTACCTGAAAAGGTAGATCCTCAGAGGAGGACATCTATGTGCCGAGGTCTTCATTATCTGCTGCGAGCTCTATCTTTTCTTTTTTTTCCTTTGGTCTTAATCGAAAAGGAGGATTTCAAATAAAAATCACAATGGCTTTGTGCATACCTGGTGTGCTGCTCAATTATTTAACACTATTGACTTGCATTCAGGCTAGGTATCTTTTTTGCCGGCTTTCTTAAGCACTGTAAGTGTTTGTTTAACCATGCTTCAGCCCAGGGGAAGAACGGTTATATTCTTTAACATCAAAGCACCATCAAGCAATGGAATCTTCTCAAATGGTCCGACACGATGCTAATCTGGGTGCTAAGACCTGTGGTCCCAGTAGTCTGCACGTAATGCAAGACCAGATGCAGTTCAGAGGGTCAGGCCAGCTTTCTACTTCAGAGTAGGCCCTGCTGTACTCCTCTCCATTCTGCTGCTGGGCAGGCTAATGTGAGAGCAGCTCCGGCA
Source organism: Brachypetersius gabonensis (assembly GCA_037577145.1). NCBI lineage: Eukaryota > Metazoa > Chordata > Actinopteri > Characiformes > Alestidae > Brachypetersius > Brachypetersius gabonensis. The sequence continues at coordinate 16,718,039 of JBBJLR010000040.1, read as the reverse complement.
TTAGAGAGCACGCGCTTGTGTGTGTTGATGCCGTGGCCAGAGCTGTGCAGGGAGCCTGCTTGAGGATTAGGGAGGAGGAGAGATTAAGAGGTTTTCACACCATGTTGGTCAAACACTCTCTGCCTCTTCTGCTTGTCTTGCCTGTCTCCAGCTGCACGGCTCCAGCCTGGAGCGGTGAAAACCGTGGTCCTGGCCATTGGGCCCCACCCTCTATGCCACTCTGCTGGCGATTAAGCCTCTGCTAGATGGTCTGTTTTCTTCTTTCTTTACTATTTTCTTCTTCTCTGTGAGACATCAGATATTCCGTTTCAGTGCTGTAGTGCAAATTCTCTTATTTTCGTCTGTTTCCCTTTTTCCGCTAAGAGCCTTGAAGCAGCCTCAGAAAGATTTCTTTTAGATTTAGCCTTTAGTGACTCCTTTTTTAGTGGGACAGTTGGCTGCTCAGCTGCTCCATGGTCAGGCGTGTGTTATTCCCTCATTATCTTATTTACAAGGAGCAAATAAAAGGTCTAGAGTTCATTTCAAGTGTGCTATTTGCATTTGGTATCTCTCAGTAGAGCCAGAGTAGACCCAAAGAGCTTCACTATCTGTGAAGCAAGCCGTCATTAGCCTGAAAAATTAAAACATGCCCATCAGAGAGATGCAAAAACATTGGGTGTGGCCAAATCAACTGTTTGGAAAATTCTTAAAAAGAAACAACACACTGGTGAGCTCAGCAACACCAAAAGACCTGGGAGACCACAGAAAACAATTGTGGTGGATGACCGAAGAATACTTTCCGTGGCCTCCAAAACAGGAAGGCAAGATTAGAGATTAACTTGTACCAGAGTGGTGGGGAGAGAAGAGTATGGAGGTGGAATACACAGACAACAGAAGAAGCAGATGTCAAAGTAGTATGGTGAGGTAGTAGAAAACTCATTCACATCAAAGACATTTTGAAAAGCCTGATGTCTTCAGACATATGGCAGACTGTGAACATGTAGCATATATGCCATATATGGTATAGAAAAGTATTCCTAATGGATAGACCATGAATTTAATACTGAATTCTTAATGCAACTGTAGGTGTTATTATACAGAATACAGTTCCCCGCCCCCTCCCTTTCTTTGTATGGCTTGGTGGCAGGTAGTGGCGCGGAGCCACAGACAGGTACTTGCAGAGTTTCCTGCTGCTAGGAAACAGCAGAGAAGTGATAGTCTCACCCTGTCCTGAAGGCTGAAAAGTAAAGTGTATGTCTGGGTCTCAGCACGGGTTCCCCTTTCCTCCATCTAGAGAGCTACACATGTGTTTATCTTAGCCCAAGCCAATGATCAACAAAATATACAGCATACCTGCTTCATCTGAGAGCCTAATACCAAAGCCGTACAAAATTGTTTGTGTTTAAATTGTGATGAATGCAATGGCAGCACTATCAATATTCAAATTAGCATGACTGTGGCAGACTGTCCACGGTGCATTTCAGGCCATTTCAGCATTATTATATATGGGTCAGGGTTACGGTTTACATTCTTTTGCCTTCCTGAGACTTGTAATTTATTGGCGAGGACGAAACACCATTTGTCTGAAAGCTTTTCATGACGGTAAGACCTTGTTATGGCTCCACGCCATCCATTTTGGGCCACGTGGGCCAATGCGGACATACGGCGTGCGAAAGCCGATCCCCCTGCATTATTTATGCATTGGCATTTCTAAGACGCAGCACAATGCACTTTGTCCATGATTCATTATGCCAGGATAGGAGAATATTGATACAGTTTGTGTCGCTCCAGCCGGGCGATAAAAAATATCATATCCCTTCCAAATGGATTTCCATATTCATCCCTTTCCAAATGCAATAGCAAGTGGACCCTCTTATTGAGATGAAGCGTCTGTCTCACCAAATATGATGTGCTCCGCCAGCCTTTCACTGTGATCGATTGCTCAGTGGGCACTGTGTATTGTTGAGTTGGATTGTGATCTCTAAGCACTTCACCTATAACCTATTAAGGGCACAAAACTGATCCTGGACCAGCAGTAATACCTATTTAACTTTGTTGGTTATTAGTATTGCTTGTGCTAGATTATTAGAGGCAGTTTACCTGAAATAAATCTAATTTACATTATTAAATGATAAGAATTAATACAAATGATCCAAACTTTATTTGAGTTTGGGGTGTAAAGATGCCCATATAACAAAAAAAAAAATACATTTTCTTTAATGTGGTTAATGTAAAAGGTCGTGACACTTGTGAAGTTTTAGAAAGTAAAGCACTACAGAGGACCTATAAGGAGAAAACGAATCAGTCAATCATGGGGCAGCTGGTGGCCTAGTGGTTAAGGCATTCGCCCTGTGATCAGAAAGTCCAGGTTCGATTCCCAAGACCGCT
>JBBJLR010000040.1:16702329-16715572 GCA_037577145.1 Brachypetersius gabonensis | reverse complement strand
AGAGGAAGAATTTCGTGCTGTTCACACTGTGTGCAGTGGTGTGTTCACGTATGACAAATGTTCACTTTCACTTTCATAAAAACACATTAACATAAAACAGCATGTTTGTTTGGGGCAAAAAATTGTCATTTAAGACTTTTTTATACATACAACATCACAAATGTCGTAAGTGGGCCTCAGGGGGTAAAAATACTGGGGTATAGGACATTGAGTCATTGTGTGTGATAATATTGAACTTTATGAATATCTGTTTAAAATGTTTTCAAAATGAATAATGCTGGGCAAAAATGTTTTAAGTTCAAAATGGTTTTCTAATTTTCTAATCAACGTATAGTGGGTGTAAAAGCAATCAGTTCAATCAGTTCTTCCATTAGAGCCAGAGGCTGGGATTTATGCAGTTGGGTAAATTGGTCAACAGTTTTAAAGGCTGTGTGTGTGGGTGAGTGTTTTGACTCATAGACGCTTGGTGAACTTGGCATATATAAATATGTCAAAGAAAACACTACTGGTTCTGACTTGACTGAAGGTTTTGAGCATGTAATTTAAATCCAACATGTCTTTGAATGTTCTTTTTAAAGTGGCAGATATTAGCTTTTTTAATTCAGTATGTGTAAGTGCTTCTCTAATCCGTTTTAGAGAGTCAGTGGTTAAACTTTGTCCTGGACTAAATGACATTGTAAATGGAGATTCTCAATTGAAAATACTTAGCCCAGGACTAAACTTAATCTATGGCCAGCAAACTAGCCCTCAGGGACAGATTTGTGTCTGCCGAGCTGCATTATGCGCACCGGCTCTCTCACGTCCTGCATTAAATTCTACAGCCCTCCCAAACACATGCATGTAAAAGTTCCTGCCATTGGAGGGAAGTGGCGTTAAATGCCAGAGTGCCCTTGCGTCAGACTGAGGGAGAGGGAGAGGGGAGAGCTATTGAACATTTACAGCTGTCCTGCAAATCTCATTGCCAGGGCCCCGTTGCTGTGGTATGATTTTATTGCATCCCCCACCAGCGTGAAGATGGAGGTGATAACCCCATTTCTCCAGCCCAAGAGCTGAGCTGCAAACTTTCTGATTCCTGCCATAAATTGCATTTGGACCCTGTGTGTGAAAGCACAGAAGGGGACCTGAGGGACAGACGAAGAGCTTCTGCTGTTCCGCCACCCACTGCTCCTCCTCCTTACACTCCACATTGATGGTAGAGCCCCCCAAAAACACTAATTACATTCAGCGTTCTTGTCATTGTAGCATGGTGAAATGTTTAGATGATTAACATGGTTTGGTGGGTTTTTTTTTAATTGCACTCCAGGCATGTGGAGTGGGTGGGACTCAAATGTCTGAGCAAACTGTTCTCGAGAACTCAGTGTGTGTTATGGAGGATGCATGTGGGTTTTACACCAGTGGGCCTTCCATACCGGCTGCCACAGTCTTTGGCATCAGTGCAGGCTCTTTATTGAATTTTCTGGAGGGCTTCCTCTCTCTCTCTCTCTCTCTCAGCCAGTTGCACTTTGTTTTTCGAGACCATACGCGGGAAGCCTGTTGTAGCTCAACATCTGGTAATGAAATAGTGACGGTTCCATGATTCGGGTCGAATGGCCGCCAAAAGTGCTTTATCTCTTAACACCGAGCGAGTACAAGCCAATTTACACTCAGCCCAAAAAAACGTGTAAACTGTGAATTTGCAGCCATCTCGATTTCTGACTGTTTTCCTCTTGCTAGCTCACTTTCTGAGTGAAAGCAGGCATATGGATTAGTGCACAGGGAGCAGAGCGGGTGAGCCTTGCCTCCACTTTGTTCGTTTTGATTGCAGTTTTAGGCAGGAGAAGCTGATCAGCTTGCCAATTACGTTTTGTCCTCCCATGTCTTTTTAGCTGGCCGATTCCTGCCACCTCTCTGTCACCTTCTGCTGTTCTGGGCTGGGTTGAAGTGGGATGTAATAGCTTTGGCGGGAGCAGGAAGCTCATGTCTGCTGCCCAGTTAGCAGTGTGCCTTGGCCGTGCTCTTGCATGCAGCCTCCAGGCACAGGTAGGGGGTTTGGGCCAGATTGTGTTTTGTTTTAGAGCCTGTCCCTGGGGTCGTGCTTTTCATCTGTATTTCAGGGGGCCATGCTGAGAATGGCTCCCTCCCCAAACCTGCCCGCCTTCCTTCCATGCTGGCTGTCTGAGGGGCTGCTAATTAGGCTTGGCTTGGGATGTCACCTCCTGCGCATTGCTCTGGATTGCCGCAAACCTTCATACTTTTCAAGGTCCTCATGAAGCAGCTATGGCACAAGACATGACATGAGCTTTGTAGTGATATTTCTTTTCATCTCCTCATATGTGGACAGACAGAATGTAGGATGCGGCTGTAATCTGGACTTCATCAACTCCTGGAGATGGGAAAACAAAAGAATGTCAAATTCCATTATCTTTTCACTATCTTTAGCGAAATAGTGAGTCAAGCACTTTGTGGGAGTGTGTGGATTGGCAGGAGAGGGTCATTCATCTGTTGATCGCTTTAGCGTGCCTGGCAGAGTGGACTCCTCTGGACCTCATCATGAAGGGATACTTGGCTTTTTTTTTGATACTTGACAGGCTTTTTGTGAGAATGTACTTGCTTTTGTTTTTACCAGCTTGCCACATTTGTTCTCTCATGTTGGTGGCTAGATGCCAGGGGGGTTTGCGTGGGGGGGTGGGTTGACAGGAAAGAAACGAGGCAGTGTGTTAACATCACCTCTCTTTTCTCAGACAAGGACTAAAACCAGTCTTCAATTACGCGGAGGGGATCTCTTCAGAACTTGCTCAGAGTTCGTCTGTAATATTGATATTGCACAAATTCTGAACCTTGATGGCCCAAAAGACAAATGGAGACAAAAAAGAAAAAAAATAGCCATTCATAGCATCAATACTGAAAAGGCTCTTAGTTTTGGATAATATTGAGATTCTTCTTTTCATATTGAGATTCTCCTTGAATTGAGACCTTAGAACTTAAGAATAGGAAAGCAGTGTAATCCACCAGTCCACTCATAGCAGCAAGCCTGATCAAACACAGCAATCACACCATCACATAAAGGAATACAGAGCATCCACAGATCATCAGAAAGTCCTGTTCAGACTAAACATTCTTCACAAGGTTGTGTTGTTTGTACTCAGATGGCTTTTGTGTGCATCTTTGAAAGAGAAGAAACCTTCACTAGCGGGATCTCATGCGTATATTTGTAGTTATTTAGTTGCTGGCTTTCACCAGGGACTGTGGGTGCGTTGTGTACTAAATACGCATGTACGTTATGTACCTGTAAATGTTACTTTTAGGCCTCTAGCAGATGCTCTCATCCATAGGCATTTAAAATGGAAGACATGTTTAGCATGAGAAGTCGTGTTGTACTTTTACTGCTTTAGTGATGGTGTCTGAACAGGGGAAAAACTCCAGTCCCCTGTGTGGAGTAAAGTTCTATCCATGCTAAAGGCTTTCAAGTCGAATCAAGTCAAGTAGGTGTTCATTGTCATTTCAACCATATACACAGTACACAGTGAAATGAGATAATGTTCTTCCATGACTATGGTGTAACACAAAGAACAAAAACAGAACACTACAAGTCTCTCCTCATCAGTCTCCTCAGACAGCTGCTGCTGGGCATGAAGTGTGACGGGATGACGGGATGTCAGACCTCTTTGGCAAGGGGATGTTGGTGGGGACCCTGAAAGCGCGTTGAAACAATGATCCTCAGAGATATACTGAAGATGTTTGTAAGAACATTTGCCATCTGGTTCGCACATCCTCAGAGTGCACAACCAGTGATGTCTAGTCTGGAAGCCTTCTAAGCAGAGTTCTACTAACATTAGCCAAGTCAGGCACAGCACCTGTTAACTGGAGGACAGATCTTCCTCGCTGCCCTGTCGTTTTGTGATTCAGTCTTTGCATAGAAGTGATTCATCACATCTGAAAGGCCTCAAGATCATAAGTCGGCAGGTGATGTAAACACACTAGTCCCCACCGCGATTCTTAAAGACTGGCCGGCATTTCTATCTGCGTGTAACATTAGCAGGTTGATAAAATGCATTCTGGAATGAGCCACACCAATAAAAAAATTCAAACATAGCAGTCTCTGAACTCACATTGAGTAGTTAGCTGGAGTTAAATCCCCTCGAGTTTTTTGTATAGTGAGCAAATATTGGTGAGGAAGAAGCTGGCCAGCTAGCGTTAGCTTTTAGCCTAGCATGAACTCCAGCCAACATGCGATGCCCCCTCTGAGGGCCTGGTCCCTGCAGCAAACCAAGGCCAGCACCAGTACCTCTATTAACTGTAGCAGAGTCCTGCAGTGATAGATATGTGCTCCTGTTGTTCTGATAATACATGAGTGAAGGTTTGGTGTGAAAATCGATTGAAACTACACTTTTGCACCAATGTGTTGGAGAGAGGCTGCTGTGACTCAGCGTGCTGCCATCTTGGAAAGACATTTAATCAGTAACTACTAAAACTACCTATGAATCAAAAACATTTATTTTTTATTCATGAACACATCGCTCTTTTTCGGAACTGATGTTTGCTATCGTTTAATTCTCCATTATTGGTCTCCTATTGTGACACAGCAGAAGGCATGCTGTCATTATAGGGGATGTATTATGCAAAACTCACTTTTTAAAAGAACAAGTTATTAAAGGTCTATGGGCTACAAAACATGTTCATGAAGTTCTTTGCACAAAATCACTCTCAAAGAGATTCATTGGCTCTTCACAGTTTTGGTTGATTTCAAAATGTGCCGTTTCAAGACTCTGTCCCTTATATGCAAATAAGCTGTTGCTGGCCACGCCCACACCCCATGCTCCACCCACCGGTTACGCTACTTGTTTGACACATGAAAAACGAAACAAACAAGTTAGTTCATACTTAACTGCGACAGAGACACAAAAGTCGTCTCCCTCATCTGCTGACTCGTCCCAGACAGCAGGTCCAGATCCTCCACAGCGCTGAAGATAGCTCCTTATTCACAGTTCCTTATTCCAATTCTTCCTTCCACCTTAAATACTTAAGGTGGGACTTTTCAAGGTGCCACGAACCCGAGTGTTGCTGGGACACGACCATGGAAAATGAAGTAAAAGCCACTTCCTGTGTGACTCACCTGTGCCTGTAGACACAATACTCGGCTTCTCTGTGCTCGTTACACCAGCAGACAACATGGAGCATCTCTAACTAATCTGGTATTGGGGCGCAGCGGAGCCATACTGTATACGTTCACGGGAACAAAACTCATTTTACGCCGTGATCAGTATATTTTCACGTCAGTTTATTTGCCTTCTCTAAAAGCGGAGGTTGTTTTCTTGTGTTTTGAGCGAGGATTGACCAGCATATTTACAATCCAGTACTTCATCCTGTGTTACTGTTTGAACATAAGTTTATAGATTTTTTCTCTCTGGTACAAGCTTTGAAATGAGTCCACAAACAAAAATAAATATTTTAGAGCTTTTAAATTTGGGAGCTGCAAAGACCCAAGATAGAGGCTGAGAGGGGTGACAAGCTACAGGCTAGTGGGTGGGGTCTCCACAGATGAGGGGTGGTTCTATGCAAATTGGCCTAGTGGGACATCACACTAGGCCATCCGTCCAAACAGGGCGTTTTGAAAGGGACTGTGAAAAATAAAGCCAGTGAATCTCTTTATGTGAGAGTGATTTTGTGAAAATAACTTCATGAACAGATTTTGTAGCCCATAGACCTTTTATAACTAAAGTGAGTTTTGCATTAGGGGCCGTTCACATATCGTGCCTAAAAATGTGTGGAAAATGCTAGGCACGTCGCTTTCTCCTTCTTTCTAAAAGCGCTCGGGCGCTTGAGCTCCGGAAGTATCTGTCGTTGCTAAGTAACCATCAGCCGCGCTCTCCATTAATTTCAGCAATGGATTTCCACCAACGAAAAACCCTTACTGTAACTCCTCTACGTGATTTATTTATGCAGAAAAGAAAAAAAACGCTGTAGTGTTTGGGTGCACCCCATTATTCAAAAACGTAAAAAACGCAGGAAATTTCACCAGCTGATCCAGGAGCTCCGCCTGAATAACGGGAGGTTCAAAGCCTATTTAAGACTCGACAAGGACCAGTTGGATTAAATTTTAGGAAAAGTTTGGGGGCTTGACAAATCATAATGTTCAGGAAATCCCATGTATCTGCTGAGGTGTCAGTGTAACGGAAAAGGCGAGGAAGCTAATTGGTTGAATCTTGTCACATGACCCACAGTGCACTTGCGGCATTTTGAATAGTTGAGATGTTTTCAACTTGACGCGGCGCAGATGTGCCTGAAAAAAACGGGTGCGTTATGAGCGCGGCTGCCGTGCGTCTACATTTGAAATAATGGACTTGAGCGCGCAAAAGACACGATATGTGTGCCCCTAATAGGTCCCCTTTAATGTGGCCACTGGAAGATAAAAATCACATGACTGAAGCATACGAGAACCAACACCTAAATAAAGAACTCCCTTCTACACACACACATGTGCATTTGCTCCAAAATGAAGCAATCAAAACAGACATTACCGACCACTGAGTTTTCACAGTTACAGCCACACAGACACAAATATGAGAAAAGCTAACAACGCTATGCATTTACATCTCTAAAACCACAACTGTTGATGTTGTAAAAGTACATCTCCACCATTGCCTAGAATCATGTGTTCAGACAAAGAACCAATTAGTAACCTTTATCTTTGAGAATGTAGACTAATGGTAGCTCAAGGAGCTGTAGGAACAAGTGAGCCCACCATGCCTAGTTCTATTGGGGATACACAGCAATTTACGTCTGAAAGATTTTATTAATGCAACCAACTATCCAGCACTAATACTAACCCTAGTTCTATACAGTACTAAAAAGAGATTGTGACTTTTGATATAGAACAAGTTTTATAACCAAAAAGAAGATTTCTTTTAACAAGAATTAAAGTAATTTAAACCGTTCTATATAGATCTTTGCTAAAGAAATCTTTAAAGAACCTGCAGTTTTTTGTGCTTGCCCTGTTGCCCTGCATTAGCTTTTTACCAAGATGCTGTAATGTAAATATGACTGCTACCTAAAGAAGGGCACTGACCTCAAGCTTCAAACAGCTTGTTCTAGTCTGAATACTGGGGTCTACTACACTCTGGATGTGAGCGGCGCGTATGGCCAGCGAGAGGAGAAGATCTGGTCTGGACATATGTTAGAGTAGCATGCAGTCTGGCTCTAAGGGCCATCCTTCTCTGTACATTATTATACTCTGCTCCGAGGATTGAAATAATTTGAGCAGTCTTACAGCTTATTTTAAATCATGCCAAGCGACATTTTAGCATGTATGTCAATTGCTTAATCCTTCAGCACACCTTCTTGTGCTTGTAAGTGAAAGCTATGTCACAATGAAGGTGTTTGGTGCAGCCTGAGTGTCACTCGCTTCTTGTGATAGTCTTTTTGTGTCTACCAACCCATCGCTAGCTTAAGGTTAAGCCAATGCTCTGAGAAGCAATCACAAGAGGCTGTGCTTTATGCCTCCCCAGCCCCAGAAGGGATCGGGTCCTCAGAGCTGTTGGAGGCCATCCCTGAAAATCAATAGGCAGTAGTGTCGCTCAGGTCTTTAGAGATGGAGTTGGGAACAAGGTCAGATGTTATTTTGGAGGTTGGTGAAAGAGGGGTAGTGGGGGGGTGTGTTGAGGGTTTTTGTGGGGTAGCAGAATGACAGTGGAGTGGATTGACTAGGTGTATCTTCACTCAGGTCAGGTCCATACTCGCTGCAGTGTACACAGGCAGATTCATTCATATAATTCATATAATAATTCTGAGTTTATGTAGTACAGTCCAATTAATCATTATAAATTAGTGTATCTCTCTATTATTCAACATTCTGAAATATATTCCCAGTGCACTTTTTTAGTTTCTCCATATTTATCTTTGTAATTAACCCTAATTAAACATTGTTTCAACAACTGATTTAAAAGAATTATCTGCTTGGAAACAAATTAATTAAATAACACTTTAAGGACTAAGATAGGAAGGAACCATATCTTGTTATGTACTGGTACAGAACACTATCTAGATCATTCGATTCAATGCGACCCAGGTTTTCACTAATGCCACACATCTCACTTGTACCGTACAAGGTGAAGAAGTCATTGTCTGTTTAAGGTGCAATATGCTAACTGAAGCATTTGTGATTTGTGAAGCTTCAGGTACAATATCAGGTGCAATACTCAAAATGGGCAATAGTAAAATGTGCGAGTACATGTATTTAAAAAAAAATCCTTTGTAGATAATCCTCTTGTACAGTGATACTTATATCTTTATATATCTTTACATTTTATATATTGTAAACTACTAGTAGACTGCTCTATTCTCTGCTTTATTTTCCTGTCTTTTCTACCTATCAAAAAATGTAACCTCACTCGGAGAGCTTTGCACAAGAATTCCAAAGAATTCAAATGGCAAATAAAAAGCTTGAATCTTGAATTAATCTTATTTAGTGGAAGGATAATACAGGTAACTGCGGATGTAATGTAGATCCTAGGGTTTAACACGGTATACCCAGTATACATAAATGGCATATTGTCGAAGTTCTGTTTATAGCTCCCGCATGTTTGTAATGCATTAACAGTGTGACATTCTGCCTTAAACGGTTAAATCAGTTTTGCCTTGTTGATACATTTTGCTCTAACACTGTTTTGCCCAGTGTTTTTCTGAATTGAGCCGGACTCCTGGAACCATAGTGAAACAGGTCAAATGGAAGAACTTGGAGTGGAAGCTGTTGTTTTGAGCTGGTATTGTAACAGCTTCACTTTGCTGCCATGGAGACACGGTGTGTTACTTTAGAAAGCATCTCAATTGTTGCGACCAGATAAAACCCAACCAAAACCATCTCTCATAAAAACACAGTGTAGAAGCACTGTTTTCTTCCATTTTCTCTTCCGTAAAAAGAGCTTTTATTTCAGATCATCTTGGGCCAGGCCTTGTGTCTGGTGAAAGGCAGGCGTGATTTTCCATGAGTGCTGCTGACTGTTATTGCTGGGTAGATGAGGCCCTGCTTCATTATAGGTCTATTAGCAATCAGTGAGGTCCATTGGCACTTCATGAGCTCAGCCAGCACTTAGCTTCCAACTCGTCACCCCTAAGGCTGTACAACACACACACACACACACACACACACACACACACACACACACACACACACACACACAGTGGTGCCATAGGCATGAGAAATTTGAGAGAAAAGTGGAGAGAGTTGGCCTTTAAGGCTAGTCATACTGTCTAAAAAAAATAAATAAAAAAAGGGGCTGCAGGATAGTAAGTTGGAAGTTGTTTGGTTGTGATTGACTGTAAAAGCTAACAGATCACATGGTGTGGAAGGACTGCCTGTTTCTTGGCTACACTGATGACACATAGATGCTGTAGGTTGTTTGGCTTTTCACATCTATATTCACAAATATAATTTCCTGTCCATGAAAATATATATATTACATATTGCATATTGATTATATATATATATATTACTAAACAAAGCAAAATGTCATATTTGCTTGTTATAACACATAGAAGTACAGGATGTATTTTTTTTTTCTTGGCATGGTTGCTTGATAAAAGGAAAATCAAATGTCTTCTGGGACCAGACTACCTCCTGCTGAAAGTGCATTTAACACAGAGTACTCAAGGAGGGGCAATTGGCGGTTTCGTAATTTTTGAACATGGAGCGGATAATAAGCTGTTAGCAAGAAACTGCCTTGAGTGTGACAAAGGCGCTTTACTGCAGCTAACACAGACTTGCACTCAGTATGATGGTTTGTGTGAGTGTTCACAGCTCATCCCTGCCCCAAGCTGCTCACCTTTGTGTTATTAAGTTAAGTACAACTCTTGTAGACTGGAGAAGTGTTGCCTTGTGCTGCACTGCTCCTGAGCCTAATCAGTCAATTGGGCCATGGTCGTGTGGTTGAGAAGGAGGGGTGGGGTGATGCCAGCATGCTGACAAGCTGTTAGGCCTAGGAGCCCAAAGTTAATAGACAGCTAATATCATGAGTGACCGGTAAAAGTGGAGTCTGATCCGACGGCGGATTGAAAATCAATAGTCTATTATAGTCGACCGGGCAAGCGAGGCAGCTGGGAAGGGGAAGAGGAAGACTACTGCTCTGGGCAGCTCCAGCCCCACTGTCTCTCTCTCTCTCTCTCTCTCTCTCTCTCTCTCTCTCTCTCTCTCTCACACACACACACACACACACTCTCTCCCTCCGTTTGTCTATTGGCCTCTCTGTCTCCTTGCCTCTCTCTCTTTCTTCTCTCCTCCTCCTTATGCCAGATTCACACTAATGAAGTAGCCGCCTGGAGAGCAGCACAGCCTGCAGGACTGCAAGAGTGTAATGAGCGAGAGATATGCGAGCGAAAGAGAAGGCCAGCCGTGCATGATGCAGCCACACCACGGGGCGGGCTGACATACAATTAAAGCTCTTCATCACTGCATGTCCCCCCTCAATACAGTGACAAAGCAAGAGGAGAACACAGGCGAAGGAGAGGAAGAGAACACAGGCGAAGACAGTAGGAGTGGAAAGAAAACGACTAAATCTGGTGGCCAGTTTGCAGGGGGTTGTTTCTGAGCCTTGGTGCTTTGGCATAGATGTCATCTTGCTGTATTTCTGAGCCCATGAAGCAGACTTGTTTGTTCTAGACTATCCATTGGGGTTTTCCTCAAGACAGATCTGACCTTCTTATTGCACGTAAAAGATCTTAAGTGGGGCTTGTGACTGGTTACATGCATGGCTGGTTCAGAGCAGAGTGGAGTGTGTTCAGTCAGTTTGCGATGCGATATTATGATGATAGAATGTCTGAGGTTGCATTCAGGGTTGGAGTTTTAATGCACAGTGGGAGATATCAAGATACCATTTAATGCATAACCATCTGGATTTCCTAAGAAAGCCCCAAGGACCTTTTCCATATGGAATACAGATAAAGCAGTCAGGCACAGCAGATTCCCAGTCAAAAAATAGTACATGATCTTTCTTGACAACTGGGTGCCCCAGTATTCCTCTAACCCTTATTCTATTCTGGACTGTACTATAAAGACTGACTGGTGTTTCTTCATTTGCTACCATTTCCCTACAAAACACACAGTGAATGCTTTTATTCATCTGGTCTACAACATCCCAAAGTTCCTCCAACTTAGAAATAGCAATCAGATTCCGATTTTGTTCTCAGTTTCCAAGACCAGAACTAAATCGCAGCACAGCAACCAAAAACCTCTACATCAAGAATGTCCTTTCTCCCCTTCTTTAGTATGCTAGCCCTCAGTTAGGTTAAATAAGCTTCCCTCTTAGGTAAAGCCGCTCTGTCTTTGATTCCTTTCCATTGTGTCCTGAGGCTATTCCTATTCCAACCCTGATCTATGACTTTCATAGCACTGCTGTGCATCTGTGCTTGTGGATTTTTGCCTTTGGAATGTAGCCCTTACTAAAATATTCACATGGCGGGAGCTTTAGGTTGTCAGCCTGTTGTAAAATTTCAGTCTGCAAATGATTATTTTCCTTTCAGAGTATCTGTGCAGTTTGCCTGACTGTTTTTGTAAGTCCCTAAATCAGTGTGTAATTCATGTGTTATAGTAAAATTATGGGTTTTGGATCATGATTGGCTGATAGTCCCCCAGCTACTTTCACCAAGATTGGTTATCTGCTGTGTTGTATAAAATTAACCAATCCGAGCACAGAAGTTGTGCTTCTGAAGAAGCAGCCAAAAGAGGCAGGATTTGTCAGAAAATGGGTGTGTTAAAAAAAAAGCAGAGCAGAGCAGGCAGTAACAAAAGAGAATCCGGTCACACACACACATACAGCGAGGGGAGAACCTCTGTAGTTTTAGCTTAGTGATGGATCTACTATAGCGACTTTAACAGTCAGAGTTCTCCTTTAGAACCAGACGGCGTTAAAACGGCTATGACAAATGGTTAAAGCAGCACTGACACAGTAAAAGCCGTCAGCAATCCCCCCAGCACGACATTCTGGGGCCCCCCAAATACTCTGTCCCTTTAAAGCTTCCTATGCATACAGCCCCCGCCCACCCCCACCCCCACCGCTTTATGTGCAACATGTTGCTTTGGACTTGTCATCTTGGCTGTCCTCACAAATCTCAGCTCTACCTCAGGCAGTGTGATCCTTCACCTTGGTGACTCACGACAGTTTTGAGCGAGCCCAGAAGAATGAGCTGCAGTCGTGTGCAGGGAAGTATGGACCTGGAAGTACTTCCACATGGTGTACTCTGCAAATCCAGGGACTGCTAAATCTACACCGGGGCGTTGGTACATCTGTGACAGACAGGAGCTGATGTTACGTAACCAGTGCTTTCAGAGCCCAGTATCCCCGCTGCCTCAGTGTTACGCATGATGTCTGTCTTCTCTCCCACACATACTTATCACCTAATCTCTGAATATAACCAACAGACTAAATTTATATAGTAGGCATTTGTGCATTGTACGATTTGAAAGCTGTCTGTAGGGAGCAGGTATACGGCACATACTGTTGAAGCATACATTTATTGCATGTTCTAACCAGTGAGCATAAGTGGGACTCTTTTTTTTACCCATAAGTAAGGTGAAGATTAAAGACCTTTTCTTTAAATGTCCACTCTTTCAAAAAGGTGTTTATTATTTGTGTCATGAGTGAGATCATTTTATTTCCAGATTTCAGAAGTTACAAATCTGTCCATATCAGCCATAGTGCATAGTTAACTAGTAGAACATTCATTCTGCATTTCAGTTTTAACATTTTCAGCAAATGGAATATAGCATGAAAGTAGAGTAGGATGTTCTTTAATGAAAGTCGCCGTAAAACTGTACAAATAAGAAAAGACCAATATGTCCTAAATATTTAAGTTATAATATCTGTTGCTTAGTGACAATCGTCTTGTTGCACATTCTGACCACCACCTAGAAAACTGTATTAAATCTGATCTGACTGGTCAAACTGTGCCACACATACAGAAATGATGATTTGACTCATTTTTAATGCCATTTTTTCTGTTCAGAAATTACGCGTCCTGTTCCTGTCAAATCAGATATGCTGAGAAGTCGAACTTGAGCTGCTTATTTGTACCATAAAGCTGCTAAAATGTATAAAGCAGTTGAGGCACCAGACCTGGGAACCACTTTAATTGCATCTTACATATAACCTGTTCTGGCACCTTTAAGTGTGTAAAATTGCAATCACTGTTCTCTGATTTTGTGACGTTTGGTCAAGCAAAGAATCCAAATGCAGAGTGAAAAGATAAAGGCATTTAATACAAAGTCCACAAGGCA
>JBBJLR010000040.1:16664428-16675144 GCA_037577145.1 Brachypetersius gabonensis | reverse complement strand
TGTGTGTGTGTGTGTGTGTGTGTGTGTGTGTGTGTGTGTGTGTGTGTGTGTGTGTGTGTGTGTGTGTGTATATAAGTTTTATATCACAACAGAAATCTAATGGGTCAATCATGCTGTTCTGACTCTAAATAACAGTATAGTGTAAATACACACAACTAGCCACATATTATGTACACCCTCCTTTTATCTACAAGCATTGTTTATTTTATCAGTTCCTTGTATAGGTGTACTTTAGTCGTTTACAGTTGCAGACTTTTATCCTTCAGTATAATTTTTACCCTCTGTAGTTCATTCTTCACTATTATTCAGTAATGATCAGGACCCTCACACAACACCAGTGAGCAGGTTCTATTTGGGCAGTAGATCATTTTTAGGAAAGCAGTGACATGATAGTAAAGTGCGTGCGTACGTGTGTGTGTGTGCGTGCATGCGTGCGTGTGTGTGTGCGTGCGTGTGAGTGTGTGCATACAAATCACACAGCAATCTATACTAAATTGTTTGGAAGATTAAACTGAAGGTTTGGAACCATTTACAGTGTGATGTTGGGAAAATGATTCATTTTTCACTCACTCACGTAAACACTCAGTCACTCACTCACCTCCACACTCAGTCACTCACTCATGTTTGGAAGGCTCAACATAATCTGCACTGTTCAGTGACGTTGAGTGATGATCTTAGCTAGCAAGTCACGGCCTGCAAAGCTGAGGATTTCTCAGATGCGACGAGAACAAATAATGCTGATGCTATACAGTGTTCTTGAACACTTTGATGGCTAAAAAGGATCTTTGTTTTTTTTGTCACTTTTAACACTTAAATCCGTGTAGTGGTCCTCTCCACCACTGCAGTACTAAGTTACACATTGATTTAAATCGAATAGTTTTAAATGGTTATATTCTACCTCAATTTGAAAACATATTTTGTGTAGTACTGTAAAAGTGCTGTAATGAAAGGTTCACTTTTAGAGTTATTAAGGAATCAGCATCGTTTCAAGTTGGCCAATATTAAGAGAAACTCAACAGTATCCAACAGTAGTCCCAGTTCAGTTTAGATGATCTTTAACTAGCACAGCAGTTGTCAGTGGCCTCTTTTGCAGATACCAAGTGGCACTCAACCCCACCACCCAGTATCTTTTAAACACGGTCACATAAGGCCAAGTCAAATGCAAGTGTAAATGTGTTTGTATCACACACACACACACACACACACACACACACACACACACACACACACACACACACACACATATATGTATGTATGTGCTGATTTGCATATTACTTGTCACAGAGTTATTGAATCTGGCTAATGCATGTTGCTGAAATCTTATCAGGATTCAATCCAGATTCTAGTCTTGTTAAGTGACCAGGTGTAAATGGAGTCACTGTGTTTGAATTAAAACATGGCAAAACTAGTGGCGGTAATGTCACTTTGCCTTTTGGGGTGATATTCATGTTACCTACAAAGTAAGATTACAGTATTCATAGATGCTCCTCTCCTGCAGCAGGACAGTTCTAAACACATGTCTGGTATTAGATCAAATAGCCTTTGGTTCTTCTCATTGATGACACTGTCCTTGTTCACTGATAACCTTAATATATGAATACAAACGGATTCGCAGTCTAGTTACTTGACGGGAAGTCATGGAGTGCAACAGTAATTCATTTTTAAGCAGTTTAGCACAAACACGTAATTATCGTCTACATATAGAAATACATCCAACATGACTGCTTTGAGTTGATTACACAGATTCATCAGTTCAGTAAGAAGAAAAAAAATAGCATGTAAGTAAAATTCTTAAGGTCAATGGAAGAATACATGAATTCTTAGGAATACGTTCAAAAAATTGATTTTTTTTCCTTTTTTCCCCCCAGTAATAACAAAAGTGCAGTGCAAATGAGGCTCTCATCCTGGTTAATGATGTCATTAGGCTCTATTTTGTTTGTCAGGGGAGGTCAGGTAAATTCTGAGCTTGAGGATATAAACAATCATTAAGAGGCAGTTACTTCAGCCCTCCAGAGGAGGCCAACTGTCATCACAACAATTAACAAATGTTAACTGGAGAGCAAGGTAGTGTCTCTTGCCAGCTCACTTTCATACAGATGCCCAAACAATGTGAAGCAAAATGGAGTGATTCATATCAGAATGTTGTATCTGCTCCTGTTGCTGCTGGCAAACAGATGTACTGCAGCTTCTTTGTATGCGTCCTAAAGTCAAGTGCTGGTGTTCTCAACCTATTTTTCTCTCTCTTTCTGCTCTGTCTGCAGGTTTTCTAAGCACAGGAGACCAGGCGGCCAAAGGAAACTATGGGCTCCTAGATCTAATCCAAGCTCTCCGCTGGACTAGCGAAAACATTGCTTCCTTTGGCGGTGACCCTTTACGCATTACAGTTTTTGGATCTGGGGCTGGGGCCTCTTGTGTGAACCTCCTCACTCTGTCCCATTACTCTGAAGGTAACCGCTGGAGCAATTCAACCAAAGGTATAATGCAGAGGTTGCAACTTTTGACCCTTTTGGTGTTTGCATGCCACCTTGTTGCTATGTTTAAAACAGGCATGTTCTTTTTTCTCTTTCTCATAACCGTGTGTGCTCTTTTGTATTTGAAATGCGTTTGTGCTTACACATATTTGCATGGATCCTTCTGTGTGGAAGCTTTGTCTTATTCTGCTTCCTGTACTCTCAAAGTATGCTAACAGGACTTACTCGATAACTATACCTCACAAGGAAATCCCATGAGAAAGGAGGATTCATCTTCCGCTCTTGTTCAAATACCATGCCGTGTGTAGTGAGGTTTGGATTAAGGTGCAGAATATGCTTAACAGACGTGTATGGCAGCAACACCCATCCATAGTCTCCCCAGCGGCATCAGTGCTGCATACTGATGCCAAATACATGCGATATTCTGCATCACTCTTTCAAAACACCCAACAACCCCGCTTTCATTCATCCGCTTCCATTACGTTTATGGATCGTGATATTTTACAACATTTTCCTTTGGTAATACAAACAACGCCCTGGCACTGCATGCATGATCCAAAATTGTCAAGCCATCAAGGTTATGGGCAAAGTCACAGCCTTCTCATTGCTCCTGCATTAGAACAGATCATTCATCATTTCCCCCTGCACTGGCACACTTTAAGGGGCTAAATCAGTCTGACCTGAAACTGGTTGCTTATGAAAAATGTATTTGAATTGGTCTCTCAGCTCATCTTTATTCAGTGGAGTTCATACCAATCGCCATGCTTTCCTCAAGTACAGTTCAGTAGTACAATTTTTCCCATAGAAATAACCCATCGACATGGAAAGAGTAATTAATTAATTCCATTTCTCTGCGTGGGAGGTGGAATTGGAAAGGTCTTTCCACATCAGCATACCTTGACATTATCACCATCATTCAGAATGAACCTTGAGATGCCCTTGTCATTGACCAGAGAACTGCATATTATTAGTTCTCCTCAAAGAAATATTTTAAATTGATTAATAGTAAATGCATATGCATTTACGGATATCATCACTGACTGAACAAAAGGGGGAGAAAATTTGTTGTTTTGTAAAGGTGCCTTTAAACTTAATTTGAAAATTTGTTTGAAAAACTGAACCTGCCTGGCAGAGGATGCATGTTTATTTTGCCTCCATGCAGTGAGGAAGGTGATTAGCGAAGTTAGAATGTCTCCAAGGATCACATTTGTAGAAGATGGTAGCATTTCCAGGTCATTTTCTCATGCGAGCAGACTACTTGGAAACATGACAGAAGGTTTTCTTTCTCCACAAACATGTCTATTTTGGTAACAAAGCATTAAAAGAATAATGATTACACAGAAAGGAACCATCCCGCTGTTATGTATGATGGGGGATTTTTTCCTGCAAAGACCCTCTGTACCTTGTTGGTAGACATGACATCACAAGATTTAAAATAAAAATCTTGCTGCCTCTGTCAAAAAGTACAAACTGGGCCTTATGTTGTCCAGCTAGGTGATGTTCCAAAATATACATGCAAATCTGAAGAAAAATGGTGGATAACCAAAGCCAATCCAGTTCCCTGACGAGCAAGGTGAACTGAACAGGAGAGTACGAAAGAGAAGACCTTGCAACTGGGAGGATCTGGAGACATTCTATGGTCTCATATTGCTTGTTCCATATTCTCCAGTCTCATCAAGCATAGATGATTCATTGCTGTTATACTGACAGACAGAGGTTGCAAGTAATAAATGTCAATAATTGCCATGTGGATTTGTTAGAAATATTTATTTGACAAGGATTTTACTATTGCATAACTTTTTAACCCACTGTTAGCAAGGGTGCCAACAGAGCTGACTGTAAATAATTAATTACTTTATAAATAATCCAAATAGTTACACAATTTAGCCATTTATACAGGCTTGTGTATGCTTATGTTGGTGAATGTTGGCATATACAGTTATGCATCCTATTTATAAAGCCATTTGTGAGCTAAATCAAAAGTGTTAGAACAGGACAAATGCATAACTGAAGGGCCAGGTTTGCAGAATTGGGATGCCAATCACAATAATAATAATAATAATAATAATAATAATAATAATAATAATAATAATGTAAAAATAAGCAGTCATACCCCAGACATTTAAGTTGTATTTCTGTTTTTTTGAAGTTAGTGAATCAGTTAAACCACCAATCAGAATTTGTATGTCCTAATTATGTCTTCAGACCCGCCCCCTCTTTTGATCAGACTTTGCAGTCGTCCACCATAAAAGAACATACATTGTCATATCAAAACACAATTTCTTACTTCACTAGCCACACATACATGCACACGCTGTCTTTATTTCTGGTTTTAATCTTGATCTGTATCTTGATCAGCATGACGCTTGGCATTCTTCTGTCATACTCTAATTATGTTAACGCTTCATTTGCGTTTATGAAGTTAAGATTGTTTAATGCTGTCAAGGCAAAGATATGGTGTTCAGCATAAATGTATGCATTCAGTTGATTGCATACAGCATGTTAAAAATTGAGACAAAACTTTAAGCTCTCTGTACACAGTGCATGCTCATTTGTGGTTGTGTTCTTATTTTCTTGACAGATGTCTGCTTATCATTTTCTTACAAATAATTTCTTACAAAATAAAGCTCTCAGCCACTGGATTTCCTCATGCCATTTCTGTCTGCATGCTTGTGCTTTGGGTGCATCTCTTGTGCATTGGGTATTTTTGCCAATATCTCATTGTATCTTCACAGGCCTCTTCCAAAGAGCGATTGCCCAGAGTGGTACGGCTCTGTCCAGCTGGGCTGTCAGCTTCCAGCCAGCAAAGTATGCCCGCATGCTGGCCAAAAAGGTGGGCTGCAACCTCAAAGACACAGTGGACCTGGTGGAGTGTCTTCAGAAGAAGCACTACAAGGAGCTGGTGGAGCAAGACATTCAGCCTGCACGTTACCACATTGCCTTTGGCCCCGTCATTGATGGCGATGTCATACCCGATGACCCACAGATCCTTATGGAACAAGGGGAATTCCTAAACTACGACATCATGTTGGGGGTCAACCAGGGTGAAGGCTTAAAGTTCGTTGAGCTTATTGTGGATAATGAGAACGGCGTGCAGGCCAACGACTTTGACTATGCTGTGTCGAGCTTCGTCGATGACCTGTACGGTTACCCTGAGGGGAAGGATATCCTACGAGAGACCATTAAGTTCATGTACACTGACTGGGCTGACCGTCACAATCCAGAAACCAGGAGGAAGACCCTGCTGGCCCTTTTTACTGACCACCAATGGGTGGCGCCTGCGGTGGCCACAGCGGACCTCCACTCCAGCTTTGGGTCTCCAACTTATTTCTATGCTTTTTATCACCACTGCCAGACAGAGCAAGTGCCTCCCTGGGCAGATGCAGCGCACGGGGATGAGATCCCTTATGTTTTCGGCCTGCCCATGATCGGACCCACAGAGCTCTTCCCCTGCAACTTCTCCAAGAACGACGTGATGCTCAGCGCTGTGGTAATGACATACTGGACCAACTTTGCCAAGACCGGGTAAGTCAAGAAAGACAAGTACCTATTAGAGCCTGTTCGATTCATCAGTTACACAGTAATATTGGCAAATACTGAGGTCCAGTGGACAGTCATTTTTTGTTTTACATTGTAAGACACAATTTGAAGAAATTATTCATTTTTGAGCATTTAATGGTTTTACAATCGATACCTACCACCTACTTACTTCTGTCACAGGAATGTTGTTCTTTACACTGCTGCTTCTGTAACACAAGATGATTCATATCCAGTTTTAGCGATTTTCAGAATATGTTTTTTGATTATTTTTTAATTAAGTAATAAATTCCTGTTCATCTTAGATTTGATGTTGCAGTTACAAACCCAATGGTGCAGTGAAGTATATTTACAGCCTTTGCTGTAGATTTTGAAATAATCATACTTTAGATGTTGCTTCAATTTCAGATAAGGAATCAATTTGTGCTAGTTGCAAATGTGGTATTCCTGTTCTCTGACTTCCCCCTGTTAATTAAGAAGCAGTGGCAGTTGCCAGTAGATTGTGAAGTTCAGCGTGAAAGAATATTAAATCTTTCCACAATGCCTTTAAGCGTGTCTCTGTGTCAGTAATTGTTTTCTCAGGCAATAGTAAAATAGAATGCCCTTTTTTCTACCATATAAGCCCATGGGTACTGACCTCTAATGAGTTTCATATAACTCTGAACCCACAGAAATGTCAAATTTAGTGATGCACTCCTTTTTTACAGTGAAGGAAATGACTCTGATGAATTCTGATGCCGTTCCTCTTCCCTTACAGTGACCCCAACCAACCAGTGCCACAGGACACCAAGTTCATCCACACCAAACCAAACCGTTTTGAGGAGGTGGCCTGGACGCGCTACAACCAGAAGGACCAGCTGTACCTCCACATCGGTCTGAAGCCTCGAGTTAAGGAGCACTATCGTGCCAACAAAGTCAATCTGTGGCTAGAGCTGGTTCCCCACCTGCATAGCCTCAACGAGGTGACCCAGATTATCTCCACCACCACCAAGGTGCCGCCACCTGAGGTCACACCTCGTCCCCCCAAGAAGACCCCGGCCAACACGAAGCGTCCCTTCCCCACACCATTCCCTACTGAGACACATGACAGCCAGAACCAGAACCAGAATCAGCCCTTTTTGGTGGACCAGCGGGACTACTCCACAGAGCTGAGCGTGACGATCGCTGTGGGCGCTTCACTGCTGTTCCTGAACATCCTGGCCTTCGCTGCACTCTACTACAAGAAGGACAAGCGTCGGCACGAGGTGCACCGGCGCTGCAGTCCGCAGCGCACCACAGCCAATGAGCTGCCCCACACGCAGGAGGAGGAGATCATGACCCTTCAGATGAAGCACAGTGACCTGGAGCGCGAGTGCCGTGAGGCCATGCACCCGCATGAGGTGGTCCTCAGGACTGCCTGCCCACCCGACTACACGCTGGCCATGCGCCGCTCCCCCGACGACATCCCCCTCATGACCCCCAACACCATCACAATGATCCCCAATAGCATGCCTGGCCTCAGCTCGCTGCACCCCTTTAACAGCTACCCCAGCGGACAGAACAACACACTGCCTCACCCGCACCCCCACTCACACTCTACCACTAGAGTATAGCCTCACACTTGGTGCCGCTTTCAAGCACACCCGTATAAAGACAGATAGATACACACCTGGACAATACACACACTCACCCACAGGCATATCGTACAGCCCCATGGATTTGTTGGGGAATATGTGCGTGCTTGCTGTTTTGAGGAAAACACAGAATATGGCATAGAAATTTGGCTCCCTGGGAGGAAAACTATCATTTTCTATTAGAAAAAAAGGAATGAGAAAATGTGCGAAAACATTTTGACCTTAATGAAAAACAGAGATGGATGTCTTTTTTTTAGCCATGCTGTTGTGACAAAACCAGGGCCATTTCCTGGCAAACAGATATCACTCCAGGTTGCTTGGAAGGATGACTTGATTCAGTTACCCAGGGAGGAAACAGCAGCAGCGGCGGCGGCGGAGATGGCATGTGGGAGACCCTTTGTAAATGAAAGAAAGCATATTGTTTTCCCGAGGCATCGGATTGTAGATTACTCTCTCTGGAGCAGAGAGGAGATGCTGCTTACCTAATTTAGGCATGTGCTCTCCTAAGGATGGAGACATTGTAAGATACGGAATATTACGTTAAGGGAGAAAATGAGGAGGACAGGAACTCCTCGAAAATATGCACAATAGAGACATTCACCAAATGTCTTGGAATCTTTTGTCAGTTTATTTTTTGGGAACAGTTTTATTGTATAGAATCTATTTACATATCTAGATATGTACACAAAGCACCAATGCTGTTTAAGCCCTGACTGGGGGCCTCAGTATGGGAAAAATCTGCCAGCGGTTCATATAGCGGGAAGTTCACTTGTTTTCTGGCAGATACAGCTCCATCACACAAGTGCTGTCTATTCGGAGAACTGGAGGACAAAAAAGGGAAGCTGGATATTTTTAGCACGAAGCGCATGACAATTTATCTGCTTGGTGGCTGTTCTGCTGATTAAGTCATTATTAAAAGAAGAAAATGAATAATAATTTTCATCCCCATTGGATTTGTTAGAGGAAATACTGCTCTGATTGGCTCACAAACCTACCGAAATCGGAATACAGTGACACACGCGAGGGCCATGGGTGCAGATTGGATGTGGGGAAGGGAAGGGGGCGGGTATATGCTAAATAGAGTGCATTCACAAATAGCTTGAGTGAACCTGGTTATAAGGACTAGTTTTGTACAATGTGTGTTGGTAAAACTTTTTAATAGTGGTGAATCACTTGCTGTTTGAGATCCCATGTGTGGGACATTCATTGTACTGTTTTCAGTTTGCTCATTTGGTCTCGGCTGTAATTTTTTTCTTTTTGATTTTATTTCCCTCACACTTCTGGCTTGTAGTCAAAGACCACATTTACCTTAGAAAACAACCTGCGTTGTTAAATTCTCATTCATTTTGTTGTCTTATCAGGATGCCCCTCCACCACCAACCCACCCTCCGTGCATAACTGATGCCCTGGAGTTAGAAAGAAATGAAGGCATATTGCTGGGAATCGCTCTGCATAAGCTCTCTGGAACATGATTGGTTGCATTGATTTTCTTTTGCTTCTGCCCTTTATTGAGTCCATGCCACAATGCTATTTAAAGACGAATGCTTATAAATTTCTGTCCGACACAGGGGAAGCTTACGAGGCCCTTTTATTCTATGCTTCCTGCCTTGCTTTGCAGCAGGTGCAGTGGTGGCAGTGTAAGGTAAAAGGAGGCCCTTACCATGTCCAAGTGTGCTGAACTCATAAAGCAGCTTTCGTCTGCATCCACAGTTATAAAAATGTGATCTCTGTTCGGGTCTCTTCATGGAAACTGACTTTGCCACTTAGCCATTTGTTTTGTCGTTGTTTTAGCATTTGCTCTTTCTCCATGGAACAAGCTTTTCTCTTGTCTAAATTTTATTTACACACACAAAAAGCCATTTTGCCATTTACTCTTCTGTCTCAGCCAGCAGGCTGCTTTCTGTTTGCCTCCTCTGTTACTCTGTGGAGAGGTAACTTGTCAAATGCAGACAAGACTTGTGTTTATCCGATGAATGGAATTTTATTGGGATCTCTCCACTGTCCCAAGTTGGATAGGCCTTTGTAAGGCTACAGAGAACACCCTGTATCTCTTCTCCAGGCTAATCCTTGTGCTTTGTGTCATACTCTCCATCACGGCCCGCTGCACAGCTGGTCAAAGGCATTGCTCACGGTTGTCCGGAACCCTTTTGAAACTTTAGACCTGTGACTATGCATTACTAATAAGGAGTAATTAAAGGACTATTCTCTCTGTTTTAGACCCAATCTCTTTGACCTGAATCAGTAGCATTCGCTTGATTAGCGCCGGTAATAACTCACATGCTTGCCTGTTACTTTGTAAAAAAAAAAACAACACATGATATTGAATCACACTTGGAGCAGCTGCCCATTGTCTTCTATTTTAAGTGAATTTTCAGTCAGCAGGTTTTATGAGGGTTTTTTTCCCCAGTACAGGGTAAAGGGGTTAGTTTTTCATGCTAACCTGACGTGTTGTACAGACGCAGCAGACAGAGATTGGGTCAGAAAATGTGGAATTGTTCTTTGAATTAAAGTTCAGATAGATTCGAGTTGTTTGTAAAAGTTGCAGTAACAGCGCGAGGCCAGCGAAGCCAGCAAGAGACCAAAGGAAGAGAAGGAGAAAGAAAAGAGAGAGAATTATGCAGCTCTCCCGCCGCCCTGGCGACCTGTGACACGCAGCGAGTCCCAAACAAGATGTTCCCGCCTAGAACACAGCCTCCCCGGAGCTGCTCGGCTCCGCGCTGGCCCTGTGTAATAGGACGGTAAATACAGAGCAGAATAAGCTCTCTCCCCCAAACGCCATACCATTAACTGAAACCCCTCAGCGCAGCTCCCCTCACTCAGTCAATACAGGTATGAATATGCAAAGCAGCCCTGCCCTGAGCCCCCTCTCCAAATGAGGCTCCTTTTCAACAGTGTTAAAATTTAATGAGCCATTCATACAAGGGGCTGCTTTGAGGATTCTTTCAGTACATTTGCATGTAGGGCCAAGGTGAGAGCTGGGATACATCTGTACCCACAGAGGACTCCAGAGCTCAGTCCCAGACACACACACACATACACACACACACACACACACACACACACACACACACACACACACACACACACACACACAC
>JBBJLR010000040.1:16638926-16664326 GCA_037577145.1 Brachypetersius gabonensis | reverse complement strand
ACACACACACACACACACACACACACACACACACACACACACACACACACACACACACACATACACACACACACAAGCAACAGTACGAAGCCTCGTGACTGAATGTATTACAATACTGAGTGCCATTTATAAACAGCAACCAAACCGCATATATTTTTTGTTTGTTGGTTTGTTTTTCTTCTTCTGTCTAAGCTTCAAAGGGATGATCAAAAATGCCTGTTCATAGGAACCATATCAGAGGGCAATTGTAATGTAGATTATTTGTCATTTTGTCTTTATTTCTGGTTAAATAGGATTTACTCTTCTGGAGCACAATAAATGATTTTATTAAGCTGAACTCAAATCACTGCAACTCTTTATTTACCCTTGGTTTATGGAAAACTTACAGTATCCAGTGACTGGAGTCCTATAGCCACACACACATACCCACACCCACACAGTCTGTCAGTCATTTTAATACCTGCCACACTGTTGTGGGGAACTCTGTCCAACATGCAGTTCCTTGGACTCGGAACATCTTGCCATCTTGCAACTCATTCGTCTGTGTCTGTCTGTATTAGGTGACCCTGGGCAAATCATATCAGACTTCACGGCTGCGTCCAGAAACTTTTTCTACTCCTCTCCTTAGCTGGAAGCAAAGTGAGGGAATCAAGGGGGGAAGGACCAGGGGGAATGGAGAGAATGAGCAGATGATGCACTTTAGAATCTTTAAAGACAATTAATAAATGACTCAGGCCAGTCTATTTACAGCTGTGAGGCCATCTCCTTTTTTTACAGAATAAAAAAAACCACAGAATTTACACCGATTGTACCTTCCTACAGGACTTCAGAGGTGTTTTACATTTGTTGTACATTTTGTAACTGATGTTAAATAACCCTTAAAACCCTTAAAACTTGGATGAGGATGTCACACAATTGTATGTAGACTGTCCTGTGGGAATAATACAATATGCTACCATGAGATATTAGAGGGTAGCTTTTGTTCAAATTTGGTTATTGCCTTAATTCATCAATAATTGATGACCATGAAGCGAATCACCTATTCCAGATTCCCAGTTACTACTCATCCTCTCTATTCCTCCTGCACTCCTCACCCTCCCTATTCCTCTTCCATCTCTGTACTGGAACAGCTGGTGGCCTACTGTTTAGGGAGTTGCCCCTGAGATCGAAAGGTTGTGGGTTTGAACCCCAGGACTGCTAGTGACACCACTGAGGTACACTTGAACAAGGTACACTGCTCACTGGACGCCCCCTGTTGGTTGCAGCCCACTGCACTTCACTTGGTGAATGGGTTAAATGTAGAGAAAGAAATTTCACACTGTTCACACAGTGCTGTGGTATCCTGTGACTATAAAGGGCCACTGTACTTACTTACCTTATCAAGAGGAGCCGTAGCAAAACTTTGTAGGTGCAGTCATGTGTCCACTGCTCCACGGAGAAGGTGTTCAACGCCACTTGTCTCAGCTCCAGTACTGGGTAGCTGGATGTTGCGAAATCATGTCAGGGAGGACAGGAGGAGGTGCGGTAAAATCAGAAACTTATCATTTACATGGGGATGCAACTAAATACACAGTTTTTTTATTTGAAAACTGCTGTAGACCTCCAGTCCAGTTCAAGACTGCAGGTGACTAATGAAACTGCAAGAGTGGAACAGAAATTTCACATGTCTATTGATCTGCCTCTATTAACCGCTGCTTTTTCTCCTGCCTGGCTGAAAATCCGAGAACCTGGAAATGTAATTACTTAATGCAGCTTCATTCTATAGTCCTCATTTGTAGCCTTAATATACACACATATACTATTCATATTGTTTCTGAAAATAAGCACCACATTTAAAACCGTCAGATGCACTGAAGGTGGCAAAATGTTGGATGTGGTTGATAAAAAGCCTTTCAGGTTTCAAGAAATACGTCACCTTTTCTCCAAGCAGCTACATGCTAGGCAACAGAGAGGCTGCATTGTTTCTCATTGGGCGTCAGAGATCAGCCTTTATCACTAATTGATGTCCAGTGTTCCTTGTTTAAGGTTCATGTTCATTATTATGTTTATGCCTTGATAATTCCCCGTCCCACAACAGTTGAAGAGGTCTTTAGTGAAAGGTTGAGGCAGTTTTTGTTTTCATTGTTTACATCTCCTAATGCAAGTTTGAAGATTGAAAGAGTTTTTTCACCTGCATCTTTGATTAGATGTTTTCCAGAGGTGATTTTAAGTTTAAGTGTAAAATGATACTCCTCCATGTTGGCAGCAATTAAAAACAAATTACAAATGCAATCTGACTTTTGTTACTAGTATATTCCCTACTTTTCTGTCCACTGCCGACAAGAACAAACAGTCTTTCTGGACATCAAAGGGTCACAGTATGGAGTGTCATGACCCATCATGCTGCATGCATTGTTGATCTCTTGCCTCCGCAGTAGTTCTGGCAAGCGCTTTACTGGTCTACGGTTTACTGGTCTATTTATAAGTAATGTTTTAAATAGACACTGCCAGTGGTGGTTCTAGACCATAATTACTAGGGGGGAGGGCGGGGGGAGCCGAGGTGGGGCCAGGTCAATATTTTATTTTATATATAGCTTTTCATTTATTTTCATTACAGTTCTTTTTCACAGCATGAAATTACACCGTCATCATCTCACTGCAGTTAGGAGGGAAAATAGAAAGAAACAAGAAATTCACATACAGTCTGGTCTCAAAAAAAAGGATTTGCCTGTGCTCTCGCGTGTGTGTAGCGCTTTAAGCAGTCCGTCTAGAAAACCGCGTACGGACACTGATTTGGAAATGATAACTATTCTACTTGCATATTTTATGAATAGGAAGGAGAAAACAAATTCGACAATATCTTGAAGCTGGGAAGAAAAGTTCACCTGTTCCATCGCTGACAAACTGCTGAGAACCTTCTGTAACTGTCCAGTATTGCTGCTAAATGGTAAACAATGCTTCTCAGGTTCACAGGTATTTTATGTTCCATTTTCTTCCACTATATTAAACTCAGCAAATAAATAGAAATGATTTTGTAATATCAGTCTGGAAGGGTAATTATGCTAATTAGGTTAGCTCTTTATACATACATGTAGTTGTAGATGAAAAACTTTCTATTGAAGAAACATGCAGAAACTTGAATTTGTACTAGTTTGAGTATAGTTTTAATAAGAACAAGATCTTAACTTCTCCGCTTCCTTCAGTCTCCCTCTTTTATGACTGGAGTTCTCAGGGGTCTTTTAAAAGCGAATGTCTCTGATATCCATGGTGACAACGGCACAAGCGCTTCTCTGTAAATTTAATTCATTCCGTTTGCATGTCACACCAAATAATTAGGCAGTGCTTGCTTTAAATTCTGAAGAGGTTATCTTTGAATAGGAGGTGGCTGGGTTTCTTTCAGTCCACACAGTGGTTTCCCAGGGTTGCCCTGTAAACGCTGTTAGGGATTTCGTTCTCATTTCATGCTTCTAACAAGTTCTCGCTCATCAAAAGCATGCTCAGTTTATAGGAATTGTCCGTGTGCTGCATACACTCTGCAGTCCACATGAATTGTAAGTGTGAAAGCGACTTAATGCAATGATTTGTTTTTCTTTTCATCAGGTGCTTAAAACACCAGTGTGGGAAGATGTTCCATTCCATATTGATGATTTATTGTGTTTCACAAAAATGTACAAATGTTTTCTTATTTATTTATTTATTTATTGCCAATGTTTTCTTTATTACGGACATTTCAGGAGACTGGCACACCTCAAAGGAGTCGATCAATACACGGAATGTCTTTTTAGAGCCACTAGCATTCAGTTAAGGAATAAAAGCAAGAAAATGACAAATCGAAAAAGAATCCAACTCAGTGCAGTGAATCATCTGTCGTGTACGGATGGCGTTCTGCAGAATAAAAGTTTCTGCAGCTAAAAGTTTGATGTATCATGTAAACAATGTACTGCTCACTCCATACAGCTCATATATGAAAAGAAGGCAGCACTTTATTTTGGATGCTGCAGATGTTTTGCAGATGCTCACCTAATTTTTTTTACTAACGTTCGTCTCAATATATAACGTACTGTGCAAAAATCTTAGGCCCCTGAGAAAATTCTGCTTAAAAGCTGTTTACTGCTGGGCAGTGGTGTTAAGTTGGTTTCAAAACTCTTACATTACAACAAATACAAACAACATTAATACAGTAAATGGTGGTTTTATGTGTGGCAAAGTGTTCGTTGAACCATTTCCGGACCGCTTTCCTCATTGAAGCCCAGTTTTACCTGCAGCTCCATTAAATCCCAGGTTTGGCTCTTTTTACTGCAGTAGATTAAATTTGGTGTTGATTATGGAATTTTATTCATTCACCCAATGACTGGAGGCTCTGAGCAGAAACCTGGATCCAAACCTGTGTTCTTCTAACCAGCTCACAGAATATCTACTACTGTTTAGAAATAAGATCTTGATACTTTACTGCTTGTTTGTTTGCATTTATTCTAATATTCAGCTGTTTTTGCTGCTGAAAGAAGCCACTGCAGATAGAAATGACTTCAAACTATTTGCACAGGGGCCTCAGACTTTTGCAAAGTACTGTATAATCTGACTCTAATTTACTGAATGAAGTAAATGAATGAAAAAATAAAGTTGCAAAACTGAATTAAGTTCTTACAGCAGTTTATATATAAGTGTATGTTGTTGGATTTTGACCGTGTCTGTTTTGGAAGCCTGTGCTTATTTCCTAGCTTTATAACTTCTGCAAGTGCTTTTAAAATGTAGCAATTCAACCATGATTCATTGAAATTCATTAAGATTCTTATTTTAACCAGATTAATGACCATACTTGGGCTATTTCTGTTAAATAAATTGAATGTATGAGTATGCACACAACTGAAATGCATCACTCTGGTCACTGCCAATTTAGTTAGGGTTAGGGTTAGGGTTAGGTAATTATCTGTTCATATTCAATGATTTCAGGAATAGATTTTAAAAAATAAGCGGGACGGTTTCTGACAACAAATGGAAGCTATTGATCACCCATAATCACAGTAGTACTTACATAATGCTAGCTGTTGACTATTGGCTTTGATTAATTGTTTGCATTGGTATTACATGCCTCATAAAGACATTTCAACATTTCTAGCATCTGAACAATTACAAATAATCAACATTCAGCTCTTTTAATGTCAAGTAAATATGAATTATGACACACAAATTCATAAAGGTTAAAAAAAATCAAGACAATGTGGGATATGGCCCCTTTAATGCAGATTCTGCCAGAGGTATTGTCTGGTTAGGATGGGGTCCACCTGTCTTGTCTTAATAAACTGCTGGCTTGTTTCAGGACTGTGTGTTATTGGCTTTCTCATATCCAGCCCACAGAAGAGTGGTATTAAAGGACGAACCATGACTAATCATTTGGGATTTGCATCCATCTCATCATTCCTCTCATGCAATTTTTCCTGTCTCCTTGGGTCTCCTATAAGCTGAATAAATGATTGGGTGCCCACATTGGTTATTCAGCTAAAGAACGTCTGGCTGTCATGTTGAGAGAGAGGAATGCTGGGCCTGTATGGGCCGGGGTTGTCAGGTAGAATCCACAGTCACCCTTGACAATACTGCTCTTCTGCACCTTATTATGTTTGTTCCTTGCTCAAGCTTATGATGGACGGCCACCGCCATGGGATGTGCCCTAATGTTAGTATCTCCTTCTCTCCCTCTTTTTCATTGCTTCCTCTCTTTCTGTCCCTAAGCTTCATGCTTTCTCCCACTATTGCAATGTCCTTTCCCCTTTACCACAATAGGGATATTAGTAAATTGGACTGTGGCAATTTTCAAAATTCTGCATTGTACACTGAAGTAAATGCTTGACAGCAGTAACTTTTGTAGATAGTCCGTTAACACAGAAAGGGCTTTCGGGCTTCTTCTTTTTTTCTCCTCCACTCACGGAGACCCGTGTTTATTGATGGCTAGGTAGTGGAAGAGCCTGCACTCTAGGTAATAAAGGAGAGAGTGGGTCTGTCCAGGCCAATGCATCAACCTGGAGACTCTACAGTGGAAGACTCATTGTTTTCCATTAAACAAGGTAACAAGGCAAACCCCATCCCCCATTATAAATTTAATCCGAGATGCCATCCATTACAGCACAAGCCCAGACCATGGCCATAGAGGACATTCTACCAGCCATTTATTTGGTACAGGCCTAAGACAGAAAAATCTAGAATCAGCTGGTGGATAAAGGAGAATTAATGGCAGAGCAGGGCAGTACGTTTATTGATGTGTCTTACTTGAGTAAGTGCTCTTTTAGCTCAACTTACTACTCCAGAAAATATCTTTTGGCAACCAAAAAAAAATCCAACGAGAATGCAGTTTGCCTGAGGTATGGTGACCCTACTGAGTTGAACGTGAATAGTGATGCAGTGGGGTCTGGATTGTAAACAGTGCTTTTCTCTAAAATTACATTTGAATGGCTAATCCAAAAACCAAGTCAGTAATGAAAGCAAGCAGACATATTTTACATAGCAGTAGAATAATAAATACAATTGTTACACTCGGCATTACAATGTGTCCCAAATGCGGATGCTGCTATACCAATTTAAATAACAAGTGTAACTGTCTCTGTGATTAGAACATGATGGGTTCTACCTGTCCTGACCTCAAGGTAATCAAGCATGCATTGAATGCATTGAATTTGCATTCCACCCTCAACTTTCAGCATAATTCTGCAAATTTTTCAAAATGTCTGTCTATTGAAACAGCTAGGATGTAAAAAAAAGTCACTGAGGGTGGTTTGATGTAAAATCCTTCTTTAGACATTTATAGACATTTATGAGTCATAATTTTTCAGCGGCGATGTGGGCAAGACAACTAAAGTATGTAATGTCTCTAAAAGCTCCACCACAGAAAATTAATGTATACAATGGTTCTGAATGAAGCTTTATGTCTGAGATATTGTTTTGTGCCATTTTTGTGATCAGTGATTGGCATAAAGTGAATTTCAAACTGGTGAGGTACATGCAAGCAAAAAAACCCGCGGAAACTGCAAATATTCTCTGCCTTTTTTTTTTTGCTTTTTGTGGCTAAATATATATTTTTCTGGATGTTTTCACACATTCACCTCGCCGTGGTGTCCCAATACTTTTGTCCCATGACCTTCCTAGTTGCATATATTGGTCGGGAATGCACTCAGACACTTCAAACTCCACAGTTGAAGTGTTGTGTTGTTGACGGCATAGAACAGCACACATCCCTCCACGTTCTCCCAGACAAAGAAAATCAAAGAACTGTGGCTTTCATTTAATTTATGTTGGCCGTGTCCCAGCAACAATCAGGTAAGGATCTAACTTTGAGTTTCATAACTTGGTGGGGAAAGCACTCAGACACTTCAAACTCCACAGTTCGGTAGATCTCCAGGGGCCCGTTCCAACAAGCCCTCGTTTGTATTTTTAGCCCGAGTAGATCAGGGGTTATTTCTTGAAAACCGTTCACCTCGCCACGTTGTCCCAATACTTTTGTACCGCAACCTTCCGAGTTGCATATCTCAGCGGACAATTTAAATTAAAAGAGGCGAATACGGGATTAACTTTAAATTTTCTTTAAGGGTAATGCATCAAACTGAGTTTAAACAAATTAGGTTTGCATTGTAGCCACCATGATTCCAAGTTCCTACTGCCACCACTGTAAAGAAATCTAAGTTGGTTAGTTCTCTACAATGCTCTATTAACATTGTGTATGCTTAACCAATGACATTATCCTGAAAAATCAGTAGAATCGCCCATTAAACAAGCTTCTCCTAAGTGTTGGTATGCATATTTAATTTGTCATTAGCAAATCAATACAAACTCAATGTTTTTTTTTCTTCATATCTTATATTGCCTGTAATGCGCTGCATCACATCTGAGCAATGTTTATACGAGTGGAACTTGCACACTGAATCCTGTACAAGCTTTAATGTCTCTGTTCCCAGCCTGATTTAAAAATGGCAATTTGAAGTGCACTATATCTGGATTATGTAAACAGGATCATAGCCTAAGACTTATTTCTTAAAAAACTGAAGTGTTACTGAGTCTTGGGAAACTGTCCTAATTATGCCTCTTGTAATGAAATAGCTATTAGACTGTCTTGAGACCTGATTACATTATTCCACAAATGCCATTGTTTCATAGAATAAGATCAAGAGCACTTGATCATCTACCACTGGGCTCTTATACCTGTTTGTCACTGTAATACTATTATGCCATTGAGCTGATCTGGGATTAGAGAGAATTCACCTGAGCTGATACTAGGAAATAGGCATTTGAGACTAAGCTGAAAACAAAATGTTCTACTGCATCCAGCCTTGGAGCCTGAATATAAGCCTGCACACTATAAGCTCTGTAAATTACTACTGCCTCTGGAAGTCAGTGTCTTATCTCATTCTCAACTCTTTAAATCCTTAAAATGAGCAAATAGAGAAAACACTTTCTGGGCATTCAGGTGATAGTTATGGTTATAAGTATTTAGGGATCTCCGGCTTTAAGAGGGCATACTCTACTTGATAGTGGTGTTTTAATGAAGGTCTTTCCACTTACAACATATGGAGTTGGTTTTCTGAAAAAGGTTAATCCTAGCACTGGACTATGTAGAGAAACTCCCTGTGTTGGTCTAATCTCTGTCTGAGAAACTGCTACTCCATAAAAAATATGTCTGTGTTTGCAGAAGTCCATGATGCTGCATCTGTGGTTAAAAAAATATATCGTATGACAAACAGATCAGCTGTGTAACTGGAAACCAGTCCCAGTGATGATCCTTGTTCACAGCCAATATGATCCATGTACATCAGAACTGGACCAAGAAGGAAGCCCAGTCACATTCGTTTGTACATCATGTGGGCGACCATGTGTGTGTCACTTGCCTGGGGAAGAGAAGGCACCCGGATGCACCATGGGATGAAGGTGAGCCAGTGAAAGCAGTGTCATGCTCTAGGCAATATTCTATTGTAAATCCTCTGACCATCCTACCATGCATGTGAAAATCACCTGGACATGTATCTGTGACTGTTCACTTGCTTTGTTTTTCACATATGTATAACATTCAAACCACCTGCCAGTGGTTTTAATATGCGATATACACTATGTTGCCAGTATTCACTCACCCATCAAAATGATTCAGTTCAGATGTTCCAATCACTTCCATGGCCACAGGTGTATAACTTCAAGCCCCCAGGCCTGCAGACGCTTCTACAGACATAGTGAAAGAATGGGTCTCTCTCAGTGTGCCTGGGACTGTGAGAGGATCCCACCTGTGCAACAAGTCCAGTCGTGAAATTTTTCTCACTACTAAATATTCCACAGTCGACTGTCAGTGGTTTTATAACAGAGTGGAAGCGATTGCAGCTCAGCCGTGAAGTGCCATGTAAACTGACTGAGTGTGGTCAGTGGGCGCTGAGGCTCAGAGTGCGCAGAGGTCACAATTTTCTGCAGAGTCAATCGCTACAGACCTGCAAACTTCATGTGGCCTTCAGATTAGTACAAGAACAGTATAGAGAGCTTCATGGAATGGGTTTCCATGGCCGAGCAGATCCAAGCCCAATGCCAAGTGTCGGCTGTAAGGGTGTAAATTACGCCGCCACTGCACTCTAGAGCAGTAGAGGCGTTTTCTGGAGTGATGAGTCACGCTCCTCCATCTGGCAGTCTGATGGACAAATCTGGGTTTGGGATTGCCAGGAGAACGGTACTGGTCTGACTGCACTGTGCTGTATGTGAAGTTTGTTTGGTGGGGTTTGATGGGGTTGGGGGGTTATGGTGTGGGGGTGTTTTACAGGAGCTGGGCTCGGACCCTTAGTTCCAGTGAAAGGACTCTGAATGTTTCAGCATACTAAGAGATTTCGGACAATTTCATGCTCCCAACTTTTTGGAAATAGTTTGGGAACGAACTCTTCCTGCTCCAACAAGAGGTCTGTAAAGACATGGATGAGCGAGTTTGGTGTGGAAGAACTTGACTGACCTGTGCAGAGTCCAGACCTCGACCTGATAGAACAGCTTTGAGATGGATTAGAGCGGAGACTGTGAGCCAGGCCTTCTCGTCCAACACCAGTATCTGACCTCACAAATGTGCTTCTGGAAGAATGGTCAGAAATTTCCATTCTAAACACACTCCTAAACCCAGCTTCAGCCCAGAAGAGTTGAAGCTGTTATAGCTGCAGAGGGTGGGCCGACAACATGTAATATGAATTACATTGATCATCTTGTTACAGTGGTACCCATCAAGGGTTGAATATATTTTGGGGGCAAGACACAGGACCATACTGATTCCCATACTTTTAGTACACTGGAAATGGACCCTTAAATGTTCATTTTCTCTTCTTTTTCTATTTTATTTCTGAAGTCCCTTGTGGATGGGAGGTAGTCTTAAAAGAATAGGAAGGTCTGCAAGGCTAACTCTGAATCCTTGACACTGATATTGCATTCTGAGTGCTTCGTCTTGAGTAATGCTGTCTTGGAACTTTAATCCCCTCTGCCAGGTATTTTTCAGAATTTTTGTCATTGCAGTTGCCACAATACAAAGCCCAAACTACCAATAACTGCCCAAGCTCTGATTGATGTTATCAGCTACATTGCCGGCCATGAGCAGACTTAGAAACATCAGACACCAGAATAAAGCATATGAGGTTTGTCCATTGCTCCTCTGAACATTGATATGTGTAACTGTCACTACGTTTTGAAGCCCAGCTCAAATGTTGACTAGACTGCCTAAATCAGCTTCATTTCACAGTAAATGTCCAAAGTCAAAACTTATCATATCTGAACCATTGTTTCTGATAAAAAAAAAAACATGCATTAAAGCAGATGTTCACTTCTATTGAGCTGCTCAAAATTTCTCTCATCAGACAAATATTTTTTTTTAATGCCATAATATACCTCTCAGGTATCGGAATGATGATTTGTTGCATGGCAAATGTAATCATAATTTAGTGCAATCAATCTTTCAGAGTCTACCTTAATCAACTGCTCAAATGAGACCTTGCTCCCCCCATAGCCCATAAATCAACTACAACACACAACCTTAATTACACACCAAGCAGGAGCTGTTGCGGTGACCTCCCCTGGTCTTGTAAAAGATCCAATGTCAGTCCATCTTTCTCTGTGCAGGAGGAAATAAGTTTGGTTGCTGTAATTTCTGGAAAGCTGACAAGTTTATTGTGTTGTGATCTTCTTGGCCCTGAGTGATGAAATGACACAGGGACTGTAAAATGTTGATCTGGTGACACGCTCCGCACCTTGTTAAGGCTGTACTGCAGCAGAGCAGCTCAGATCTTCTTTGCTTGACACTAGAAGGTGCAACGTCTTGGACTGACCTTTTGTATTTTCAACATCCTTTTGCAGGACCATAATAAGACATGTCAGAGAATCATTGGAGAGTCTGCACTTTTTTTTAACAACTACAGCCCAGAAAAGTTTGCTTCCTCTTTTTGAGACTGGTGTAACTCAGATTTAATTGAACCGTGCTCCAAAAACCCAAGGATATCAAGTCATCCCTGAACTATAAAGGATTTCAAATATCTGCAGAATAAATGCAGTGGAAACCTCATAAGAATTTTTGTCACATACAGCTCACAAGGCACAGACCTGCCAGTGTGCTTTAACATAAAACAACAGTAAGCAATGGACAAATATGGCATTAAAGGTGTACCATGGTTATACTGAATGCACACATGATAGATGGATTTTGACTACCTGAGTGAGTTTATAGCTCTAATGCAAGCCTATGGTGTTTTTATGAGCCCGGGAGCCGTTATACACAACTGAACGTACTTTGTCAGAAAAAGGGCGCGAGGTAATGGGCTGGAGCTAGCCTCTGATGGAAATATTCCAGAATAATAGCTTTTAAGGGGATGATTTACTGTATGCCAAAATGGATAAGATATTTGGTGAAAGTGGCCTACTTTCCCCTTGTCATTGTCAGCACTTTTCACAGTAGAAAGCCAGTTCACTTCAAATGGTGGGAAAAAAGGCCCTTACAGGATTAGTTCAACCTTTTGGGGAAAAAAATTGCTTTTTATTTATTTTTTTTCCCCACTGTACACTCAGAATAAAAATCCTGGAACGATTCTTGGTCTGTTCACACTCAGAGGTTCTTAAAAGAACCTATTGAAAGACATTTTTTCAGGAATCAAAAGTGGTTCTTTAGTGGCACCCCTCTAAAGAACCCTCAGCTATCACTCTGAGTGAAAGGGGTTTATCTCTTCTGGAACCGTTTGTGGTGCTACATAGGCCTGTTTTTTAAAGGTTGTTTAAAATACAATCCGCATCGGTCATAGAGCAGAAGCATTGAACCATGCAAAGGACATTCAAGTCCCTGTTACAGGGCATAACTAGCCGGTTGAGAACCATTCTAAGGCCAGGTGTGGTGGTTCTAAATTCAGGAAAAATGTGTGACACAGATTAAAAAAAAAATGAATGTTATAAATTTAGATGCTCTTGCATAACTGGGCTGGTCAGGCTAGATTGGACACTGCAGTCCTCTGTAAAACTGAACTGGATCTGGCTGGAAGCAAGGCTACAGACACACCATCCCTACATTGAGGCTTGTTAGTAAATGTCAGGGTGCTTTAGGTTTGCTGAGAGAGAACTCGATATGCTAAACGCCACTTTTCCCAAAACCCCAGTGGGTTCCTGTGCAAACAGTTGCGGCTCCAATACAATGGAGGTTTCTTGAAGTGTTACTTGCGGACAGGCAGAGAGAATGGAGTGTAGGTGCTGGAGGTCCTGGATATCAGCCTGCAGTCTTGGGCATTTGGACATAAATAATTGGCAGGGAAGAGTTGATGTCACTGGTTTGCAGCGTGGACAGGGAAGATACCTGTCAGGCGTGACAGGGAGGCAAAAAGGAGGAGAGAGGGGTCAGATTTTTCAGCCTGGAGGTGCTGGAGGACAGGAGGAGGCCAAGATAGTAATGGAAGGCTTTTTTTAAGGAAACACTGACAGATTGTTCGCTGTTCCTGTAATGAATAGGAAGTAAATACGAAACAGTGATGTAAAAGTGCTGTGAAGGTTACAGGGCTGGGCCAAAATGATGCTATTTAGAAACTGTGTACAATCCGTTCTTTTTGCAGATAAATATGAAATGACCAATGTTCCAGTTCTTAGGGTTGCAACAAAAAAGTAAAAAAAAAAATATGATGAATGATCTCTTTTTCACTTTTTAATGGCATTTATTAATTTTTTTGTGTTTATGTCCACCACTTAAATGGCTATTTAAAAAAAAACGTGGCGCTGCTGATTAATTCATCTGTGGAGGCTGGTTTGTTTACAAAGATACAATTTCACCATGATCCCATAATTACACAAGCAGTGCCTTGGGCCTGCCAGTAACAACATCCAAATTAACCAACAGCATGCAGCAAATTGCATTACTTAAATGTTTACCAAACAGCACAGACAGTTCCAGCCATGATAAGTGATGCTGTTCATTTTGAAGGCCCTGAGTGTGTCGCAGTGGTGTTGTCCATGAGCCGCAGAGACAGACAGGGTGGCTCTAAGGGACGATTATGAGGAAGCCTTGCTATGGTGACCTTGCCACAGGATGAGGATGAAGGAGCTGGCCTTTGGCTTTCAGTCAATATGCTTCCAACATTAAAGGCGACACGCAGATGATTCACATCCTCTGCCACACTTTTGTTAGACCCTACAGGGAAAGGAAGGAGAGTGCTGCATTTAGAATTCATAGCCAAGTTCACAGTGGTCTAATAAAAAAAGACAGAAACTCAAAATTGTAAAACCCTTGAATGCAGGTAGGCAGGTGCCAGAAGCACAAAACATGATTTAGCAAGATATGGGAGACGAGCACAAGTCATGAAACCAAGCTAGGGTCATTTGCAGAATGCGTCATGAGAAAGCAACAGAGGTAGATAGTTACTTCTTACGCTCATGTTAAAAATATTTTAACATACTACTGTACAAAAGCATGGCTCTTTGCAACAATTGTGTCATTCTGATTGCACAAATTGGTGATCTGTGTATTTAAACAACACAATTAGGATGACGCAAAGTCCGATTTATCAGGTGACGACAGTGACGATAACCAGAGGCACTTTGAGCTTCGTCTTGATCTACTTAAAGACAATTCCGATGAGGAAGTAGCCTAATATCTATTTTAATAGCTGTTGTATGTGCTTTTTTGGTTAGCTTATGAAGCTATATATAGTCTTTTGCTGGGTAGATGATTTTATGGCTAAAATCCATGTCATGTTGTGCTCAGAGTTGCGTTTACAGTAGGCTAATCAGACAACTTTAGGCTAAATAGGCTAATCATGCATCACTCTTTTTCGGTTAGCTTATAAGGAGAATGAAGCAATATCTAGAGGAAATGGCATTCATTTTCAGTTTGTCTTGGTTCTGCATTTATAATGAAATCATAATGAAATCTCATATTATCCGTCTGGCTGTCTTCCTTACAGTTCCGTTTCATGATACATAAATTCCTGTTAACTCAAGCTTGGGATTTCAACCAGACTGAACCTTCAAACTCCTTCTACATATTCTGCAAGGATTAATATTAGGAAGTCTAAAGCACGGTCCAAATGTTTGAAATGAGACATAAATTCATAAATAATACAGTGTGATTGCTCTCTCGAAGGTATTTAAGTACACTTATGTATGTTTAAATGCTTTTTCTGACAGTGGACTCCTTTCATTTAAAATGGTCTTGAAGTGTATTGTTGTTCCATTTCACCAGCCAGGAGTTTCATGGTAGGCATGTTTTTATTTAGCTGTCCTCATTACAGTGGGCTATAAGAACTAGACAGACACTCAAAAAATATCCAATATCTCAATAATCTTTACTTGAGTGAGCTCAAGTGAAGCGCGAAAAAGAAAATTATAACCTGCCAGGCATCAGCGACAGTGTAAAATGAAAAATTGGGGGGCTATTAATGGTGATACCTTGCAAAAAATAGTTAGCCAATTTAACACAGGGTCATTTAGGGTCACCACAGGAAGCCGGGGCTCAACGTTTGCCAGTGCTTTTCTCCATGATTACCCTCACGTTTTCTGATGTAACTGAGCCTGATACACTTACAGATCAAGGGCCTGTCTAAGAAAGCCTTAGGGAATCCATGGGTGACTAGTCTTGGTGATCTTTTCTACCTCAGTACTTCTCAATTTTCTCTACTGAAAATGTTCCACTATGCATTTTAGCACAAGGCATTTTATGCAAAGGTAAAGATAAATGCATGTATGTTTTTTTTTCACATGGTAGTATACTAGAATTTTCTCAACCATAAGACAGGTCTCCAAACTCACATCCTGTCGCTCTTTTCCAGGTGGTTCTTTTTCTATTGGTTCTCAGCTGGTCCTTAGTCCTGCCCCTTGATCAATGTATTCACCTGTGTCTAGTCTATGTAGTGTATGTGTCACTGTATTTACCTTTACTGTACAGACACTCTAATCCAAAGCAACTTCCATTCCCTAACTACAGGGGGCTGTCGTGTCTCGGTGCCGCGAAAAAATACATATGGCGTCATTTTGCATGTTTAAAGTCCTTATTGTTCAATAGTAACTGCTTTTTCATACTCATTTGCCTTGGGATGTGCGGTATAATGGTAATAAGATCTTCCACAGTTTAAAAAAATTATAGCACTATTTAAAAAGTTGCCAGTTTCTATTTTACACCCATTTGATAAATGAACACATTCTGCACCTTTACTTTTCACCGGACCTTTACTTTTCACCGGACCTTTACTTTTCACCAGACCTTTACTTTTCATGGACCATGTCAGAGATCGATAGCCCTGATAGACAACTGAACCTGGAAAAACTATATAGGGCAGCAGTGTTTACCTGTTAGACAGCTAATGGTAGATTAGTGGTGCAAAAATGAAAGCCATTTCGAGGAAAAATCATATCTGAGAGTACAAAGTTGAGTGACAGACGAAATTGATTGTGCATCAATAAGCCATCGCTGAGTCACGTTCTTTCCCTTCTTTCTATCAGCATCACCAATTCGTGAGTTTGTCCGAGCTTTAAATGGGTGTATTGTGTTTATTTGCTGTTATCTAGATACATGTTGCATAGAAATTTGCATAGTATCATTTTAAAATACCACCATCAGTGGTTATAAAAAGGCATCACACAAAAATCAAAATATATCTCAGAGATTCTGTTTTTATTTATTTATTTACTGGTATTATTACATCTTTCACTTGGATAGTAAACAGGGCTGGAATAGTGGGTGTGTATGTCTGTTTCAGGCTGCAAAACAACTAAATGTGAATATTTTGATGGGGGCGATTGTTTTCTATACCCACTGTATTGGAAGCAGTTTCTGACTGGTCAATACTGAAATATTGATAAGCTTCTGGATGAACAGTGCTGCTATCTGTGCTCATGCATCATAACATACCTGATATTCATGAATGGATGT
The DNA here is from genome assembly GCA_037577145.1 of Brachypetersius gabonensis. NCBI lineage: Eukaryota > Metazoa > Chordata > Actinopteri > Characiformes > Alestidae > Brachypetersius > Brachypetersius gabonensis. The sequence continues at coordinate 16,647,973 of JBBJLR010000040.1, read as the reverse complement.
CGCTAAAATGGATAAGTGGGAGAGATAGGAGTGATGCTCTGCACAGAACCACGACACAGTTGTAGTGATTGTTCCTAACTGATTATATATACAGGATGCTTAGATAGCAATTTCTCCCAAAAACATTATAATAAAAGAAATATTGAATCTTTGCACATCCTTCCATATGATATATGTATTATTATTGCACCAAATGGAAAGTAATCAGTAAGAGAATTAGAATTGGTATCAGTAATGAGTATCAATATCGGTCAAATCATAATCATTTCCATCGCTAATCATCAGTGCTATGGGATACCTACATGCCAGTATACCACCAGTTCTAAAAGTATAACCCCTTATTTCTAGAACTACATTCCAAAAGCTAATATCAACTCTGAGACCAAATTTGACGTCACAATTAAAATCTTTTATTTGAATTATTTTGTTTTTTTGCCAAATGTAAACAATGAGTAAATTGAATGAAATATTTTTACATTGATCTCTGATTAATGAATATGCTTGTAAAATGTAATGAATTAAAATAATAAGAATACAAAGATCCTTCGTGCACCATGTACCTTTGACTACATCTGCTCTGCTTTAAGTAGCACTGACTTATTTGTTAATGCAGTACACGGATGCAGTGAGACTTGGTATATTCTTTTAACACCTGCAGAGGGTGTCCCCGGGTTTTTTAAGCCATGTTTTATATTTTCAGCACTTTCTTTTCAAGTGGATCTTTTGTTTGCACTCCCATTTCTCTTTATAAGCTAAAAGGCTTAAAATGTTAAAAGTTAAAGGCAATGTGGAGGGGGGTGGGCGGTGTCAACGGTGCTGTCTGGGTTTAGTTTAGATTTTCATAGGGTTAACATTTCCCCAAATTACTTGGGTGTGAGATTGAAAGTGAAGGGCGCGCTCCTGGTCGGGAGGAAAGTGTAAGAGAATGGCCCTAATGCAGAATCTCATTAAAGTGACTGTCAGGATTCCTCTATTTTACCATCACAGCGCTTATTCCGTAAGAGCTAAACTGTCGTTTCGAGTGAGTGTGCCGCCAAAGAGGCATTTACAAATAAATGAAAAATGTCACAATTGATTTCGCTCCTCCAAGACTACAGCGTGTCAGCTTTGTCACAAACTGTCTTTGTTGTTCTCGCTCTTGCAGGTCCTGTTTCCAAAACGTGGTCGATTGTGTCTTGACCGGCTCAGGCCCGCTCTCCCTCGCTTTCTTTCTCCCAGGGTAAGCCTTTGAACAATGACCTTCTACTTTTGTCGCTCTTATGCTTTTTTGGATTGTGCTCACTTGCAGGGAATGCCTTCAGTATGATCGGTAAGTTGGAATCAGTGAGGGTGAAAGAGGATACTAGGGGGGGGAAAGAACTGCAAAATGGCGTGGCGTGCTGCTCATAGAACAGGCGTAGTACAATTTTTAACCCTTGCGTTTTAAAATGGCCGTTACGACCCACTGAAAGTCGAGGCGAATGAAAGAAATATCGCTTTTTTTACTGTCTGTTTTTGCATCACACTGCAGAGAGCAACCTGGTGGTTCTCATTCCGAAGCGATAATGCTGTGTAGCGTTCAGTGAATGAATTCCTTAATGCCTGTATTGATAACTGATGGGTGCAGAGTAGCTCATTACATCACTGAATGATAAGATTTTAGCTGTGTGATATCCAGGCACTCACTGTCACCTCACTTATCACCCTCACCGCTTGCTCAGCTGCACGTCTCTTCTTTTAATGTACTGCTTTTAAAACATTTGTCGAAATCTCTCTGGCATGCGCTGCTGTTTTTGTGGATTCAAAGTCATGCATCTGTTTTTCAAACGCCTGATAAATCCAGATCGCCGATTTATTCGCAAGTGATGGGAATGGATTCTGGTTAAAGTGTATATTTTCAGATCTTGAAATAACGACAAATGGTATTTTCTGAACTGATCGAAATTCGTTTCGCTAAAATTTTGCAGTGATGATTTAAGATCGCAGTTACACTTCGTATTTGTCGCTGATGTCACTCAATATGCTCGTTTTGACATAGTCTGACCAGTCATCTACCTGGACAATGCGTGGTATTGTATCCATCCGTATTCAACCTGTACGGAATTCAGTAGATGATTTTCTGAATGGTCCATGGGACTGCCCTCCTCCCCTTTAAACCTTCAGTGTCATGGAATTTATGCATACATACATACATCTGATTAATTCCTTAACACACAACTTCAACTTCAACTCAGTTTTTTGTGTACACATTTTAGGTGATCCCAACTCCTTGTCTTGAAAGCAAAAGCTAACAGGAACCCTTGCAGCTAAGCTAAACACAGAAGAAGCTGAAACGTTTACTTACATTTTCTTTCAAACATGAGCCATCGTTTGTTTGGATCCGGATACAAAAAAGAGGAGAAAACGGACACGATGCTTGCTCTGTCCTGGACAACTGAGACTGCCTGAGAGTGATGGAAAAACTGTGAAAAATGGGCAGTACTGTGAGTTCCAAAAGAATCGGCAGGGGTGTTTGTACATTTGCAGAGTGGAAATGGTGCATGGCGTTCACCAAGGGAACCGTGGAAGAGAGCCAAATGCTCTTGAAAGGAGACGATGCGGGACACCTGTTGTGACCTTTCCTGTCTGATGGGCTGCAACTGAAGGCTGAATAGGGCAGAGTGAATGAAACGCTAATGCCCTCCTTTCTGGACATTGTTTGAACACAAATGTTAAATACGTTTTCCAAAGGGCCTGGTTCCCATGCTTAGATCATGGGCCTTAAGTATTTCCCAGCTGAGATGTGTGGAGGTTTCACAGAAAAGACAATAGCTCATGACTGGTTCTGGGTCCAGTGTTGAATGGCGCATGGCAACGAATGTATCACATTAGAAAGTATATTGAAGATGATGTGCAAACCTGCATTCTTCCTCCAAGGTCACGTTTGATTGAGAGTCTTATTGCCTTCATGATAAAAGTACAGTCAAACTGCTTAATTGTGTGGTTGCAGGAGAAGAATGTCTCAATAGGAAAGTCCAGTATTTGAATGCATGGATAATGTGTGCCTTTACTGATACTTGACAGCAGCCTTAGAGGTAATGTGAGCTTCTTTCAACTTCAAATGTTTTCAATTACTTTCAGATCGCTCAAAGGTCAGAGGAGGGACCCTTTAAAGCTTGCACTGATATTCATGAAACACATGCTGTAATATTACATCAGCTGCCCTCCACAAGTTACCAACATAGCTGAAGCGATCAAGTTCAGCTTTATAAAAAGCTGGCAGCATTACTTCTGATTCACATCACATTCATCACTAATGTGATACTAATGGGGACTAGAGTTGTCAGGATAGCCGTATTTTGATTACCATATTGATACGGATCACAATTCTCCATACCAGATAACAGCAAAACATTAAGACGCTCATCCGTGTCTGAATATCAAATGTTTATGGAATTAAACACAGAAGAATTAAACAAACACAGAATTATTAAATGGTTCTTATAGGGTGATCCTTTTGATACAGCCTTGTTTTAATCAATATAGAAGTCAATGTGCAAAATAAGTAGCTAAGTACTCACATAGTTTGTCTTTAACCCTTTAGACCCTGACAAAATTCTGCTGCATTCTTCCAGGTATTTTTATCCTCAAGAGGTTTAAAATGTCTAGAAGTGTGCAGCAGAATTATTAGCAGAAGTAAAATGCACATTAAGTTTTTTTAATTTAAATACTTGATCATAAAAAAACAGGAGAAATTGGCGATTCTCAAAGGACATAATGTAGGGGAATAAAAATACGCAGTCAATGTTAACAAAAGGCTGAACATGACCAAACTCCTCCCTTCGTTTCCACAACGACTCCTCTTTCTCTGAAATACAGATGCACAAAGAGTTAAATAAGTGAAATAAATTGTCAATTAGCTTTTAAAGACAAATAACTAAATTATTGTTTTGACACTAAATTTGATTGCTAAACACAGTTTGACTGAAGGAGTCAGTCACACATTCAGAGAGATGAGAGGTGGAGATGAACAGAAGCACAGCTAATCCCTAAATCTATACTAAATTAACATAAAATAAATTGTCTGCTTATAAAAGCTATCGTGATGGAATTTCAGTTGCACTTTAAATGGAGAATTCATTTCCATATAGCCTGCAATGTTATGTTCTGACTGTTAGCCCATTTAACGTAGAATGGAAAATCCCAGAAAGAGAACGACATAAAAATTGAACTCAGCGGGGAAAGCACTCAGACACTTCAAACTCCACAGTTCAGTTGATCTCCAGGAGACCTTTCCAAAGAGCCCTCATTAGTATTTTTAGCCCGAGTAGATCAGGGGTTATACCCCGAAAACCGTGAGCCATCAGACGTATTCAGACGCATCCGACTTTAAATGCAATCTCTGAAAAATGAACGTGCTCTGAACGGCATCCGCGTTTTTATTGCTTTTTATATGTGCACTTGATTTCAGTGAGGCGCTACACTGGCATTCGTCTGACTGTGTTTAACTCAGCCTGCAGCCCAATGTGTAGTTTCGTGTATTCACCAAGTATGTTGGATAAAGATTTTTGTGCTGTGTTTTGACCACTGAATGATCATGGAGAGGATTTGAAGCAGAACTTTAGAAAACGCTAAGCTAACGTGAAGTTGCTGGAAGTGTTTGAGAAAGACAGCTGTGCACTTCTGAACCACCAAACTTGGAAGCGTTCATTGAGTTGGTTCATTCTTTTTGTGGAACGCATGTCGCTTGTTCTACAATGATGTCCAGGTAATGTCCCAAAATAAACCTTCCCATGAATTTTAAAACATAGTAAACAGACCTTCGGGAGTGTCATCACAACACCTTTACACGCTTTAATGCACGAACCTGAAAAGTGTTGTTTCATGTTTTTTGCGAGCTGTCATCCTCTGCATCCTCAGTCTGAGAATTAATGACTTCCTTTGGGTTCTCACAGTTAAACAATATTTAAAAGCTCTATTCTGGCACTGTGCTTTGGAAGCAGATCTTTTTTTCTTCTGTCATTTGACAAACCCATCAGTGGTTTTGAATCTGAACTGTATACTTCAGTATACTTGTTGTCACCTAGCAATACTGAGACATCATTATTATAAAATCACGATCATTTATTTTTTTTCCTGACACACAGCATACCTTTCTGAACATATTGTGGACATGATCCATGTATTTTATTACAAAGAGAGCCTAATTGGCTTTTTGAGAGTTTTTGATTTTAGTTTGCAAACTACTACATGGCAACATTTATCATGAAAATATCTGAGTCGTGATCTTTTTTGCATATTGTCTGCTTAAGATCCATGTGTGACCGTTTTAACACCCTGTATATTAAAACATTGATGCAACACATAACACATGTCTAATAAATATGTATTACTTGCATTGTGAAATGCATTCATTATGCTTCCAAATGTTTGCTAATATAATTATGATGCCTTTTACTGTGTCATATTCTCAGTAGGGAATGATCTCATCTGTTAGCAACTACCACAATGAATCCATCTGTTACATGAGGTGCACACTGCCTTTGCTGCAATGCATTCTGTGTAGGGAATACCGTCTTGTGTAATGGCCTCAGTTATAGCCTTTAGTCTAGGTTAGCCCTGGCTGGATGCTTGTGTACATGTTGACAAAAAAGTCTAACTCTGTCTTGTCTTAAATTAACCTCCATGTGAACAACACAGAAATTCCATCACCTCATTATTGTATAGAACTCCATAAAATCACATTTTGTTCTAAACTAGCCATCAAGTGTGGTGAAAACTTTGTGGGCACTTTTATGTTTGTTGTAAATTTCAATATATATTTAAAAAATCTAATTGTGTACTGAAATTCATGGGAGCCACTGGCAGTAATCTTAACTGGGCCAATAGAGGCAGGGCTCACGCTGTAAGTCAAATGACTAGACTTTTTGAATTCATGTTGTTAGAGGGCAGTGAAGCAGCTTACAAAGTGGTGTTTATCTGAGCCAAAACCAAAGAGTGTAGAATTTCTATGGAATACCTTAAACCCCCAGTTTTGTGCGGCTCAGGAGTCACGGATTCAGTCATACGCAGATTTTTTTAAAGAACCAAACTCATCGTTTTATGCGGTAATCCCTACAACAACACAGAAACTGGAGAAACGAACTGTATACACTGCTGGCAACCGGAATGAAAAGAAGAGGAAGAAAAATACTGCTGCAGCATGTAGCACGACTGCTCCCCCCTAATTTTCAGCAGTTATCTCAGTTTATCTAGTATTAGTAAGCTGTACTCTGTTTAAACATTTGGGTTTTCATGCAAGGCTTTGGCTTTGTCAACTTCACTGAACCCTGTCTTAACTAGTGCCCTGCGTAAAACCCTATACAGCCACCCTCTGAAAAACAAAATGACAAATGTGACACCCTATCAGAGAAACAATTTGCAGCCCCCCAGTAGCCTGTTCCTGTACACCCTACCTGTATTGCAGATAGCCCTTTGGTTGTCAATCAGATTAAAGGTTTTTGTAACATAGATTACTCTAAATTGTTTATACCTTGGACTGAGTGTTGGCCATTAGACCTGAATGTTTTGAACCATGTCTTATCTTATACTAGTAATGCAAGCAAAATCTGACATGGACCGTAAAGGAGGACATTTATCCACTGAATAAGGAGTGTACTAGTTGGCACATAAGGAAAGATTGCCATTATGCTTTTTCTCATTTTGCACTGTATGACAAGCCACGATAGCGGCTGAGGAATCTTTGTGACAAAGGTTAGCTTTGCATTATAATTCATGTGACATTTCGATGAAGTGCAGGGAGTGCCAAGACCTACAGGTGGAACCGCCAGCCACCACTGCATCAGGCCCTTATCGAACACAGCATGACAAATAATTCAAGTAAGCTGGACGCTGATGACGGGCCAGACTTTTTTGGAGCCTAATACCTTGATGCTGCACTCATTAAAATGCAATGTCAGGTGCAGCATTATGCCAGTGTAAAATGAGCTGTTTGCAGCTGGCCATGTTGGTTCTCAGCTCTGCAAGGTTAGAGTTAAAATAGAAAAAAAAAAGGTCAGGGGAACTGGGGGTTCATCCAAGGACTGGACTGCCAGTAGAAAAGTGCATCAGATTCTTTCTTTTTCTTTTGTTTTGGGTGAGTCAATGACAAACTGTTTACTGTATGTTTTCCTATTCATGCCTGTCTGTGCTCACAAACAGACAAACCTTGTTCAGAAACGCAAAATAAGATCTTTTCAATGTTGTATGTTACCACAAAATGTACAACTGCATGATTTTTAGGTGTAAAGAAGTGGCTCTGTAGTGAGCAACGCTACATTGCTTTTTAAATATTTTACTTCAGTTTGCGACAATCATAGTCCATGTTGTAGAAATGTAAGGATATAGCTTTCAAAGATCTCTAGTGGTTGTCTAGTGTGAAATGCTGCGTGTTCCTAAATACACTTACCTTAAAGAGACCTCAATCCTGCAGTGGTGCCGCAGTGGTATCAGGGTCCCCAGACTCTCCACATTTTGTCTCAAACCCTATGGGTTGATGGCGGCTGGAGCATGGTGTCTCTGAGGACCAGTTAACGAGCTACTGCTCTACAGTTATATTTCCCTATTGAAGTACAAGAAAACCTGATGTATCTTTAAGACAGAAAAGATTTTTGGATTTTTGGTTAGTTGCTGAAAAATTAAAGTAATTAGATTTTTTTCAACAGCATTGAAAGCAGTAGAGCTATACAGTACATGTATATCCATCAAAACACCTTAGTGTGAAAAATCCTGATGACACCCATACATTTAAGTAAAACTGTCTATATAAAAAAAGCTGTTTATCATGGTTTTTATAACTCAGCCTGGACTCAAGCCAGGACTGGGTTGAGATATGAGCGCAGAATATTCACACTTCTTATTCAAATTATGCCCATTATCAACAATTAGTGATAAACCAACAGATGATCCCAGCCTTACGCTCAAATAGCTACTTACAAAGTTCAGCAGGAAAAAAATAAAGCATCCAAGTAGATAAGTAGGTATAGAGCTATGCTACAGAATACTAAATACACATAATGTGTTTTGTATGATAGTCCATCATAATGCAAGTTTTATATGTTTTTTTAAATGTTATTGGATGCCAGTGTTTATTCTCAGCAAAGAGATATGCAAATTCAGAGAAGTCTATTGTTTAAACATTGGTCCACTCCTTCTGAAGCTCCCATCATACTGATACAGATCAGAGTAAAGATTGCCCAACAAAGGCTGTTGCTTCAACATTCTGTGAAAACTTAATGATGTTGTCCCAGGACACCCAGCATTGCCCAAAATAAGATGTCCTGCGAAGGTCTAGGAAGGATAAACATTTAATATTGTCAGACTTGAATGAGTAGATTGCTATCAGGCTTGAGACAGAACACAAGACAAAGGTTTGTAAACAAGGGGCTTCAAGACAGTTCCAAGTGGATAATGGTTAAACCTGGGCAGACATTGAGCTATTCTTGTCCTGTTTTGACATGATTTTTCACACGAGACCATTTTGGGGATCGGCCTGAGTTTCTCCTTAATCGTGGTGTAGTATACGTGGGGTAACGAGAAGTGTGTGTTAGTGAGCGCGCGCGCGCGTGTGTGTGTGTATGTGGTGCATGGTGTAGTATACGTGGGGTAATGAGAAGTGTGTGTTAGTGAGCGTGTGTGCGTGTGTGTGTGTGCTTGTGTGGTGCATGGTGTAGTAATACATAGGGTAACGAGAAGTGTGTGTGTGTGTGTGCGTGTTAGTGTGGTGCATGGTGTAGTATACGTGGGGTAACGAGAAGTGTATGTTAGTGAGCGTGTGTGTGTATGTGTGTGTGTTGTGCATGGTGTAGTATACATGGGGTAACGAGAAGTGTGTGTTAGTAAGCGTGTGTGTGTGTGTGTGTGTGTGTGTGTGTGGTGCATGGTGTAGTATACATGGGGTAACGAGAAGTGTGTGTTAGTAAGCGTGTATGTGTGTGTGTGTGTGTGTGGTGCATGGTGTAGTATACATGGGGTCATGAGAAGTGTGTGTTAGTGAGAGAGAGTGTGTGTGTGTGTGTGTGTGTGTGTGTGTGTGTGTGTGTGTTTCGTGT
>JBBJLR010000040.1:16624132-16638826 GCA_037577145.1 Brachypetersius gabonensis | reverse complement strand
AGTGCACATGGGGTAATGAGAAGTGTGTGTTAGTGAGCGTGTGTGTGTGTGTTAGTGAGTGTGTGTGTGTGTGTGTGGTGCATGGTGTAGTGCACATGGGGTAATGAGAAGTGTGTGTTAGTGAGCGTGTGTGTGTGTGTTAGTGAGTGTGTGTGTGTGTGTGTGTGGTGCATGGTGTAGTGCACATGGGGTAATGAGAAGTGAGTGTGTGCTGATCTCTCAGCTCCTGATCAGCAATCGTCTGGTCACAAGAAACTCAAACCTGTTTGAGATCCTGGTGGTCCCTCGTGAGGGTCTTGCACTGTTGAAGCGGCACCACGAGCCGATTTAATACCACCTCTCATGCTGCACACGCGCAGAACTGGGAGTGAAAAACACGGAGCAGCATGGCAGCGCAGCGCGTGATCTGAACACAAGTGACGAAATCGTGAGCTGAGAACTTATAACCGCAGCGATTCAGTCGTACAGTTTGAGCAGGAGCTGAATAATCGCATAGTGTATGCTCAGTTTAACAGGCTGGTATAAAGTGCTAATCACTCGGAAAATGCGTAGTATATGCCCAGAGTAAAGGGAGTATTCAGCTTATGCGCTTATATCTAGAGTGACTTACGATTATTAGTTTGCAATCATTAGCTACAGGGACAGTCTTCATGGAGCATCTGAGGGTTAAGTGTCTTGCTCAAGAACACAATAGTAGAAAGTGGGGGGTCGACAGGCAAGAGTTTTACCCACTAGGTCACTATCACCCAGAGATGTTTGGTGTGGGGCAAAAATTACACATGTAAACCTTTTTTTCTGATTTCCCACTGAAAAAAGTAAAGCAACTCAAAGATGTCTGTGGATTGAGCAATTCTGAACTGATTGTTTAGCGAACTCAAGGTTAAGCAAAGAGTTTTGTGGATTTTTTTCCATTACAAGTACGTTCATATCGTCCTGATCATCTCTTTCAATTTTTCGTTGTGTTGACATCTTCATTTTATGCATTAGGTAGTGATCTTTTGATTTCTCACATAGTTTATACCTTTATGAAATAATTTACAGCAATTATATCGCAATTGTATTTTATAGCATTTATTTAAGTTAAGCTCAATTTCTCTCGCTTTCTTTTTGTCTGACTGAATGATGTATATAGACGGGCCGAGAGAAAAAAAATGGTCTACCTTGGTTCTGAAGTTGTTAGTGTTCTTGAATTGCATCAGGAAGCATCATCCATCCAGAAATGGGTTATTGTTGGTATGTCAATTAAATTTGTCATCACTCTTCGTGTTCCATTGTGAACCATATTTATAGTGTTCCTAGTTCGAAGACATTTTTGGACACTTTTGAGAGTTTTCTCCATGAATGTTGCAGCATTGTATTATAAACCTCACAAGCAGCATCTTTACCATGAATATAGCCAGTTGTAGGGTAGGCAGAATCACTCAAAAACACTGATCAGGGCTTTCACCATATACAGCGATGTACGAAAGGTTGGGCACTCGGTCAAATTATGCATTTTGTTGATGTAAGTGAAAAGAAGTTCACATCAGTGTTAAAATGACTTTTTCTGCAAATGCACAAGCATTATGTTTTTACTGAGTTGAACATAGTGGGTCATTTGCATACGTTTGGGCCCTTTCAGTTTGAGACACTTTTGACTGAAATCTCAGCCTCTTAAAAGTCATCTTTCCCTGCTTGATTTAGAACTTTTCCCCCTTTTCTTAGTTTATAAATATTGATGGACCATCTTCCACTGCTCATTTAAGATCTAATCAGAAATTCAATATTCAAGACAGGGAATGGTGCAAGCTATTTAAAATCCCCCTTTTTTCTTCTTTAAGTTATTTAAGGTTGATTTTGATACATCTTTTGGACTTTTTGTCTCGTAACCGCTTTCTTCTTCAGTTTCTTCACTGACTGTGCGGCATTGGCTTTCGGATTTGATTGATATTTAGCAGAATCCTTTCTTGTCTCTCCCCACATTTCCTGCATCACAGACTACCACATGATCCCAAAGCATAACAGATCCACCTTCATTGTTAACAAGTAGCAACTTTTTTCTTTATTGAAATGTTTCTCTTTCATTCTTTAAACATACTTTTGTGACTGCAGCCAAGAGATCAGTTGTTGTTTGTTCAGACCAGAGCACTTGATTTAAAAAACGCCTCTAATTTACCTTATCCAGTGACTTTCTTTATGTGGGCTGCAGCCCCTGGTGGGCCATGGTGGTTTTTCTTGGAACTCATTGGCTGTGGTCAAACAACAAATACACATTTAACTAAACTAAAAAGTTTAAATAGTTTGTATAATTCTGTGCAAAATAGTGATGCGATTACGTTCACAAAATGCATGTGAAGTTTAACTGCAACGACTAGCTAGTCATGCAAATTTTTTCAGAGGAGGTCAATTTGTAATGGAGTTTATCCATCCTGGATGCGTGGTTGCATTAGCGATGACTGAATGGATTAAATCATCTTGTGGGCAGTGAGTTACAGTCAAGTTAAGTGGGTAACGAAGAACAAAAAACAAAAAAAACCCCAAAAAAAGTGTAGAGGCAAAACGAATGATTTTGAAAAGTGCTATAATGGTTCTGGCCAAGGGTATAAAAACACTAGGTTTAAGAAGGAACAGTTCTGACAAATTGGTTTAACAGATAACTGATCAAAAACAAGACCTGACTTGACAGGACATAGATTGGGAACACATTTTTGTAAATTGATCACTTTCTGGTGTCCCTTCCTTATAAATAATATTTGAAGACTGCGCAGAGAACCAGTGCAGCACGATTCCCATTCCAGTCAATATGGATTAAGGTCTAATGAATCAAATTATCTCAAAGCCTTAGGAAAAAAATTGTAGACAGGCCAGTATCAGTATCAAATAAAAGTTAGCTGTGCATTCAAATCTGTATGTTGTAATCTTAGGTCATTTTATATTTTGTTACCTTATTTTCAATCACCAGAATGTTTCAAATGACCAGGGGTGCCCAAACTTTTGCATACAAGTGTATGTAAATTTCTTGCAAATGTAAATGTACAGAGATGCAGGGAAGTTCTCCTTTTGAGGCTTGTGTGTGGCAGTCTTTTTCTTATCTTTAAATATGTAAATACTATGAGAAGTGCAGTTCCTTTTATCCTGCACCTTTTGCAACAATGGTCTTTCAGTATGGTCCTTCACAGTTCAGTATACAGAAAAACACATAAGCCTAGAGCACACTGCTTTGATTTCTGTGTTACCTGCTATTGATATTTCATTTCAGAGGTTATTGTTTGTTTGTGGGATGATAGGGAATGTTTCACATCGATTGGTCTCTCTCAGTTATAGCTGCTTTACAAAGACTCTGTTTTAATGACATTTCTTTCCTTTTTTGCTTAGAATTTATTTATTTCCCATTCTTTTAAAGGTATGTTACTGCATCTTTGTAGTGCTGCAGAGAGGCCTGTAGGCTCCAGGTATTGATCGGATGGGAATCTAAGACTGGAGAGCTGCTCAGATACTCTCTTGGGGCTTTTTAATAGAAATGCATTACCATGAATCACAAGCTCCTTCTCCATGATTGATTATGTTGCTTGCCATTTACAAGTCAGTGGCCATAGATAACAGCCAGCATTAACAAACTACTGCGCATCCCCTTCTCTAAAGCAAAAATGAGCAGGAACACCTCTGACCAAAGTGGCTTCAAGTGACACATAGAAAGTCGAGAGACTGTTGTCTTGGTGTATTGTTGGTCAATGTGCGTAGTGCATTCTCCAGTGGGGTAAAACACATGTCAGGAAAATATCTCCCTGGTTTCTGGTTTGTGTTTTTCCCCTGGTCTTAAACAGAGCTTAATCCACATTATAGCTGAATCAAGTGGTGGTGGAATTAATTGCTGTGAACAGGTTAACGGCTATCACTCACTGTCTGAACAGCCTTAGTAAAGTACTGATCATCTGATTCTCCTTATTTATTATCACAATTAACTGAGCTGAAATAGTTCTGACTGTCATGCCTCAAATCCATTATAGTCCTTCTTCATTATTTTTTTTTCTGTTTTTTGTTTTGTTTTGTTTGAATGGAACAAGAAAAGTCTTTCCCACAGGCTGAAATAAGCCAGAAACAGGCGGTGTGTTTGACGTTTGCAGTCAGGCATTTTCATCTGGCCTATCAAATGCATGCAGATGGCATGATTTACCGTTCGCAGGCTCAAGGAAATGATACGGAATAGAATCATCACTGCAGGGCCCTTGATGGCTGGCGCCGTCGAGACAAGGCCTGTGTTTATGCATCTACCTTTCTGATCAAAACATCCATTTTATTTCAGTAAGTAGCTTGGCAGAAACATCTTGTAGAAGAAAAACATTTCAACCACAACGTCCTTGTAGCACTCTTATAGTTAATTTCTGTTGTCAATATTAAGTACTCTACAGTTTATTGACATCAAGTGGGTTGCTACTTATTACACCTACGCACACAAACACAAACACACACTCAAGCATGAAAATGTTAAGGCTTTTATTTGTCAACTGGATTGAAATGGGATAATTTAGCCAAGGCTCTGCATATCTTTTCCCGACCACCAGCTTTGGATAAACACAGCACTGTACACAGTGATACATGCTAATTTGTCCGGACAGCTGGACAGTCTGGACAGTCAGACAGTCATAGCTGGAGACCATCTAAGCTTCTCACTGTGATATCTTCAAAATGAATTGAGGTGTCTGGAAAAGTACTGTTATCAATAAAAATAATTCTAATAACTTGGGACTTTTAAAAACATTCTTTTTAGATATCTTGAATGTCTAAACAAGGGTGTAACCAATCAGGTGAGAGTTTTGAGGATGCACTTAAAATAAATGTCATTCCCTATTCAGACAAACTGTGTAGAGAAGTTTTCCTGAACCACATGTGATTTAGGGTTTAACTGAAAAGCAACCCCTGTTTAATGGCGGTTTGGAAGTCTGATTACTAATCGTTGTTCGTGGAAACCCCCGCACATGCGTGAAGACCACAGAAATGCTCTGTAAGTGAGCGTGGCGGACCAGGCCCCGACGTCACAGCTTTTTTCTTGGCAAAAAATAATTTTTCATGTATTTTAGTACTAAATTATTTACTAATTTAGCACTAAAAAAATATAATTTACTAATTTTCTAACGTGAATATTAACGTAAATTCAGCTACATTTCCATATTAAATATAACTATACATTTTATAGTTCTCCCTAGAGAACACAGACAGCACATCTTGAGATGGTGAAATACTGCTGTACTCAGAGGCAGGAGGTTTGAAAGTAGCTCATCTGAGAGCGCTATTTATTTCGCCTTGCTGTTGATTGGCTGCTGCCCTGTGAGGTGTCTTGGGTGGAACTATCTCGAGTGTTCTCGTGTTTTTCATCTCATGTTTTTATTACTGTAAATGAAATTAACTTATTGCTGTGTTTACCTTGCTGATACCAAAGAAAACGTGTACCCCTATAATGTATATTTAACTACAACATCAGTATTTTACATTCTAGCACTGCGGGAGACAGCAGATCAGTGTAGAGTACAGTACAGATACAGGTTTACATCAGCCTGCAATCAGCCAGGTCTCTTCATTCAACTTAAAAAAAATACCAGCAACTGCTTAAAATGTAACAATGCATACAGAAATTTTGGAATAATATGGAAAATGAGAAGTGAAAATGTTGTGTTCTCCTGTGATTGATAAACGGTGAAACACAGTCCATTACAGCTGAGAACCAGATTTCATGCAGTCTTTAGCTTACATGCTTTGTTTACGTGACTCTTTTAAATAGAATCATTCAATGGAAAATAACAAAACACTTTTTATTACCAAAAGTTCAGCAGCTTTTGGTAATAAACTGTTGCTAGGTCACTAAAAACAATAGGCTATTTTACCAATCATAAAACCAAACCAATATTTCCTTCAGTATAAACTTGGTCTTAACACCTTCAACCAACTCCAATGAACACACTCAATCTTTTGAACTGTAGGTGCTGCCGTTTCGTAAAATGCATTAAAAAAAACCCAAGAACTGTCCTGGAAACAAAAACCATAAAAAACCATAAAATGTCTTTATATGATTAAAGCATCTGCACTTTATAGTCCAGGTGAGTTTAAACTGAATTATCCTCCTGTGGCTTGTATATCTGAAGTTCAAATGTTTCAAATACCACAAATAACATATAGGTGGAACTTGACATTTCTTCTATTGTGCAGTATAAACGTACTTCTCTGTGATTATTTTCTGTAGCTGAATCTGTAGTGCAGAGCTGTTGGTAGATGTTGAAGTAATGTTACAGTTTTTCAGTCTTTTTTTTTTTGTTCCATGCCAGCTGGTCAAACGGTTTTGTTTCACTGGTAATATTTAGGTTAAGTGAGGATCAGAGAATTGTGCAAAACCGTCAAACCTATTCAGTCGCTCATGAAGGCCAGGATATTTTTGACATTTGGTCGAATTAAAATAATTGTTGAGGGCATTTCATTATGGCATTCCCCCACATTAACATGAGAATAAAACAAAAATACTATGCTTGGAAAGAAAAGATCAAGTTTACATAATAGCTTAAAAGTTGGATTAGGCTTGCTTTCTTTCAATCTATCTATCTATTTATCTATCTATGTATCTCTCTCTCTCTCTCTCTCTCTCTCTCTCTCTATAGATAGATAGAGCGATAGAGATACATAGATAGTCCCTATATATGTATCATCTAGATACATAATTATATTTGATGAGAAATGGAGCATGGTGAATGTTAAAGACTGCTTCACCACTCTTTTGAAGGGTCATGCTCGGAATGCAGCGAAATCCAGAGCTGGTTAAGCTTTAGGCGCACTTTAAAACAGATTTTATCAGGCATTTAGAGATATATAAATGTGCTCTAGCTTAAAAAGATGTAAACATTAGTAATAAAATTAGGTTGTTAAATCTAAAGGAAACTGCAACATTTTTCTTTATAAAAAATAATAATGGAGAAATGTATGTGTAATCGAAGGTGAAGGTGATTGCTTTGCCTAATCAAGATCATCCTGTTGTGAACTGACCGCGTGGTTCTGTGGTCCTCCAAGTCTGGATTTGCCACCTCTATGCCTACATACCTACTGACTGAAAATGAGAATAAAGCACATAATCTAACCTTAATCACCAATGACTGTACAGTTTATTCCAAGAGAAGGCTTACGCAGAAAACAGGCCTGTAGTGCTCAAATCGAAGTGTAACATGATATTGTTGGCATGCCACCATAAAGGATGATGGTGTTGAAAAGCATTCAAAGAACCGGATACCATTTTTTTTTTTCAATTCCCACTGAGACTCATTATAAAGCCAAGGCTCAGGGAAGTGATTAATTCAGGGGGTTTTGATATTGGTTTCTGTGCTGCAGACATTGGCAAGCGGCCTTTTGGAGCGTGAAAGCAGGTTGTGAGCTAAGGATGGAAGGAAAAGGGACTGAGGTGGCAGGGCAGGCTATTTTTTAAGTTAACGCTTACAGTCTCTCCTAAACTACAAAGTGAACCTGTACTGCTCTGAATGGATGCCACTCCTCAGCCTTTTCCAGCCTTCTCAGAAATGCTGGAACAGCTTAAGAAAAGAATAAATGAGCTACTCTTTTTACCATGGTGTTCTGGCGGTGTTTGGACTGGGTAGGAATGGCAGCGTGAGAAGAATAGTCTTCTTCCCATAGTGTTTCAACCGCCTCTTTCACATAATTACCACTAACATTTGTTGCTTTTTTCTCAGAGAGTATTTTTGCTATGCTGCTTATTTCAGGAAGGAGAAAAGAACAACCTTAAGACTGTCAATAAAGGACCAGTGATCAGTAGCGGGTCAAGTGACTCAGAAAGAAAGCAGAGGTCCCCCAGCCATTTGGTACCAGGCTGCACAGAAAGACAGAATAAAAAAAAATATTTTATTTATTATAAGTAAAGGTCTGTAAAGATCTTTTATTTTGAAGAATAAAAAAAACGCTCATCTCAGTCATGTAATATGGTACATCACAAATTTAGCCCACAAGTTAGTTGTAACTATACCGGTCTGTGAAAATATCGTTTTACATTAAACAATCTGTAGCTGGTCTGTAGCTCAAAAAAAGGTTGAGAACCGCTGCCCTAGGGGACTTCTGTAAGCTATAATGGGATAAATGGAATTTGTCATTTGGTTCTACCCAGAGGATTCAGATGAGGCTTTTACTGTTGAAATACGTATTCTCATTGTATTTGAGACCTGTTCTGTGGATCTATCAGGTAGATGGTTGCTTGATTTGTTGCTTCAAAACTTTGTCAAAAGTTGATTTATTTTAATAATTGTACTTGTTTTAAATGTATTTGCTTGTTTTTGTTTCATATTGTTTCATGATTCATGTTGTTCTGTAATTTTTGTAGGTAATCACGCTCATTTAAATAGCTCAGTTTAACCCTTCATTGATAATGAGTTTTAACATGTTGCTAATTTTTTTAATATGTAAAACCTGTATTTAAACATTTTTAAGAGCACAAATTTTTAGCATAGTTGTTAACATTGTGCTGTTAGTAAATTCCTTATTTAATAATCTGACTTAGTTTGTGTTTAACCCTTTAAACCCCTCTGTACACTTTAGCATGTTTAGATGCCGCAGACAGAGAGAAACTACCAAAGATTTTACATTTGCAGTAGAATTTATGATATTGGCTTATTCTGCTTAATTTTGATTAAGAACTCATTTTACATTCCACTTTAAAGTATAGGACTCTGTGATTTGGCTGCTGCGCCATGTCAGGTGTACATTAATCCCCCGCTTTTCATGGGGGTTACGTTCCAAGAGCACCTGTATATAGTGAAAAACCACATTGTGTTTTGGTTTAAAAATATGCCTAAAAATGCCTATATTTATAGTGTAAATCCCTAAATATGCCCCCAAATCTGCTCCCAGAACACTTTTAATTTCATTTTAAACTCGGTTTATTGCATTACCCTTAAATAAAATGTAAAGGTAAATAACTAATCATAATCAGAAAACTTTACTGCTTTAAAACTATTAGCATTAGCGGGTAGCATTAGCAGTGTTCAACGAGCGAAAACAAACACTTGTACACAAAAGAAAGGTTGAAATAACTCTCTCTACCCACATGTTTAGACAGAAAACAGCTTACTAATACTAAATAAACTGAGATAACTGTTGAAAATGGGGGGCGGGGTTTAAAACACTAAAATACGAGGACAAGACCTTCTTCTTCTTCTTCTTCTTCTTCTTCTTCTTCTTCTTCTTCTTCTTCTTATTATTATTATTATTATTATTATTATTATTATTATTATTATTATTATTATCATGGCGGTTGACAGCTTTCCAGTCCAGTGGTGGCGGTAATACAGTTTGGTTCTCAGAAAAATCCGCGTTAGACTGAATGCTGATCCACATACAACTGAGGGCTTACTGTAATGGAAAATTACAGCAAGGTGATAGAAATGAACCTGAAAAACCAAATTAGCAAAGGAGTTAGAACTTAATTCAGTAAACAAGCTAAAGTAAAAATATCACTAAATATTTTTTGTTTGTCTTGATCTTCTGTATAATTGCTGTTGTTGCTTCAGAGCATAACATAACAGAGAGAGAGAAATAGAGAGAGTGTCAGAGAGAAAGATACCCATTTGTTGTAGTACACTCACCTGCTTGTCCAGGTTTTTCATTATTGATGCCTTGACCACGGCACCTAATTCCCAAAAGCTCAGAGAGTTTGTTTGGTGCGACTCCTCTACAGCACGTTCAGCAATCTCAGCATATGACATTCACACCCTGAGAGCCTGTCCTGGTACACTGTACACATTGTTGGCGTCACCCTTGGGGTCTGAGAGGTAGACGAACACCACGCTGTCCAGAACTCGACACACAAAGCAGGTCTGTGATCTCTTCACCTGGGATTTTTTTGTTTTGTTTTTTTTATTTAGCTTTTATATTATTTTGTTTTTGAAGAAACAGGACAAATACTTTTCTGATGCCCTCGGAGGACAGGGGATTTTTTTTAAATAACATTTTCCTCTAAGAATAAATCTGCAACAGGGCATTCCTATTTTCTGCATTTTAAATTTCATTAATATGTCTAGGTCTAAAAAGTGGAATGCCAGTAGTTATGTAAGATAGCTTGATCCAGTGTGTTGGAGTGTTAGCAAATGTCTTGAAACATTGATTTGGACTGCCATCGTATCAAAGATGATCATCAGAGTAATAAGTATCCACAGGGGCAATGCACTCCCACCCACTCCCTTTTGCCTGATCTAGCTGCAGTGTCAATACACGTACATCATTAGTGTGATGGAAATAAAAGAATACCAAGGCTCTGAGACAGCATGCGTAGGGGAAAAACAAAAATAAACCATTTGATAGTGCTTAATATTCCAAAGAGACACTGACAGAAAACAACTACACAGTTTATTACTTGTGTTTTTTAAAAAAATAATTAAAAATAATTCAGCTGTGTGATTACATTTAATATATTTGGATAATATGCATTGTCTTTGATCCTCTTTATTTAAGCTACTTCTTCTAAGGGGATGCTGTCCGTACATTCACGGCTATTCTCAAGATCACTCTCTCCCTCTCCTTTCCCTTTGTGTTGTGGTTGTGTTTGACAGTTTATGCTCTCTGTTATGCCTGCCTCCAGGTGTCTAGGCCTCCTATACTGTGGTAGTCTGCTAAACTCTAGTGTGTTTGACTGAGGACCATGCAGCCTTCCCCGACTGCCTGAGATTATTCTCCTTTGTCTACTTGCCTTGGACTGTGTGTACACGGTGTGCAGGCCTCTCTAAAAGCACGTGGCCCGACCTCGCTGTGAGTGCTGGCCTTGCTTGGTGCTGCACATGACTGCTAGGCCTCATCATTAAGTGTGTGGCAGGCCTTTCGAGTGAGATGTGATGGCCCGCCCATCAGTGGCTGATTTGTGTAGGCCCCACATGTCCGATGAGTGTGTACGGCTCTGCAGCGGACGTTGTATGTGACCTTGTCTGACGTGTTCATCCCTGTAAGTGTTTTCTGACTGGGCCTTTGCCATTCTGAACCCTGTGTATATTAAGATTCCTGTAAGTGTTTTCTGTGAGGGTTTAGCCTGTCTGAATCCTGCATGTTAATATGAGGGCTTTAGATACCCTGCATAAATTCTTGTGAGCGCTTTATCCCATCTGAATCCTATATACGGCAGTGTGAGGGCTTCGGTCTGTTTGTGTGCGTTTCTGAAAAGGCTGTTGCTTGTTTCCCCTTGTTGCATGAGCCAGTGCTCCATCTCTGTTGTTCCCTCAGTAAAACCAACTCCTGCATATGCATCCAATTTTCCACACCCCCACAACCCACATGACAGTCACTTGAACTGAAGTGAGCCTTCAGATCAGACAAGAGCTGAATTCTATTCCACAGGGTCTCTAAGCAGTACCCTTACATATACTACACCCAGTTGCCAAGTGTACTAATATTCTAGCAATATTTTCAGTCATCCTACTGGTGATTGTCATGGTGGTGTGCTTCAAGGAGGCGTGACTTGCAAGGCATGGCCTTGACAGAGATGTAGGTTTTTGAATAGGCAGCTTAGCAGAGTTGTCACTGTCTACTAAACATTGCAATTTGTTACTAGGGCTGCACGATATTAGGAAAACATGTGATATGCAATAATGTTGTTGAGTGTTGCGATGGCGATATCACATGCGGTAAGTGAGTAAAAACTTAGCCTTTATAGTTTTAATGTTTTTCTGCTTTTGATTTGCTGGTAAGATAGACTTCAGACGCTGACTAGTCTATGCAGAAAAAAAAAATGAAATGCAATATTTCCATTCCAATATGTTTTTTTTTTTTTAAGAATTTACTTAAACAAGATTTTAAAAATAATTTTAAATCTTAAATGAATGTAAACATAATTTATATTATAGTAAGTTCTTAGCCAGACAAAAATTACAAAAGGAACAATCTATAACAGTAACACAGAAGATGAAGAAACTGCCCAGTGATTTTTATGCCTTCTTCTCTGTGGCTCTGGGTGAAGAGCTCTGGAAAAACACCATTTATTGCAGTTAAGTCAATAAATGCATTATGTACATTTTTTCACGATATGTATATTGCGCATGTTGATATCGCGATGACGGTAAATTTGCGATATATTGTACAGTCCTATATGTTACAAAATGATATTTTTCCAATTGGTTTTTCAGCCCATTTAAACTCATCTTTTCCCAGAGAATTTTCAGCAAGATTAGTTGTGGTTATGTTCAATGGTGTTTCCAAGTTATGTAAAACTAAAAAAAAACCAGAAGTAGAGATCCAAGTTTTTGTTCTGACAGTAATTTACACTTACTAAAGAAATGTTAAATGTGTTTTTATGTATTTAAAATTATGCCGTACATGAATACCCCACAGTACACGGTGTAAACAGCACAAAATTCTTTTTCTGCATTTGACCCATTGACCAAGTGAAGCGGTGGGCAGCCAGGAACACAATGGTGCCAGTAGCAGTCCTGGGATTTGAACCATGACTCTCTGATCGCAGGAGCAGCTCCCTAACCACTTGGCCACCATTGCTGTAATGTAATTTTTCTTTTGCAACAACAAAATTGATGATATTCCAAGGGTTTTTCTTGTCATGTATACTGTTAAGACAGGCAAATACACTGTTCCTGCACACTTCCCCTAACTGCAAGATCGCTTTGCTAAGTGCAAAAACATCCAAGCCTGCATTTTTTTTTCTGTTGTAAATAGCAGAATGACTTTAGCCTGAGTTTGACCTTACAGCTGACAAAGTGGACACTGAAAATATGAGCATTGTTGAACCCTATCTTGTGCTGTTTTTTCCTTTTAAACTTGTAACATTGTGTGTAATCAGTTAATATGCAGTCGGTCATATGCAATAATTCAACAAGAGTAGAGACGTTTTAGCAGTAGCATTTTCGCCCAGGTCTCCACTTGTCTAAGATTGAGTAGTAAACTCATTCTCATTCTTTGCGTTGCCCATTTTTTTCATTCTGTGTTGTTTGTTCCTACATGAGTGTTTTCAAAGAACGAACTTGACATTTGTTGCTTGTTGTTTGGTAAAGTATAAATTTGCATGGCAAAACCTAACAGCCCACAGATTTGACATGTTCAGTGTGTTGTGTAACTTGTAAATGTTGCTTGTTTATTAGAGGTAGGCATTCAGTACTTCAATTCGATGATCATCTTGTCATAAATTATAAACTTTATGGTGTCTAGAGCACACAGAGTGTCTTCAACAAATTTTCTGAGCCACTCTGAACAGCTTCCCCCTGCAGTGCTGCTGTGTGACCCTAATATTATAGTCTTCTAATTCAAATGCAATTAGATTTTCCCACACAGCTACACTCCTCATACCAGCTGAATACAGAAATGTAAAAAAAAAAAAGTCTGCCACTGGTGGCTAGGACAGGTCACGAAGTTGATCTTAGATTATAATTGGACTTTTTGGATTTGGCAGTTTTGGTTATTTAGTGCTTTACCACTTCATTTGGGAGAAAAATGAATATGAAGAAAAGAGATCTGACTAGATAAACTGAAATGGAATAATAACCTTAGCCATTAACATCTACTTCATAATACTGCACTGACAACCTGTCCAGAGTTTCTCCGCCGTTCTCCCTGTGACTGCTGGAATAGGTCCAGGAGCCCCCCATGGCCCTGGTTATGGCTAAATGACTTGGATACAAATGTTAAAGAGTAGTTTATGGTAACTATGGGATTATGTCCAGAGAATCAGGATGAGTACAGATCACTGCATATTTTTGTGGGATCTGCTATCCAATGGATCTAGTCGAACTCTGAGGTGTTTGTTAAGGTGCCATAAACATTACCCACAAACTTTTAAGGAAGTGAAAACCTGAAATGTCTGCAGTACCAGCATTTGAGTTGTGTGCAAGCCATGCTTTTGTTAAATATGGGCCAAATGCATATACTGAATACACTCCTGCCAGTCGGGACTAGTTAAAAATGGTCTCAGAACATCATGTGCCTCAGGTCTAACACTGGCCGCCTCGTTTCTGCTTTCATTATAGTGTGAGCAGTAACAGTATGCACAAAATTGAGAGAAGGAAACAAGCCACTGTGCACATGCGTGATTCCTTGTTCCCACTAGGCCACACCAGTAAAAGTTGGAGACTATACTGCCCTACAAAGCCGAAGTGCAGTAACTACATATTTGGTCAAAATTGACTTTATACTACAGATTAGTATTTTGTCTTGTGAGAAAATATCCTGGTTCAAAGTTGTTCCATTTCAGAGAAATGGTTCTTTTGTGGGCTAGTTTAAAAACTTTCTCAGTTTTCTTCTCCGTTTCAGCTTTGCTGTAGTTAATGCACTTTGGCTTTGTAGGGCAGTATAGCTAACTTTAGCTAAGGCACCTCATCAAATATTGCTTCTACACTGAAATAAACAGAAATGGTGTATCCCAGAATATACAGACTGTAGGTATATTTGTTTTTTTATCTTGACAATTCATATGTTAATATTTGTGAATTAATAATCCCGCTCCACTGACCAGTTTCTTACTCCTATTAGGGTCTATTCTTCCGAACGTTTTCATAAGTAGTCCAGGCTCATTAGTGCCCCCTTTGGAGGCTTTATGTATATTGTTTGCTAAGTCTAACATATAGTACAGCACTAATTAATTCAGGCTGTGGCCAAATAGGGGGACCTCATCAGGATGTGTCCTCTCCCCACTGCTCTTCTCCCTCTACACCAATGACTGCACCTCCAGGAACTCAGCTGTAAAACTCC